>JAQISU010000174.1:4725000-5325000 GCA_029339505.1 Unio delphinus
CTCCTTCAGAAAGTGTATATACTAAGGTAGCGAAGTGTCACATTATCAGGGACGAACGAAAAATTGACCCTTCCTTTGACATACACAATATCTTCTAACCCATATAATCACGCTTACTATGTAAGCAGGCTTATTTTAATTTGGTTAAAGTTTTGTTTCTGTTATGTTTAATTAAGTGTCTTTATGATTATTTACCAGTTGAGAAAGATCGTGCGCCCTTCTAGAAAGACGCTATATAAAACAAACGTGGACGATATAGTTTGAGTGTTGTATATTTGTATAAGCCTTTATCTTTAATTTTATGGACATTAGACAGATTTTTAACATCGTTAAAGTGATATTTTATCATTCAATTTTTTCAAACTTACTTGTATGGATATGCATGTAAGCTGGAGCGATTTTGTGGAATTTTGAATTCGTACATTTGTTGGACGTTACTTTAAAGCGGTACCAAATAGCCTTTGTTGTGTTGATATGCGTTTAAGAATTCCGGAATTTAACCGGAATCTAGCTAGATCGCATAAGTTCATTTAAAAAGAGTTCCTGAAATGCGTACCGTAGGAATCTGCATTTCAAATCTGTTGTTTTGTGCCAAAGTGTTGCATACGACGTTTAAGTAAGCAGTGTAGGGGGTCAGAAGCTAAACGTTTGTCGTAAAATGATAGCGGTGGTTTTTCATGAAGGAAAAGAAATTACTCAGCTTTGCCATGTTCGCGACAGACATATTTGCCGTGACCAGGATTCGAACCTGGGTTGTCGCGGCCACAACGCGAAGTACTAACCACTATACGATCACGGCTGTCACCGCTGAGCTGATAAGAACTACTGATTATACCAATATGAGCATAACAATACGAGATGTTTCCTATTGAACACAATACACGTTTAGTGACCTTTCTTAGATGAATTTAGTGCACAAGTCTCTAGGAACATCTCTAAAATGTATAATATTTCTCATCATCGTTCTCAGGGATTGCTTGGTCTCACTTAGTAGAAATGCAAGAAGACACTAGTGAGTGCCGTGGGAGTGCATTGGAAGAAGCGAAAACTGCAGAATACTATCAGAGTAAGGCGAACGATAAGTTACCTTAAACTAGGCTTAGTCTTCCTCACAAAATATAGATCTAAGATTGATATCTTAAGACGGCAGAGAACGCACCAATCAAGAGTATAAAATAATGACTCATGAGCAGTGGATGGAAATTAGACGGTTAAATAGATCGCAGGATTTCATAAAATGTTCCTGAAATGCTTGCTGTTGAAATCACCATTCCAATACCTCATTCGGTGTCTTGATCCTATGTTTGTTTTATATTTATTGTTAAAGCGAAGCTCGTAGAAATAGTCGAGGTGGTCCGAATAAAATAGGGTATCATTTCTGGGAAGGTATTTTCGTCAAGAAACTAGATGATTTTCCTGTAAATTACAAATCCTACATAAATGTTAGCCATAATTACGACACGCTAAAATAGCAGGAGTGGAATGTATTGCCTTTTATTTGACGAATTGAATATCTGTCATTTTGACCTGATCGCATTGTCATTGATTTTTTTCTGGCCTACTCACTGCTAATGATATTTTCTTCGAATCTGAAATGATTCATCGAGAGATGATAAAAAATCTCAGTTTATTTACGTGTGCCACGTGATTCTCGGAAATTAAAATCTGCCTGCGCTAAATATTGCACCTCTCCGTTAACCAAGGTTTCGATAACCGTACAAAAAAGTTTTATGGAATAGAGCTAACGAGGAGAAATATTACAAATAACCGTTCACTCTACGAGAAGTACTCGATTATCTCAAGAGACTAGAGTTCATACCGCTTCAAAGTGACGAGTTGAGATCCTCTATCGATCTTTCAAACACTTACTTGATACAGCTCTCATTCACTACTAAACATCAATAACGTTTTTTGGAAAGTTGGGTGACTTCCCACCGTCTTCGTGAGAGGGATCATTGCTATTAGTACCGAAGCTCGGAAAGACCATCCCTACCTTTCCAACCTTCATGCTATGTCGCTGTCAATCTATGTTTGCAAATAATGCAATGGGGGATAAATAATGGACTCTAGGAAACTTTTATCAGCTATCGGTGTTGTTTCAGATCTCTGGAAAGAACCATAGATCGTATTATCATATTTTAAGCATTTAATAGAGATGAGTTTCCAAATGTTGTCTTCATCATTATCGACTTAGGAAATGTTTACATCATCACATGAAACTAGTGCATAATGAATGGCAGATTCAGTTTAATCAGAAAAGGCCGTCAACATAACCTTATCTCCAAATTTGTGAAGAAGAAAACAATTCATAGCTTCAGATGGTACCATTCATTCTTAAGTTATCCGTGTCAAACGGAAGGTTCTCTAGAAAGAATTTCGTCAGACCCCATATTGAACAGCAAAATGAAAAGGATAGTGTGAGATATTATTCCAGGGACTGGCTGTTTATCATGTACCTCCGATCTTAAAAAACAATATCTTCTATAGATGAAAGAGTGTGCTTTCATACCGCATAATGTCGCTGTCATGCTATGCTTCTAAACGATTCAACAGATTTAGTAGTGACGTATTCAGAAAGTGGGAACTAGTGCACAATTCAATTCATTACAAAGGGGTCGCCTTCATACACGTATATCCAATTTTGTGAAAAGATACCAATTTAAGTCCTAACAATGGTACCGTACAACTCATTCTTAAATTATCCTTAGGATCTGGCAGTATCTCTGCGCAAGTTATGGTCAGTCCGAATATTCAATATCAAAATGAAAAGCATACAGAAATATTTGAATCCAGGAAATTAGGCGTCGACGATTGTTTTGAATATCTGATATAGATATCTGAAAGGTTGCGCATCGTATTAAAAGTTAGCAACATAATAAGTTCCTATATTGACAAAGGAAAATTTGTTTAGTTTTAAAAATGTAAAACTGTTTCTTTGTTTTTCTTTTCTTTACATCAAGTGTTTCGCTCAAAACATCTGTAATAATTGTTGTATTATTTTTCGGGTGGAGAAGTGTAAAATTGCCCTGGATTAAATTCGAGTCATGTCACAGTTTCCTCAGAAGATCTTCTCCGGTCCTGCAATTACTCATTGGTAAGATCTAAACTCGACTGTGTCTGTATTGTAACCATTACGTGCACACAGAATTTCGCTGGGCACATCTCCTTTGAAAAATATCTATTGAGAATGCGAGATATCACAATATGAGATAATAAAGAGCAACGGACTCTTCCGTATAATACAAAACTATCTTCTAAACAATATACTGAGTTTAAATTTGTTACATTTTTGTTGTTGTATATAATCGATTAGGTTGATGCGCTAGTGAGGAAAACATCTCGTCCATTTTGGAATACACTTTATATTGCCAAGGTCGGATAGATAATTTGTAGTTTCTTTTTTTTTTACTTTACTTTTGGTTTTATATATATATTTTAAGGATTATCAATAGCGTTAGCTCTTATATATTACCTTTCAACACTTCAAATTTCATTTGGAAGGATGTATCCAGGACAATTTTGCGGAATTCTTAATTTATACAACCTTTGAACTTTTAATTTGAATTTGCACTATACGGACATTGTTGTGTTTGGGTCCCCTTTTGGAGTTCTTACATATATAACTGTTACACCAGCAGAAAAGATGAACCGATCTTTTGCTGAAACGTCATTTGGTTAAAAAAAAATTCCTACGGAAATGTAAAAGTACAAAGTCTACAACGCCAAACCGAAGCCTCTATCTAGCCAAGAGTGTCTCTAATTGTATTTTTGGGCTGTATATTTTATTCGTTTTTTTTTCTTCACATTTCGTTTACCCATATAACGAATCGTTGAGGTAGCGCCCTCTTTGCTGCTGTAATTAAATCATTATTATATATCAATAATATGGTAGCAGCCATGGAATCTTCTACAGCTAGATTAGCTCGAGAGCAACCAGTGGCAATTAAGAAATATATTCCCGTCCTTGATTCTGTCAGACAAAAATGACAAGAACATCAGGAGTCTCAGGTGTTATTTTCAGAAATTTAAGAATAATTATTTAAAACAATTTTCGAACCAACAAAGAAAACTGTTACAGCAAACGCGGCAACACAAAAAACTTTTGAAACATTGCCTGTTGATATTGCTGATCGTCTTTAAGCCGATTAACCACCACCTTAGCAACTTTCTCAACTACAATACGTAGTTCAACCACAACGTCTGCCAAGAGCCAAAACTAATAGATAAATCTACATCTGAAGGTATTGCCGCTATCAAAGACCCATACCAAGTAGTTCACATCGCAGCGTATGGATATCGTGATATAAGGAAGTATGTAAAACTCGAATATGTGAAAACTTTAAAAGCTGCCGATCGGATTAGTGATGTATATCGCATCGCTACTGATACTCCGCAAATCAAATTTCAGAAAGATATTTATAATTTTGGCCTTTTAACCAGGAAGTATATGAGGATATCAGACAAGTTAAAGCAAGGAATGAGACAAAGAAGAAATGAAGATGCAACTTGCAAAAGTAAGAGCAGTAAAGATAGCTTCAAAAACAAGTAAGAAAAAAGCGGTGAAAGCAATAGTTAGGAAGAAGAAGAACGACAGGACACCACCGGCGTCACTGGACGTGGTATTGGTTCAGGTACAAGTGGAAGTGGTCTTATTATTACCTGTCCTAATAACGTCCTTACTAGGAACAATTAGAAATTCTGATTGGAGGAAAACGTGCTGCAAAAAAATTCTCCAGAAACAGGTAATAATTTTATTGTAAATAGAAAGATATATAGTAGTTTGTGTATATAATCTATCCCAACTAATTTTGTATTTGCATCTAATGTATTTGCAATTACATTTCATAGCAAATAATGTCCTGTTTTCCGAGATCAAACGGAAAGCCGCGAATTTGTTAGCTCCCTTCCATACAAACAGGATGTGACGTCATTTGAGACGATTAGCGTATACGAGTCGTAATCAGTTTGTGCAGCTAAGTGTCAAATAGAAACAAGATGGTTCAATACGCAGCTCTAAATTGTGTGAATAAAATATACGAGTTAAGTGTCTCTAAATATGCCTTGCAAATTAATCTTTGAGGGAAAAAAAAAACAACAACAAAGAACATATAGAATACTTTATTCTTCTTCTATACCACCTCGGGCAGCTTCCGTCCTGCATAGATAACCCATATAATAGGGTACCTTAAACAATTTAGGAAAATCTTTGAAAGTACTAAATAAATAAATAAATAAATAAATAAATAAATAAAAAAGAGACGACCCAACTCGATTCGGGAGAAGTATAATTAAAAAAAAATATGTATGGACCCCCACTCGAGCACAGTTGAACTCAGTATGAAATAAATAGACAATGCGAAGAACGACACGGAAAAAATACAAGCATTACATCAATAAGTTTTTTTCCTAAACAAATATAGTACACCGTACTTTGTTCAAAATTAAAAATCAAATCAATGAATAAAAAAAAAATATCTGGGAAACAAAATCTTAGAGGATGACCCACAGGGTATAGAAAAAGCAAATAAGGAAATTAGAAACCTTGAAGAAGAAAAAAATCAAGGTCGAACGAGTGGAACAAGAAGATGGAAGTTACATGAAGTGTGTCTACAAAAAAGACGCACAATTCTTGAATATGACACGGATACCAAGAGAAAATATCCCAACTACAACGGAGGTAATTTTTGCATTGAAAGCTATAGATCCGGAATATATCAACAAGCTTGATTCCATAAACCCAATGGGATACAGAGGTTACATCATCAGACCCAAAGAGAAAGAACCCATACTTCCATATGGAGAAATAACAATAGGACATGGGACCATCATTGTGGAAAATCCAGTTCCCATACAGAGGAAAATAAAAAATAGAACAGGGCGATTGATTATATCGGATATCCCACTTGAGATACCATTACAGACAGTGGTTAAACATTTTGAGGATAAATTTGCTGTAAACGCAATCAATTCAAGTCTAGCGACAATTTCAACAACTCACATTTACAACGGGATGATAATACTTGAAATGGAAAAGGAACATCTGAAATCCATTCAAAGGGCCTACTTTCTACTTGGCTTCCTTGTCAAAACGTGATACAAAGGGTGCATATTTTACAGGAAATGTAATAGATGCAATGCAACAAGGTACACACCCTTCAAATGTCCCCAAAATAACGAGAAAGAAAGAGTACAAGGACAACAACAACAAGGAGGTTTAGAAGAACAGAAACAAGGAAAAACAAATGAGAAACCAACCACCCAAAAACAAACGAGTAGTACTGAAAAAACACGACAAATAACCCACAACATCAGGCATCTCGTAGGAAAATACAACAGGAAAAGCAACAAGAAACAACGAAAGTAAATGAGATCCAGAGGACACAAACCCTAAAAAAAAGAACAGAGGCAAATCAAAATAAAGACCCAGCAAAACAACAAATAAACACACGGGAACTAACCGCAGAAAAACGACCAACGGAAATAACAGCAACTCTAGACATGACAACAGCAGAAGGGAGAGAGAAAGACAGGATTAGGAGGAAAGAGAAAAGGAAAAGGGAAAGGAAGAAACGAGAAGAAAAATATCACGAGTCAAGAATATTTCATACATGACGACGAATATATATCAACATTAAAAAAATTAAAATGTTTTTAAACAATATTTAAACAAATATCAAATTCACAAATTTTACTTAAAAAAATAAAAAAATATATTTAAATTTCAATTATAATATTTGACCAAAAAAAAAGAAGAAAAAAAAAGAAAGAAGAAAATGACAAATATAAATAGTATATATATAAAATTCTAATACAACAAACCTTATAGCAAACACTTACTATAAGGACAGGAGGGCCTCCCCAAATGATTTGTGAAGATCAAAATGGACGAAAGCAACCTCCCCCCAATAAAAGAATTATTTGAAGAGCAGAGCAAAAGGGACAGCTACTACTTTTTCGTTAAGTACAGACGCTGAGTTGATCAAATGGAAAAGTTGAATGGCTAATTTTTTAAAATAGATTTAATAAGTTATTAAGGTGAATAAAGACAACAAATAAATAAAGCCTTAAAAACCATGTGGCGACATCTCACAATTAGTATATTGGATCCTCCTTCAGGGCGAGTTCTCTATGGGGCGAGTTCTTCATAATTCATTATCAACAATGCCGGTGTGTACAGTGTCTCAAATGACGTCACTTCCGATATGTGTGTGTGTGTGTGTGTTTGGGGGAGGGGGAAGCGCGTTGTTTTATTCAAGACGGATCTGGTGATATGGTCGTTTTTTTAATAGATTTCTTCGTAACGAGTAAGAATGAAAGGTACGAATTTTTCAGAAAAGAAACCATACACATATAGCAAATTATGTAAAAAGTTTGGGTGAATTTCAGTTTTGCATGTTTTCCCCTTTAATGTCTTTCGATCTCTCATTGAATAAATTGCTGATGAATATTACAGTGATCAAATAAATTAATGAAAAAATAAGATGACTATACACAATGCTACCGATTATGGAGTTATGAATTCACGATTACCTATTTACAGTGCAATCGACGGAGTTGGATTCGGTTGAGGTTTTACTTTCAATGATAGCTCCAAAAGCAATACCAATTGAAAAACAATTAGTAATGAAAGCTATCTATTTTTGTTTGCTATTAAACTCCCGGTATTATTGGAAATGTTGCCGGCAACACGTTTTTAGCAATCAAGGATAGACAAACATGATTAATACGACGAAAACCACCACCAACTCTATTTGATTTTATCGATGATGTTAAATCAGTTGTGTCGAATACAGACACCGTGGATTATGCAAAAGTAAATACGATCATAAATATCTTATCTCGGTTGATATGGCAACGTGTTATTCAAGACGTTTTCTTGAGAAAGAGAATGTTCTGCATATTTTAAAAGATTTGGACATCCAATACATTAGATAACCAGTGTATTGATAAACGGATATTACCGGATTTCGACTTTACTGGATTTGAGCTATTTAAGTTTGCCGAAGGACTTCATCCAATTTGTTATGTCTGGTTTGGCAAACATTTTTCAGAAAAACATTGGGCTCCAATAGTTTTATTACGATATATGCTCAATGTAAAAATTCAGTTTTTTTTCTGACTGTAAGTAACGCAACTATATCATATCGTCCACAGAAAGATCATTGGTTACCACAACAAAAAATATATTATGATGATGAAACTCCTGATTTAACCGATTACGAAAATAAAAACGCAAAAGATATCGGCAGAAAACAATAATCGCTAAATTTGACCACGGTGTATCAAATGATCAAAACAGATATTGTACAAGACTGAGTATAAATGATGCTGAGTTAGATTTTATAATTGCTCATGCAACGAAAAAAATTCGTTTATAAGTCGAAGTATTGTCAACTTTTCTAACTGAACTAAATTTGGTACAACTCTGGATTATGTTGATGGTGAGTCGCCGAAGTTTTTACATTTATGATTTACAATGTTCGGGTACTTTTCGATAAATCTATTATCGATGATAAAAAGAGTTTCTAAGTTTGTTGTCAATGTCGTAATAGATCGTTTTATATTGTTACGGCTATTGGATTTAATTAATTTTTTTTTTAATTGTTAAATCCAAATTTATCATTTAGGGTTTAATATCCATTAATTGGGAAATTATTCTAGAAAGTTTAGGCTGACCATCCTTTAATTGTAAACAAGTTTTGACCTTGGCTTACAGTGGATCTAATTCCTGACCTTGCTTTGGACATTGTCAACAAGTATCTACAACTATTGGTTAATTTCAAGGACAACTTTTTATTTTTAGTAATTCAGTAACTCTCTACCATATTATATACAAAGAAAAGGTACGTACGTAACTTTTATATACTGATAGAAAGGGTCCTATGTCAGAATGGGTCATTCTGGTAATCTAAGGTATTTTTGTCCCTCTGTATGATTTGTTTCTTTATACGATTGGGGGAGGGAGGTTACACATCAATCTCGCGTCGAGCACCTGTGGTTGTTATTATATACAGTTGTTTCCTTAATATATATATATATGGCGTTTTCTTATTTATATTCGGTGGATGTTTCCTTATATTAGGTGTTCACCTACTATTACATGATATTATGTGGTTATTTCGTTATATACGGTACTCACATCATTATATTACGTTGTTTAATCAGTGTATGCATTGCTTATCTCTTTACACGATTTTACTACGAGGAGAATGGTGATAGTCGGAAATCTTCGCTGAAACCACCGAAAGTTACCGATATAGGATTTATTTCAGACGTTTCAAAGTGCTTCTACACCGATGTTTAAAACTCTTCCATACTTTCCAGTTTTACTTTTACAAGCATTCGAAAGATACAAAAGGAAAATACAGGATATCCTTGAAAGTCTGCACGTAAAAATGTTATTGCCAATTTTTCCTGAGTGTTTACTTGTTTTAGTTAACTTGTGTACAGTATGATAGTAGCACGTGGTGTTTCTATCATACAGTACTTGATGGGTTTACGAATAGCATGCTTCAGTTTTGTTTGTTGTTGTAGTAGTGGGGTTTAACGCCATTTTTCAGCACAAGATATTCTATACAGAGGCGTAGCGATGATATTTTGCGCCCGGGGACGAACTATAAAATTGGCGCCCCAGCGATCTTGTGACCGATTTATTACCCTTGTTTACTTATTATAATGTAACGTTGTAAGCCTCATTTTGGCGCCCCTGAACCTTGGCGCCCGGGGACATATGTACCCCCCTGCCCCCACCCCTAGCTACGCCTCTGATGCTATACATGGTGGCCAGTATTAATGGTGGAGGAAGAACCCGGGAAAACTCCAGAAAGAACCACCAACCCGCGAAAAGCTACTGGCAAGCTTTCTCACATACCCACATTGGCTGAATCCGAGACTCGAACCCACGCAGACAGAAGTCAGATGGCAGTTATCAGTAACGGAGAGCGCTTTAAACCACTCCCACTCAACCACTCGGGGCCCCTCATCAGTTTTAGATGAAGTCGATCGGACAATGCCAGGTATTGAACAACGGTTGAGCATATAAAAGTTTTATTACTATTTTTTATTTTGCACATTTAAAAATGCACTTTAAAAAATATGATTTTAATATACTGTTTTGGCATTTTTGACCTTTTGGATTTATCGTATATACAAGGTGAATCCAATAGGTTTCCTTTTGCAGACGTTCCATTTCAGATTCAGCTTTAACATTAGGTTGATAGGTGAAATCTTGCATAGTATGTGAACTCGTGTTAAAGTGGCCGGCAAAATGAGATGAAAATGATTGATCGATATAATTTTGTTATATCTGTACTATGTTGAAACATAGCTCCGGTGGCCAAATGGTTCCGAAAGCGGGGGTTGGGGTCGTGGGTTCGATCCCCGGCCGGGTCATACCAAAGACTTACAAAAATGGTACTAACAGCTGCCTCGCTTGACGCTCAGCATTAAGAGGTAAGTGTTAGGACTGGTAGGCCTGGTGTCAGGATAAAGTGACTGGATGGGACATCATGCTACATGTCTGCGGCATGATGCCCAAGTGCTAGATATCACTATAAACTGCCTCACCGCAGATATCGTAGCGATATGACTGAAACATTGTTAAAGCTAAGTTAATATCGTAGCGATATGACTGAAACATTGTTAAAGCTAAGTTAAAAATCCTAATCAAAGAAACAAACAAACAAATGTACTATGTTGGCCCATACGTTTAGATATCTGTTGACTTGTTTGTACAGTAATTTATGGAACGCCAGAGCTGTCTTAAGATGAAAATTTTTATTAGATCATGTGCAAACTTCTTTATATGCTGTGCTTTCTTCCTTATATGATGTGCAATCTTCTTTATATGATGTGCTTTCGTCCTTATATGATGTGCAAACTTCTTTATATGATGTGCATTTGTACTTATATGATGTGCAAACTTCTTTATATGATGTGCTTTCGTCCTTATATGATGTGCAAACTTCTTTATATGCGGTGCTTTCGTCATTATATGATGTGCAAACTTCATTATATGCGGTGCGTTCGTCCTTATATGATGTGTAAACTTCTTTATATTTGGAAACTTCTTTATATGCGGTGCTTTCGTCCTCATATAATGTGCAAACTTCTTTATATGATGTGCATTTGTACTTATATGCTGTGCTTTCGTCCTTATATGATGTGCAAACTTCATTATATGCTGTGCATTTGTACTTATATGATGTTCAAACTTCTTTATATGCGGTGCTTTCGTCCTTATATGATGTGCAAACTTCTTTATATGCGGTGCTTTCGTCCTCATATGATGTGCAAACTTCTTTATATGATGTGCATTTGTACTTATATGATGTGCTTTCGTCCTTATATGATGTGCAAACTTCGTTATATGCGGTGCTTTCGTCCTTATATGATGTGCAAACTTCTTTATATGATGTGCATTTGTACTTATATGATGTGCAAACTTCTTTATATGATGTGCTTTCATCCTTATATGATGTGCAAACTTCTTTATATGCGGTGCTTTCGTCATTATAAGATGTGCAAACTTCATTATATGCGGTGCGTTCGTCCTTATATGATGTGTAAACTTCTTTATATTTGGAAACTTCTTTATATGCGGTGCTTTCGTCCTCATATAATGTGCAAACTTCTTTATATGATGTGCATTTGTACTTATATGCTGTGCTTTCGTCCTTATATGATGTGCAAACTTCATTATATGTTGTGCATTTGTACTTATATGATGTGCAAACTTCTTTATATGCGGTGCTTTCGTCCTTATATGATGTGCAAACTTCATTATATGCTGTGCATTTGTACTTATATGATGTGCAAACTTCTTTATATGCGGTGCTTTCGTCCTTATATGATGTGCAAACTTCTTTATATGCGGTGCTTTCGTCCTCATATGATGTGCAAACTTCTTTATATGATGTGCATTTGTACTTATATGATGTGCTTTCGTCCTTATATGATGTGCAAACTTCGTTATATGCGGTGCTTTCGTCCTTATATGATGTGCAAACTTCTTTATATGATGTGCATTTGTACTTATATGATGTGCAAACTTCTTTATATGATGTGCTTTCATCCTTATATGATGTGCAAACTTCTTTATATGCGGTGCTTTCGTCATTATATGATGTGCAAACTTCATTATATGCGGTGCGTTCGTCCTTATATGATGTGTAAACTTCTTTATATTTGGAATCTTCTTTATATGCGGTGCTTTCGTCCTCATATAATGTGCAAACTTCTTTATATGATGTCCATTTGTACTTATATGCTGTGCTTTCGTCCTTATATGATGTGCAAACTTCATTATATGCTGTGCATTTGTACTTATATGATGTGCAAACTTCTTTATATGCGGTGCTTTCGTCCTCATATGATGTGCAAACTTCTTTATATGCGGTGCTTTCGTCCTCATATGATGTGCAAACTTCCTTATATGATGTGCATTTGTACTTATATGATGTGCTTTCGTCCTTATATGATGTGCAAACTTCATTATATGCTGTGCATTTGTACTTATATGATGTGCAAACTTCTTTATATGCGGTGCTTTCGTCCTTATATGATGTGCAAACTTCTTTATATGCGGTGCTTTCGTCCTCATATGATGTGCAAACTTCTTTAAATGATGTGCATTTGTACTTATATGATGTGCTTTCGTCCTTATATGATGTGCAAACTTCATTATATGCTGTGCTTTCGTCCTTATATGATGTGCAAACTTCTTTATATGCGGTGCTTTCGTCCTCATATGATGTGCAAACTTCTTTATATGATGTGCATTTGTACTTATATGATGTGCTTTCGTCCTTATATGATGTGCAAACTTCATTATATGTTGTGCATTTGTACTTATATGATGTGCAAACTTCTTTATATGCGGTGCTTTCGTCCTTATATGATGTGCAAACTTCATTATATGCTGTGCATTTGTACTTATATGATGTGCAAACTTCTTTATATGCGGTGCTTTCGTCCTTATATGATGTGCAAACTTCTTTATATGCGGTGCTTTCGTCCTCATATGATGTGCAAACTTCTTTATATGATGTGCATTTGTACTTATATGATGTGCTTTCGTCCTTATATGATGTGCAAACTTCGTTATATGCGGTGCTTTCGTCCTTATATGATGTGCAAACTTCTTTATATGATGTGCATTTGTACTTATATGATGTGCAAACTTCTTTATATGATGTGCTTTCATCCTTATATGATGTGCAAACTTCTTTATATGCGGTGCTTTCGTCATTATATGATGTGCAAACTTCATTATATGCGGTGCGTTCGTCCTTATATGATGTGTAAACTTCTTTATATTTGGAATCTTCTTTATATGCGGTGCTTTCGTCCTCATATAATGTGCAAACTTCTTTATATGATGTCCATTTGTACTTATATGCTGTGCTTTCGTCCTTATATGATGTGCAAACTTCATTATATGCTGTGCATTTGTACTTATATGATGTGCAAACTTCTTTATATGCGGTGCTTTCGTCCTCATATGATGTGCAAACTTCTTTATATGCGGTGCTTTCGTCCTCATATGATGTGCAAACTTCCTTATATGATGTGCATTTGTACTTATATGATGTGCTTTCGTCCTTATATGATGTGCAAACTTCATTATATGCTGTGCATTTGTACTTATATGATGTGCAAACTTCTTTATATGCGGTGCTTTCGTCCTTATATGATGTGCAAACTTCTTTATATGCGGTGCTTTCGTCCTCATATGATGTGCAAACTTCTTTAAATGATGTGCATTTGTACTTATATGATGTGCTTTCGTCCTTATATGATGTGCAAACTTCATTATATGCTGTGCTTTCGTCCTTATATGATGTGCAAACTTCTTTATATGCGGTGCTTTCGTCCTCATATGATGTGCAAACTTCTTTATATGATGTGCATTTGTACTTATATGATGTGCTTTCGTCCTTATATGATGTGCAAACTTCGTTATATGCTGTGCTTTCGTCCTTATATGATGTGCAAACTTCATTATATGCTGTGCATAGATGATGTGCAAACTTCTTTATATGCGGTGCTTTCGTCATTATATGATTTGCAAACTTCTTTATATGCGGTGCTTTCGTCCTTATATGATGTGCAGATGTCTTTATATGATGTGCATTTGTACTTATATGATGTGCAAACGTCTTTATATGCTGTGCATTTGTACTTATATGCTGTGCAAACTTCTTTATATGCTGTGCATTTGTACTTATATGATGTGCAAACTTCTTTATATGCGGTGCTTTCGTCTTTTTATGAAACTTCATTATAATGAGAAGCAAAAACGGAATTTGCGCAGGCGCGTGAAGTGGTTAACGCCGTGAAATAGGCTAAAATGGCAGACTCGATGTCTAATGTTCTTAAAAAAGTGAATTTAGATTCTTACATTGGGATATTTGAAGAAAAGAAAATCTGGCCCGATATTGTATGCGAACTATCATTGTATGACTTTCAATGTTTGGGCCTAGTCAATAGGTCTGACATTATGAGGCTACGGATAGAATGCGTCAAATACAGAAGCTGTCAACCAGATTTGACAGTTCCTTCATGGCCTTCCAGTGCATCTGCCATGATTCTTTCAAGGAAAATGTTGAAGAGAGTAAGTGAAAGCAAGCAGCCATGTCTGACTCCCACAGTTGTCCTAAACCAATCTCCTATTTGACCATTGAAGCATACTGCGCTGGTGGCCTTGCTGTAAAGGCTTTCTATGACTTTTATTAGGATAGCGTTGATGTTGTACAGCTTCATGGTGGACCAAAGGGCTGCATGTCATACCCTGTCAAACGCCTTCTTGAAATCTATAAAGACATGATAAAGGTCTTGTGTTGGTGCTGGAGGTATTTCTCACATAGTATTTTCAGGTTGAAAATCTGTTCAGTTGTGCTTCGCCCTGGTCTGAAGCCTGCCTGTTCTTCAGCTATGATTTCCTCTGCCCGCGGTTTCAGTCTGTTTAATATGATTTTTAGCATGACTTTGCTTGGGTGGCATATAAGACTGATCGTACGATAGTTCTGACATTGCTGCAAATTGCCTTTTTTCGGGAGAGTTACTATGAGTGACTGAGTCCATGGTGTTGGCCATTCCCCTGTCTGCCAGATCCTGTTGCAGATTGTTAGTAAGGCGCTTGTCATGGCTTCACCCCCATCTTGGACTAGTTCTGCAGGAATGTTGTCTACTCCTGCTGCCTTCCATTTTTTCAATGCTTTCATTGCAGCCTCTACTTCTTCTCGGAGGATGGGGTAGTTGTCAGTGTTGGTCACTGATGGGGTGTTGAGTATGTCTGGGTCCCCTGTAGGTCTGTGGTTGTACAGGTCTGAGCAGTATTCTGTCCATCTCATAAGAATGTCTTGTTCTTCTGTAAGACATTTCCCTCCCTTACCTTGAATGATGGAGGAGCGTCCTTGTTTTACACTGGTCAGGTCTTTCACCAGTTGGTATGCTTTTTTGCTATTATTTTTCTTTAGATTGTTTTCTGTATCTTTACACTGGTCTTTAATCCATGTCTCCCTTGCCTTTCACGTGCTTTTCTTGATAACCTGGTTGATTTCCCTGTATTGTTTTGCTCTTTCTACTTCTGACTTCTTCTTCTTTAGCTCTCGATGCTTGTCACACAGATCAAGTATGTCAGTTGTAACCCAAGGTTTCTTTGGTCGTCGATGTTGGCCAAGGCTCTCACTAGCTGTTTGGGTCACTGCTATGTTAAATGTGTCGGTAATTGTGTCTATAACTGTGTTCTCTGCACTAAGAAGTAACAGTGGTGCAAATTTCCCTCCTATCCTTGCCTGGAAGGCTTCCAAGACCTCTGGGTCTTTTAGTTAGGTTGAACTTGATTCTTGTGGGGCCCTCTTTGTCGACTTTTTTTAGACGTAGTCAGAGGGTCATCATCACTAAGTCATGTGTACTATTGTGGTGTTTTTCTTCACTTTTATCCAATGTTTAATTATTGAGGCCGATTATTTATTAATTAATTAATCAATTAAATAATTTATTTATTAATCCGAAAATTAGCTGCTACGTAATTATAGCTGTTTCTGAGAATCAGTGCATCTCAACCGGAACCCCCCTCCCCCTTCTTCCCTCAATGTTTTGTTTCATGTTTGCTATCAAAAATGAAAAATTGGCACCAAGCGCCTTTTCTCTGAGACAGCCGACCTGATCTTGGTTGGGTGGGCAGTGAGCCCATAACCTTGGGACTATGAATCCAACAATCTACCAACTGCGTCTCCACCTCCCCCCATTTTTTTTTCTTTCTTTCCTTTTTGTTTCACTGAAGAGGTTAGAAAATTATCAATTGCCTGGTTCAAACAAAATGTCTGGGATATAATCACTGTGTAAGTTAAGTATATATTATTATCCTTTCGTCATTCTCACAATTTCTCACAACTTGCATCCATCCATTTACACTGAAATATGTACAATTACGGTTGTTTGAACAATACCTAAATTATACAAGGTCTTTTTTAAATACCCACTATAGTGAGGAAACCCCGGTGTAATTCTTTTTCATTTAAATTCTAAGCCACCTTTATAAACCATTTCGTATTTTTCTGAAGGAAATGTCGACTTGCAAATTGAATTGAAACCATTATAACCACAGTTATATGCAAACACCACATTAAGAAATTAAGCATAGTTCTAGAAACAAAAGTAAATAAAAATACGTATTTTGTGTAAATGAGAATGTTCCAATGGAATAAAAAGGCTTTGTTCATGAATATTTTGTTTTAATGAGCTCATAAAATGGTATTTTCCATAAAACAACATATTTAAAAAAAATACATATTGAACTAAATACAATTCATATGAATGTGGAACTCTCCTCCCCCCCCCCCTCTCTCTCTCTCTCTCTCTCTCTCTCTCTCTCACATTTGATACTAAGTGTTGTTGCAATTAGCAGTTCCACTAACGATAAGGCTGATCTTGCAACAACGTTATTAGTTTGTAATGCGAAATTTACGTTTCAACTTTCCTCAACATTCGATGTATAGTAGTGAAATTATTACTCGCAAAAGTTTTCAAAGACAAGCTTTTTTAAATTAAAGAAAAACATCGTTCTTACCTCGTAGCTACTTACAGAAACCTTTTTTTTGTACACTCTTAAAATATATATCCTGTACAAGAAAGCAAATCCATATAGAAAAGTCAAGGTGGTTTCGGACGGTAAACTGAAACGAAGTCAGACCCGGAAAACAAAGAAAAACAAGGGAGAATTTTATTTGTGAGATATTTTTAAAAACGAATAACTAAGTGTCGGTGCATTGTTGAATAAATTTTCTAGATTAAATGCTGCACCTATATCCGAATTATATTTTGTATGCTTTTATTCCAACGTAATGTTGCAAATGCCATCATATATTTCTTTTTGGTCATTTTGGTGCATTTCTAGAAGTTCATATGCAGTGATATCAAAATCATTATCAAATTTGCTGAGATTCTACTTTTCATCAGATATCTACTAAAACAACGGGAACACTTGCTTTAAAATAAAACAGAACGCCAGACATCATCGTTTTTACCAAGACATTTTTGTCTTGAACCCATTTTGACAAAATCTATGTAAGTGCCGTGCGCAACTTATTTAAATTCATTCATGATCAAATAAATGTAATTATTTTATCAAACATACTTCAGATTGTCAAATAGATGGTTGAATACCTTTTCATAGATTGAATATGTTCAGCTGTCTTTTTTAAATATAAATATTCTTTTAGACGATCCTACGCTTGGTACTAAATAATACGGGAAATATTGTCCTTGTTTTCCATCACTTTTCATCTCTCACAGTTATACGGCACAATGTTTCAATAATGGTATCAAAAAGTATTCGTTTTGAAAGCCTTATATTTTATCGCTGCTGAACTCTGATATTTATATTGGAAAATTATATTAACATCGGTACTGGAACGGTACTCAGTTTATTTACTCTCTTTTTTATCTCAATCTTTAAAAAAGTAAGAAATTATCTACCAAATGAAATAACATTAAAGACATGTTTACGCATTTTCATTATTGTTTCCAACATCAATTCATTATGCACCTTTGATTTTGTATGTAACTGTATCGGATGAATATGTATTTTTCTTCCTGACGAACGTTCAAGACAGTTTCATTGTATAATAACCACTTCCTCATATTCTGCATTCATCTTGTTTGTGTAATGTCGACACTAGAAAAAAATAAATCATTTATAATTGAAAGTCTGTGTTCAAATAAAGTCGTTATATTTCTAATACCAAAACAAAAACCGGAACATAACCATTTTTTAAAAAAAAATGTTAGATTTAACTTTCTTTGATTGATATATCTATTATTTCTAACATTATTCATTAATGTGGTAATGACTCTCAAACATGCACCAGGCTGATTATACACAGATTTCTGGCTGATTCTCCAAATTTCATAGCTGAGACGGATCATGTGAAATATTATTCAATTTTGTCCAGGATTTAAATGTGACATTTATTATGTTTCAATACGTCGAGCAGTTTAAATATAAACAAAATCCTGTGACTACGCGTGATCATGTGGTTATATAAAATTTTTAAAAAAATATAATTCAACTTTAAATAGTTTACTTTATTGAGAAATAATACAATTACGAACGCTAACAAACAAGAAGAAAAAAAATGATGGGCGTAGTACATATGAGCCTTTTAAAACCGTCCAAATTCTGCTAACTATACATGATGTTGAACTCAACAGCGACCTCACTTCCTGGGTAGTTATCAATGATGCTTTGATCGAGTTCAATTATCATTTGTCAGGCGTTAGCAAATCTCAATGAAAAATCAGATTGAATTGTTCATTTAGAGAGATGATACTATATAACTCTTGCGCTTATTGACTGTCGGCACCAAATGCAGTCAATTTCGTGTTATAGACGTCCATGCCATAAAGTCATCTCAGGATGACTTTGGTTACCAGGTATTATGTTGGAACCATTTCATATATAAAACTGCAGACGTCTCGTCGTGTTACCACCCGCTCTATTTTTCCAAAGAACAACCCTTCTGTCATGTAGCCACTTTGAATATCGCGCTAGGTATGGCTGTTACTAATTTCCGGTATGTGTCTAAAGTGTTGTCAGGATTGTTCCGGAATGATTTGCATGCGGCAAAATTTGAGTGAACAGGTAACCTCAAACTGACATATCGTCCATCAGTATCAATATAGATTTGTGGAGTTAGTTTATCGGACCACTTCTTAACATGCTCCCTTCACACTGGTCCTACACGATTCAACACCTAAACTCGGCTACGAGAAAAAAATAATTTTGAAATGAAAATTTGCGTGTTAATCGTTTTAATCTTGAAAACTCGCAGGCGTTAGTTTTATGTTCTCGGTAATGATTTTAGTTTTGTAGAGTTGACATTGCAGGGCCAGATGGCGTGGAATCCGGATCTACCGCCTCACGATTAAAGAAAAAATAACACATACGCACGCATAAATGTAAAGTGATTTGTCATTTTATCATCATTTTGTTCCTCTGCGCATGTTTATTGGGTATTATGCACACTGTGCCAATATACGCATAGACTTTTGCATTGGTGCCCTTTCGAGGAAGGTCAGAGCTCGTTTTAAATGTTTGACCCCTCTCCCCAACACTTGATCTGATGAGGCCCCTGTGTTGTTATGCGACTCTTAGAAATTCTGACATGACTAAAACAACCGTACCACATTCATTACTATCTATATATACGACTTTTACAAGATTTATACCATTATGTTTGTATTTCTTTGTTCCAAGTGAGATAAGATGCTCTACCACATCTAATCATGGTATGTATAATGCGATGTATTATTATTTTTTTTGCACAGCTCTTTATATCCTTTATGTGTAGCAGGCTCGCTATCTGAAAGGTGACATACCGAGTTGTAATTTTTGCAGTTAAATTTGTTCTATCTTCGTCATATGTTTTGCAGTTCAACACTTCATTGTGTGTGTGTGTGTGTGTGTGTGTGTGTGTGTGTCATGTTTTACATAGAGGAGCATACTGGTATATGTTGTGAAATCTTAAAAATGTTACATCTACAAACACCATCTTTTTATGTTAATATTTTCTTCGGGGGTAATTTAATTTCCCTACCCATACGGACATAATCATTTTTTTTTGTCATTAGTATATATGATATTGTCATCTACCTAGTTAAGCTTATTCTATATTTTAAAATACATATGTCTGAGTGACCTTTATTCGATATATTATATATTCCAATTTGCATGTGATTAACAATTGTAAGTTAGTTTGTAGTTTTTCTAAAATGTGTTGAATTTTCATCCTCTAAGATTATCCCACCCAAATCACTCCAAGAGCCTTTGCATTTCTCGTTACAAGTTGCGCTTTGAATCCTGGATGCTTCCTTCGCCAGGTACCTACACAGATAATTTCAGTTTTGTATGATTGAATTTAGATCCTTGTGCTTTGTCAATGTCCATATATTATTTTTCTAAATGTCATTGGGGTAGGCATCATAAGTAAAGTTATAAATTCCTTTCTGAGGTGGGGGAGTTTAATTCCCTTTATATTTTTGTTGTTATGTACATTTATGGGGAGGGATTCTATTGCTATTACATATAATATCATCCATAATGTAAAACCATATCTCAGTGAATGTTCTATATTAAATTTCATTGTGCAAATATTAGAAACAATATACATGTCACAATGTTCTATTGTGTCAAAGTCCATTTCTTGATCAATTAGATCAAGGCTCCCATCTCTCCATTAGTTTTTTTAAAAACAAATTATGTTTTTATGATTAAAGTTTGTTTGGAATATAATGTTAATTATGTTTCCAATACATGTTTTAATTCTCTTTGCAATGATCGTATTATGTATTTTATAGTCTATATTTAAAAGCGATAACTATATCCAACTCATTAGGTCTTTTACATATCCTTTACCCTTATATACAAGTGTTTCTAACCATTCTTTAATCTTGTACGTCATTTCATTATATAACATAATATTAACATATACTCTCCTTAATATTTGAATTAAGAGATATTTAACAATGCAGGGCTCAGTTAATTGTTGTGGATGTATCTGTTAACTTGTATGTATGATATACATGTTCTTTTATGTTTATAAAATATAATAAAATAATCATCTCTCTTACAAAATATATACTATATCAATCTCTATATAAATAACCACGTTCGTCTTCATAATTAAAACTTTATACTGTCCGAATTAAAACCACCACTATTCCGGATTACGGTTAGTTATTCCAGTCTAGTTTAATAAGTATATTAACATGGTCGCGTGATTACGTGAATTGAGCACATAATCCACTACTTTATGGATGCCGACAGCAGAACCCAAATATGAAACCGTCCAACTTTTGTGATCACTTTATTTCCGTCTCGCTGGTAATCGTAATAGTGAAACTATATTGTATATAATAACTTTAGGTGACACATATAATATATCTGAGCGCGATATATACCAAACCTTTGGGCGACACATCAACCTTTCGGAACCCGGTCGCCCAAACGTTGAAAATATGCATGAGCGTACGTCGTTTTACCTTTCGGCGACAGTAAATGGGCGACAAAATTTGTATGTTTGTTATTTATTTTATTTTACCACGTTGACGTGTTATTTCATATTCCTTACAGTATTATATACATTATTAACTATTAACGATATAGGCAATATTATCACTCGTACGTATTCAGTATACAACTGTGTCGCCGAAAGGTTGCAATTTACACGCTGTCGCCTAACGGTAGGATTTGTGCATATATATATATATATATATATATATATATATATATATATATATATATATATATATATATATATATATATATATATATATTGAATTGAATTTTGAGCTCTTGTGTAATTTTTAAAAACTTTATTTAGCTAGAACCCCTCTGTTTAATTTTTGATCCGCCCCTGTGTCACGGAACTAAAAGGCTTTGCATTGCTAGCTCATCTGTTGATTAAAAACATCCCCCACCCCCTTAATAATCAAACATGTTCAAATATCGAAATATTTGCACATATATGTCCATCTTGTGATTTTGTCAGTAGTAAAAGTTACCCTTCCACAAGCACGCACATAACGCCCGCGCTTCTCGAGATTTAGTTTCGGGTTTGGAAATGGAATCCAAAATACACACGTCATATGTTCACGATCTGAATATCTACTATCGCTGTTACAAAGTCCAAAGTAACAATGTCTTGTAGCACCGCGATTTTTTCGCTTTTCAGGAGCAGCTTCAATCTCTTCAACGTGTTTCGCCATATATATTGTAGTACAACAGTCGGTTTATTTGTCCTACATCCTACAGCTGATTCTGCGAGCGTGCTATTTTTAGAAATTAACAGTGTATGTCGATCGCTCTTTGACCATCATATAAAGACGAAAGCACATCATATAAAGAAGTTTGCACATCATATAAGGTCGAAAGCACCGCATATAAAGAAGTTTGCACATCATATAAGGACGAAAGCACAGCATATAAAGAAGTTTGCACATCATATAAGTACAAATGCACAGAATATAAAGTTTGCACATCATATAAGCAAAAATGCACAGCATATAAAGAAGTTTGCACGTCATATAAGGACGAAAGTACCGCATATAAAGAAGTTTGCACATCATATAAGGACGAAAGCACAGCATATAAGTACAAATGCCCATCATATAAAGAAGTTTGCAGATCATATAAGTACAAATGTACAGCATATAAATAAGTTTGCACAGCATATAAGTACAAGAGCACAGGATATACAGAAGTTTGCACATCATATAAGACATTTGCACATCATATAAGGACGAAAGCACCGCATATAAAGAAATTTGCACACCATATAAGGACGAAAGCACCGCATATAAAGAAGTTTGCACATCATATAAGGACGAAAGCACCGCATATAAAGAAGTTTGCACATTATATAAGTACAAAAGCACAGCATATAACGAAGTTTGCACATCATATAAGTACAAATGCACATCATATAAAGAAGTTTGCACATCATATAAGGATGAAAGCAAAGTATATAACGAAGTTTGCACATCATATAATGACGAAAGCACCGCATATAAAGAAGTTTGCACATCATATAAGTACAAATGCACAGTATATAACGAAGTTTGCACATCATATAAGGACGAAAGCACAGCATATAAGTACAAATGCCCATCATATAAAGAAGTTTGCAGATCATATAAGTACAAATGTACAGCATATAAATAAGTTTGCACAGCATATAAGTACAAGAGCACAGGATATACAGAAGTTTGCACATCATATAAGACATTTGCACATCATATAAGGACGAAAGCACCGCATATAAAGAAATTTGCACATCATATAAGGACGAAAGCACCGCATATAAAGAAGTTTGCACATCATATAAGGACGAAAGCACCGCATATAAAGAAGTTTGCACATTATATAAGTACAAAAGCACAGCATATAACGAAGTTTGCACATCATATAAGTACAAATGCACATCATATAAAGAAGTTTGCACATCATATAAGGATGAAAGCAAAGCATATAACGAAGTTTGCACATCATATAATGACGAAAGCACCGCATATAAAGAAGTTTGCACATCATATAAGGATGAAAGCAAAGCATATAACGAATTTTGCACATCATATAAAGAAGTTTGCACATCATATAAGTACAAATGTACAGCATATAAAGAAGTTTGCACATGATATAATAAAAATTCTCATCTTAAGACAGCTCTGGCGTTCCATAGTAATT
Source organism: Unio delphinus (assembly GCA_029339505.1). Classification (NCBI taxonomy): domain Eukaryota; kingdom Metazoa; phylum Mollusca; class Bivalvia; order Unionida; family Unionidae; genus Unio; species Unio delphinus. Next base: position 4,748,750 of record JAQISU010000174.1, read on the forward strand.
GTAAGACATTTTTTGTATGTGATCAAATAATTAACATTTGAAGTTGCACAATTAGTATCATAACACATATTAAAAGCTTATTTGGTATTATTGCTTACGAAAGAAGTTCTTTCCTTAATAAAATAACATCTAGGTTTATTACATTTAGTTGATGGTCCTTTCTTATATGATGTATATTCTAAATTAAAATTAGTGAGGAAAGATTTTTAGTCAATTTATAATCAAGTGTTGGCTGTTTATTATTATTATTATTATTATTATTATTATATATATATATATATATATATATATATATATATATATATATATATATATATATATATATATATGTGTGTGTGTGTGTGTGTGTGTGTGTGTGTGTGTGTGTGTGTGTGTTCATTCCCTCGGTCAATACACAGCTGCCGGTAGTAAATCTTAACTCTTAACTCCGTTCAAAGGACAAATATATGTACTTGTGTGTGATATAAATATATATATTATTTGGTATTATTGCTTACGTAAGAAGTACTTTCCTTAATAAAATAACATCTAGGTCTATTACATTTAGTTGATTGTCCTTTTTTATATGATGTATTTTCTAATTTAAAATTAGTGAGGAAAGATTTTTAGTCAATTTATAATCAAGTGTTGGCTGTTTATTATTATTATTATTATTATTATTATTACAATATACACATATATATATATATATATATATATATATATATATATATATATATATATATATATATATATATATATATATATATATATATATATATATATGTGAGTTCATTCCCTCAGTCAATACACAGCTGCCGGTATTAAATCTTAACTCTTAACTCCGTTCAAAGGACAAATATATGTACTTGTGTGTGATATAAATATATATATATATATATATATATATATATATATATATATATATATATATATATATATATATATATATATATATATATATGTATGTGTGTGTGTGTGTGTGTGAAATATGTTCGCTGTATCAATGATATGCCATTTATTGTATAAATTTCATATCGTGGTATATCATTGATACAGCGTACATATATTCTTTATATACGTAGGCAATCCTCGCATATAAAAAATTAAAAAAAAAACAATACCGCATTTGCAGTGCCTGATTAAACCCTGTGGAGGCCCTCAGGCAGTCGAAATGTTGGGTACCGTACCCCTCGTAAATTATCTCCTATCAATACTATTTTGATCCGTTGTCGCGATGCCCATAAAAGGCGTGGGGCCAATAGTCCGATGCATACCCTACTTGTTTAGTAACCTGGCACTGCGCATAAACATAAATATGCAATTCCAAAATAACTAAATATAAATACGACCCCCACCCCCATGAAATGTCACAGCTATTGCATTAAAAAATAAAGCCACATCATATCAGGATAAGATCACCACATGTAAATTAAAAAACACGTAATATAAGAAGGACGAACAGTATAAGATATTCGTGCCGCTCCATACATTCCGATTGAACATATTTAGCTTTCATTAACCTATTTGAGGTTAAATTTATTACACCAGTCTGTATCAAGATCTCTCAATTTGATACGATGCAAATGAAGAAAAATGGAGTGCAGTAAAAAGAAGAGAAGAGAAGAAGAAAAAAAATACACACACACACACACACACACACACACACACACACACACAAAGCGACATCAAGTTTAAAAATGGGGAAAAAGGAAAAATTCAGATTTCGGTGATAATGCGGACGGAAAGTTATCAGATGCTCAAATTAATCTAACATACAAGCAAGGGCATATTAGAGCGACGTCTTTACTAAAGATAGTAGAGAATGGGACCCTGAGAAAATTAGATGGAAATTAGAATGTCAAAGTGGATGGTAGCATTACGGAAAGAGTATTATCGATATCATTTGCAACTTCGAAGTGAATCCTACGGATCATACTTCGAATTTATGAAAGTTGTAGTCTGGTTTCCTGTGCAACGCATGGGAGCATACTAAGCAGGGAACCAGACTATGAAAGTTGATGCCATTTGGAGTATCTCGGATATTTACGAAACATGAATTAACAGAGGAGTTGGGAATGCATATAACTATTATTTCCTTTGCATTTACCAAGTCGATCTTGCTGTCAATCAAAATCGTAGTAATAGCCTTGGTCGTCCGAATAGATTATAGTGTTATGCTTGCTGATATCTTTCCGGGGAACTAAATGGATTATTTGCTTGTAAATTACAACGTCTTCATATATACACATGAGACATTTTTGTCAAAGTAGTCGAAATGGCTCGAATGTTCTGATAATAGAAGCATTCAATTTTTTGTTATTATGACCTGATGAGATTGACATTTTGAGAATCCTATTTAATATACAAACTAGTTCAAATGATTATTGGAACAGCCCATCTCAATAATGTTTTCTTTTTCTTTTTTTCTATTGGGAGAGGAATGTAGTTGAGAATAAAAGTTGAAAATATGTGAGCAACAGCATGGAGGTGGGAATATATTAGTCAGATGGCATTTTTTAATTTAATTAAATTTGGATAATTTTTATATGTAAACAATGTAGCTAATAAAAACGGTTCATGGATTAATATGGATGATTTTTGTAATAAGTTTGAAATGCGTGTGAATATTCTAGTTTCAAGGCATGCGCAGAGCCATTCAGCTTTTTTTCTTCTCTCCAACCAACTTCATATAAACATTAGTTTAAATATATATATATATATATATATATATATATATATATATATATATATATATATATATATATATATATATATATATATATATATATATATATATATATATATGTCCACATTTTTAGATAAAGCTGTAATTTTCCTCATTTATGAACAAAGGGATGAAAAACCATAATAAAAAAAAATATGTTCAATTTTTAAATGTTCGCGACACAGCTTTGTCGTGACCAGGATTCGTGCCTGGGTTGTCGCGGCCACAACGCGAAGTACTAACTATCACGGCTGTCACTGCTGAGCTCTTAATGTCAACAGAGTTTACCCATGTGAAGAAAGCAATCCATGATGTTTTATGTCGTTAGGATGTATTATATATATATATATATATATATATATATATATATATATATATATATATATATATATATATATATATATATATATATATATATATATTGTGTGGATTGTTATTGTTTTGTAGTTGTGACATTCTATGCGGTGGTGTCGTTAAAATATCCTGTACTTTTAATTTTACATGTGGTAGTTTTGCCACCAAATCCGGCAGTGTTGATTGTATATGCAATAGTTTCTTCAATATATACGGTGTTTTTTCAATTATATTCGGTGGATGTTTCTTTATGTTGGGTATTCAACTTCTATTCCTTGATATTCGGTGGCTAGTTCTTTATATACGGTATTTGCATCTTTATATTCCATCGTTTAATCAGCATATACGGAGCTGATCTCATTACATGGATTGTACTATGATGTTGATGGTGATAGTCGCTGTAACGACCGAAAGTGACTGATTTAGGAATATCACTGAAGACTTTATTGTAGGTCAACGCCGATGTTTCAAACTTGTCCGTAGTTTCCAATTATACGTTTACAAGTGTTTGAAAAATACACAAGGGAAAATACAGGGTATCCATGTAAATCTGCACCTAAAAAGCGTTATTGGTAATTTTAGATCGATCTATTGAACGAGAGAGAGAGAGAGAGAGAGAGAGAGAGAGAGAGAGAGAGAGAGAGAGAGAGAGAGAGAGAGAGAGAGAGAGAGAGAGAGAGAGAGTTTTTATAGTAAACTTTCGAGGTACGGCATGATCTCACTGGGTGTTCCAAGAAAATCTGAGATGATGGATTTGCACACAGCGTGTTTCACTTTTGCCTGAAGTCGACCGGACAAAGCGAAATAAAGCTGAGCGGGTCTTGATTGAGCACCTAATAAAACACAGTGCAGTGAATATAACTGAGAAACACACACACACACACACACACACACACACACACACACACACACACATATATATATATATATATATATATATATATATATATATATATATATATATATATATATATATATATATATATATATATATATATATATATATATATATCAACAGTAGGTTATCGCTTCTATATTCTCTAAATCTGTGATGAATTTCAACTGATCAAGTATTACCGTTGTAGCAATAGAATTATAAACGTATTAATAATCCCGTCTTCTAAAAGAATTAAAACTGGTGCAGAGTTTCACAGAACTATCTCTCTCTGCTACCCCCTCCCCTCTCATGTATAAGGAAAATATTACGGGAAAGTGTATGAAGTGAGAGAAAAAAAATATAAAAGCTGAACTCGCACCAAGTAAACTACAAAAACCTGGGGATTAGGAACGGTTCGGTGTTCCTTAGGATTTTAAAATATTGTTCACAATATCAATGATACAAAGTTGTTCACAATACCAATGATACAAAGTTGTTCACAATACCATGATACACAGTTGTTCACAATACTAATAATACAAAGTTGTTCACAATACCAATGATACATAGTTGTTCACAATACCAATGATACAAAGTTGTTCACAATACCATGATACACAGTTGTTCACAATACTAATAATACAAAGTTGTTCACAATACCAATGATACAAAGTTGTTCACAATACCAATGATACAAAGTTGTTCACAATACCAATGATACAAAGTTGTTCACAATACCATGATACACAGTTGTTCACAATACTAATAATACAAAGTTGTTCACAATACCAATGATACAAAGTTGTTCACAATACCAATGATACAAAGTTGTTCACAATACCAATGATACAAAGTTGCTAGTCTTGTTCGTTACATTTATATGTAAGGAGCAATACACATGACGTAATCTGTTTAATACTTTGTTTTTTTTTATTTCTTACTTCATGCTTTTAAAACCTATTTATTTTAGGGATGAAACATCAATTGTTCGCTGTAACGATACACATTTTGATACAAGAGAAGCGAAATCAGAGGCGTAGCTGGGGAGGGGGGGGCAGGGGGGTACATATGTCCCCGGGCGCCAAGGTACAGGGGCGCTAAAATGAGGCTTGCAACGTTACATTATAATAAGTAAACAAGGGTAATAAATCGGTCACAAGATCGCTGGGGCGCCAATTTTATAGTTCGTCCCCGGGCGCAAAATATCATCGCTACGCCTCTGCGCGGAATCGATACAAAACGATATTATCGTATGCAAATTAGTTTAGTTTTCAGTAGTGAATAATTATTATTAGTGTGTCTTGTTATTCGTTAAAAATAAAATTAATCTGAGACAGCATTTTCAGTCCTATGCACTTTTTTCAGTAGTAAAAACGATAAAGACTATTAGGAATAATTGATCTCAGTCAGCAAATTGACACTAAATGACATGGTTCGTAATCTGCACACGCACACACACACCCCTGCTAATTATCTCAACTCAGCATCATGTTGAACATACAGAATACATTCCATGCGTGGTCACATGTATAATGAAGTATTTTTACTGATCATGTAATAACCACTTTTACGCAAATGTTCTATATTTGTTTGTATCTCGTCCACTTTGTTCGATTTGAAAGCAACACTACTGTCATGTCACAGGTTAGTATCATTGATTGTTATTACTTGTTCCAGTCCGGGTTAAACAATAAACACGAATCTGAAATTAATGTAGGACGTATTTGCCTTCATTGACATTGTTCTCGCCGAGTGTGAAATTATCGTCATTTCACTGCACTCCTACTGCCTTCATTGACATTGTTCTCGCCGAGTGTGAAATTATCGTCATTTCACTGCACTCCTACTGCCTTCATTGACATTGTTCTCGCCGAGTGTGAAATTATCGTCATTTCACTGCACTCCTACTGCCTTCATTGACATTGTTATTAAATTGAATCCACGTCGAGTAAACACTGAAAGCGATGACGAGAGCTCGGAAGGTCTGCTTCAGTTAGACAGGTCGTTAGTAACATCTCAAATTTACTTTGGCTCGATTGTTCACGAATTAGTCAGTAAATCGTACCTGCATATGTTTTTGTTCAAAACACAGTCAGGGATAAAGCCTTAATCTGGATGGATTTATAAACTCTTTGAAAAAATATCTCTGTTGAGGTAGCGAGCCACTATATTATCCAAGACAAACGATAACTAGATTCTACACTATACTACCAAACTTGTTTCTAATCCAATAATCACGCAGATGGCAGAGTATTTTTTAAAATTTTGTTTTACTTTTGTTTTATTTATTTTCAGTTAAAGAAGTTGATGATAATGATGTACCGCTGAAGAAAGTCTTGTGCCGTTTATGGAATGTTCTTTATTTGACAAACTTTGAGAATATAATTTGAGAATTATATATTTTTTACCTTTATTTTTATATTTTTTAAATAGAAATTTGATGAACTTTTGGCATCGTCAGTTTTATATATTATCCTGTTGTGCATTCGGATTTGTGTATGATGAAAAGATTTGATGTTATTATTTTTTCGATCTTTACTTTGAATTGGTACTATATGAAGGGCCGTCCATGTAGTATGTACGCATGTACTCAATGCACAAAACTGATTAGTGAACCATGAGACATGCTTTGAAACTGAAACGAATCATCCAACATTCGAATTAGAATATGTCTTGTCAACTATTCGAAAATAAAATCAGCATTCGAACGTTGCTTTTTACCTAGCTAGTTTGGAAGCATTTTGTAACAGAAACGAACAAGCCAATATGTAGCTCATGCAGCCTGGAATTCGTCTATAACAGAACAACAGTAAAGTAACTAATTCACCTGAAACGCAAACTCATAATCACAAGGTAATTAAATTGTCAAAATGGAAAATAGTCACACTGCACACAATATCAACATTGATATGCATCGTTATTCAGGAGGGTAATTTTATAAGAGCTTTGGCATTGAACTATGACTATCACATCAAGTACACAAAACTGTTTCGTATCAATGAACGTAACCAAATCAAATCAAATTAAATTGCCTCTTTGATTAAAATAGTATCCCACGTCCATGCTACTCTGCATGCATATCTATAAAGCCGACAGGGTGGAAAACGGGGGATATATACCCAAGGTCCGGACCCAAATGGGGGACCCGGCCGAACAACACCTTTTAATGTTATAGAAGAAAAATGTTGTTTGAATAAGAACTAGGAGAAGCCCGGGTGTTTCTTACCTCAGGACCCCGTCATCGCTCTCTACAGGCTACTATGTACACAATTTGATTAAAATACAATCTCCACTGCCCTACAGTCTGTCTGTCTATCTGACACTTTCGATTTTGAATTTACAAAGTATCCTTTTGAAATCAATTGCCTCTGCCATTTTCGATCGCTGTACAAAGCATCAGAATTACATAATACATGTACTGGTAAATTATCATTACATACCAAGGGAGGCAACTCATGAAATCTAATGGACATCACAAGGACAAGGGAATAAACTACCTGTTCGACCAGCTAAAGTATAGATAGGATAAGATATCGGAACCTTGGCTACCGAGGATGCCATCCCCACCCCCTCATAAAAGTAACTTTTGAGATTTCGCCTGACATTTGGAACTGAACATGTACTCGTGATTTACTGACCTTCTGTACCTATAGACTATATTCAGTATTAGTTAAATACGTTTTTGGTCATACCGAGGTTCAGGGTAAAAAGGAAAATAGTATTTGATTCTTTTAGTCTTAAGTACCCACCAAAATGTATGCACGACCACTAAAATGTTAATTATTATTGAAGTTAGGTTGAGGTGATTGAGTTTACGACGTTATCAATGCGGCTTGGCGGCCGCGGGACGGCGGGAACATCGTTAAATGTAAAAGCAGAGAAAGAAAAACAAATCTGCGATTGGTAGCTTCATTGACATCAACGAATATTCATATTCTATGCATAAACATTCAACGAATATTCGAATGGGAGATTTTTGTATTCGTTTTAACTCTACGTCTTCTTTAAAAAAAATCAACCCCTGCAGAGCTTACGTGAGATCTTGAGATTTTGGATGAGCGCAACGAGACATAGATACCAAGAAATCGAAAATTCTATATCGAACGCCACGTGATATCTCAGAAATTCAAATCTGCTAACGCAGAAGATTACAACGAACCGTTCACTCTTCGAGAAGTACTAGCTGATGAGACTTCAGAAGGACCAGACAATATCCACTATTAAGTGTTATGATTTTTAACTTGCATTGTTTGTTAGTTACGTTGTTTTTTGTGGGTTTTTTTAAATAAAAAAATGGCATTATGTACTATTGTACTGTAACATTAGATGTTTTACATAACCTTATCCAATATTAGGTTTAGTTTCTAGTTAACTTGAATTATTGATTTTTATTTTATTTTATTCTATTCTGTATGCAACTAATGCATAGCTAAAATGTCCTATATATGTATGGGTTTATTATCAGGATTATTATTAGTAGAAATAAATATATGTATTATGGTCTTGGTCTAGGTTATATTTTATAATCTTTGGTATATAGATTTTTAATTATAGGTAAAATTTTCTTTATGGCCAATATTAATGACATTAATTTCCATTAGATAATGGTTTCTTTTAGAAAATGCTAATGGTGACCTGAGGTGAAGTAGAAGACTATAAAATCTTGTTACTGGAACAAAACGATCATTCATGCTTTTAGTTCAAGCAGAATCAAGTTGTATTTGCTCTGAACAAATAGTTAATGTAGGGTGGAATTTATTTCTTTAAATTATTCTATTTAAAGCGATTATTTTCTCTGGAAATAGAGTGCTCTTAACAAATCAATATTCTGGACAGAGAGATTCACTTGGATTTGTACTTAATTAAAAGTTGGAATTACATTACCATGTTTCAACAAAAGACTCTTTGCATATCATCATTATACAGGTTATCACATAAACATAAACACTTCAGCCGTGGACTTAGTTTATATTTTGCTTAAGTTTATTCAAAACTTTATTGATTATTAGAACTTGTGTCTGTGATTCTATAATTTTTTTGGGATTTAATTCATAAATACAATTGGTTCTTTCTTTTTCATTTTCACTTTGTATTATAGGGAAAATATTTTAATTTTACAAAGCTTGTTACTTTTCACTCTTTTCTGCTACTTAATTTAAGAGCATTAGCTTTGAAACACTTACCTGATACAGTTATCAATATACTGCCAACCATTTTTTAAATAAAATTTGGGAAGCTAGCGACTTCCCACCGCCTTCGCTGGATAACCCTATATATAAAAAAACAACATACCGAACCGAGACTTCCACCACCACCTTCTCTCTCTCTCTCTCTCTCTCTCTCTCTCTCTCTCTCTCTCTCTCTCTCTCTCTGGATATGTCTCTATTATATATATATATATATATATATATATATATATATATATATATATATATATATATATATATATATATATATATATATATATATATATATATATGTGTGTGTGTGTGTGTGTGTGTGTGTGTGTGATCATGGAACAGATGCGAAATGACAGACTAAAAATATTATATAACAACCATAGATGTTATAATTTGAGAATATTGTTTTGTTAACCTTACCTTTAATTTTGTTGGAAGTTTAAAGATCCTTACTTTTAATGTTGCATTTCTTCTATTTAATGTTTTAGTTTTCTTTTTTCTTTTTTATGATTTGTGGATGCTGAAAATTTTCAGAATTTTCGAACTTAAATTTGATTTGGCACTATATGGCCATGGTTGCTTTGAGATGCCTTTATATGCTTCTGCATATGTAACATTTAAGATATTTCAGCAAACAGTGAAGCGGGTCGGCGTACTGGTCAGTGGACGAATGTTTAGGATAAATTTAAAAAAAAATCTGCTCAGCTATATCATGGCCACAACAGTACACATTTTCTGCGACCAAGATTCGAACCCGGGTTGCTGCGGCCACAACGCGACGTACTAATCAATGTACAATCACGGATGTCACTGTTGAACCGACAGAGCTATCACTTTATACCGATATGATGGAAGGAATCGACTGTGTTTTGGAGGGAACACGTTTCGCTTTTGTTATCTTTTTTTATATATCAAATTTAGTACATGCTCCGGTGGCCTAGTGGTTAGAGCGTCCGCCCCGGAAGCGGGAGGTCGTCGGTTCGATCCCCGGCCGAGTCATACCAAAGACTTACAAAAATGGTACTAACAGCTGCCTCGCTTGACGCTCAGCATTAACAGGTTAGTGTTAGGACTGGTCGGCCTGGTGTCAGGATAATGTAACTGGGTGAGACATCATGCTACATGTCTGCGGCATGATGTCTCAGTGCTAGACATCACTATAAACTGCCTCACTGCAGACATCGTAGCGATATGACTGAAAAATTGTTAAAGCTACGTTAAAAATCCTAATCAATCAAACAAAGAAACAAACATGTTCAATTGAGATTGAATTTTGTACATGTACACGAATCTGTATGAAAATGTCGAAAACACATGTAATTCCTGTTAGTTCTATAGGTCTACTAACAATATATATATTGTTATATATATATATATATTGGAGATAAACTTAGGAAGAGGTTCCATGTGCTTGGGTTGAAAATGTCATTCATTACGTCATATTTTCATGAGCATAGATGTTTTAAGCGATGCACAGTCAAAGACGAAACCTTTGTCTGAGTGCATTTAAAACTTGCCCTTCATAAAGCCTTGGGGTCAGGCAAACAGATCATGTATCCACCAAAAATTATAGACCCTGCTAGGCATAATTTTAAGGAAATGTATGACGATGTACTACGTGAGAAAATATTATTCCTTTGTAACAATGCTGTTTATATAACCCTTTTCTTTCCTTTACTATTTTTTTAAATACAGATATTTAACATCGGTACCTTTAATAGTGTATTTTGCAGTGCTTGTTTACATGCATTTCCCGCATATTATGGTTTTCGTGATTTTTATATTTTGGTTTAATTTGTTTTGTTTTTATAAAGAGCTCAATGGGTTTGTAGTGTTTTAATAAAATATTTTGTAGAAAAAATTAAATTGGTTTCTGAAAGAAGAAAAAAAAATTACAAATATTTAGAAAATAATTGTTCTTAAAAAAACATTGCTCAGTTGTGCCATGTTCGCGACAGACACAGCTTTGCCGTGACCAGGATTCGAACCTGGGTTGTCGCGGCCACAACGCGAAGTACTAACCACTATACGATCACGGCTGTCACCACCGAGCTGTAGAATGTTGTAGAGTTTACCTATATGAACACAATTACACACATAATTGTGCGAAGATTATAAAATTTATTTTCCTTTCAGTACGGTTTGAAATGTTAATTTGTAAACCAGTCCAAATCAAAGTTTCTAAGATGCATTGTATTTTTCCCCTCATTATATTCAGCGTGTATACAACATTGATTTTGAAGTAAAGGAAATGTCGGAAGGCGAAATTGTCGAAAGCAGTGGGAGTACATTGAAAGAAACTGAAGATTTAAGCGAGAGAGACACGGAAAGACCGTTATCTGATGCTCAGTCTATTCCACTTCACAATACATCTAAGATTGACGTCTTGCTAAAGGCCGCGGGGGACGCTCCTATCATGAAGAAAAAGAAATGGGCAGTGGAAAGAAGTAAAACCGTTAACTGGGTCGCCGAGTTTATTAAGAAGTACATAAAATGCCAGCCGTCGGAATCACTTTTTGTGTACGTGAACCAATCCTTTGCTCCTGCGCCTGATTCAGAAATAGGTACGGTGTTTGATTGCTTTGGCAGTGACGGAAAATTGGTTTTACATTATTGTAAAACTCAAGCTTGGGGTTGACTCGATTGTTACTTAACTTTCCAGTTTTAATTTCTACAAAATATGGATTTATAATGTGCCAAAAGTAAGAATATACATACTTCATTATGAGTAGCCACTGACAATCTGTCAGTTTGATCTGATGGCATTGACATTGGATTTGTGTATGCAATACAATACATAAACAGCTTAAATGACCTATTGAACTTGACTGATACTTCAATTCAAACTAGAAGGAAGTAAATACAGATTGTCATTGCCTTCTTCTGAATAGAGTTATGTTGAATTTAATTTCAGAAACACTACCATTTTGTGGTAATAATCATAATGGAAAAGTTGCAGCATGGATCAGTGTCATAACACAGATTAGACAAGGATGGAACTACAAAGTTCTTAACTCATATCACAAATATTATTAATTCTGCCTCATGTTCTTCTGAAAAAAAGTGCGGATTATGTGCTCCTTTTCACCTATTTCTGCACTGTTGAAGATACACAAAACATGTATAACTCAGGCAATCTGATGATACACAGTTAAAAACATTTGATTGTGAGGATAGGAGCTGCATGTGTTTTTGGATATTCTCCAATAATAAATTAAGTATGGTTCATGGGAATCTGAAGAATATAAGATATGTAATAGGTTTTATGGTTACACCAGGGACCACTCTCTGTTTCAGAATTAGGGTCAATGTTCAATGTTCAGTGTTCCACATTAACACAACATTTATATGCATTAACAGAACATTGGTATGATACATGTAGTTTACTTTCAGAACTTGAAACTTGGTAAATTTAGTTGGATAACTGTAATCCATACTCATTTTTTGCCAATATTACCCAGCTGATGTGTGCATTGTTTTGAAAACCTTTTACAGTTGCCATAAAGGTCATGAGAGGTAGATTGCCTCTTAGTTTCTGTTCTGCTGTTATGCTTTCAGTTTGCAGATCAGATTCAGAAAGACACATGGAGATTGTCATTCGTGAGTTAAATTTAATACAAAGTTCCTATTCCTTATGCTTATATTTTTTAAAAAACAAAATTATGATTAATTTTGTGTTAAGGAAAATAAGAACAGGAAGATTTTAAAATAATTTGGACTTTAGTAACTTAATACTGAATATATGAATTTATCTGTACATTAGCATTGCTTTTCAGAAGCATGCATACAAGTTGTTTAAATTTGTATTTATGTACTCATTTTTTTTATCTTTATGGCATTGGTATATTCCAATTGATTTTTCTTCTTCTCCCTCCTCCCCCTTTAAAAGTGTTAAACTTTAATTTTTCCAACCTAGGACATACAAAAACATTCAGTCTAAGAAAGTAGTGTAAACACTAACCTTTTTAATGATGCAAGCTGCCAATTTGTATGAGTTGGTATTTTCAAGGATTCATGTTTTAAGTAATTTTGTGTTGTGCAATTTATAATAAGATAACATAATAAACAAAATCTTCATTTTCCCCAAATCCAAATAAAGAACAGGGGTCTCAGAAATGCTTAATTACATGTATTTGGATGCAATTTACTTTTATTTGAGACCATAAATCACAGATGTAGGAGTCTTCCATGCACATGCAAATAAATGGGCAGAAAATTCAAAGGCTTGCCAGTTTCACTTCAACAACCTACTGAGTTGGGGAATGTGTTGATTATTTGATCATTTTAGCTATGGTGATATATACGTTGACAGACAGTTAAAATACCCCCAGATGTGCCTGCTGTATTAATAAAAGTACATCAAAAGAATATGATGCAATAGCTGGGTGGTAAGTTAAAAGATTTCAACTAGCAGCTTAGGTGGGAAAATGTTCTGATATTTACAAGGACTGAATTCAGAGGCAGAAAGACCACAAAACATCTACATGAGGTTATTATAAGAGTATGTCAGAACTTTAGCTTCCATTATTGTGTTCCTTCTGATTGCAGCAAAATAAATAGTACATGCAACCTCATAATCAAGACACTTGGACAAAACATCATTTGCAAATTTGTAAAAGTATTTTGGGGTTAAATGGCAAACATAGCATAATTTTAATGAGATTAAGAAGAATGCTATAGTTGCTAGAATTGATAGCTTCGATGGAATAGTAGCCAAGTGTAAGAAAGTTTGTGATGCCTGGCTTAGTGTTTGGAATAAGACCATTCCTTGGATTGACAAATTTCAGACTCACCCCTAAAGACTAAGAAGAATTAAACTGATGTCAGGCTAATCTGCACACATAAATAAGGTCACCAATATTGGCACACAAAACCCATACCAAATTCTATGGGTCTCTCTAAATACCCCAGGACACCCCCAAGACTCTCCAAGAACACCTTAAACTTTACATAGTACTCACTTAAAATTTCAACAACAGCACAGAAAACCCAAACCAAACAAACAAACAAATAAAAACTGCGAATATTTAGCGATATTTTGTGTAACGGGAAAATTAGTAAGGTCAGGAGTTGCCAAGGGAAATAACTCCCATTTTGATGAAGAGTGTTCCGGTACAGTAACGTGAATATTAATCAACATTTATAAATAATTAGCAAAGTCGTTAAATAAATTAAACAAAATGGCAAAAAATCTATGGTCTATAAAATTATTTGTTTATCTCAATAACAATTTAACTATTCCTTCATTCCTTTATTTTGAGAAATATTAACATGGAGCCTAAACAATTTAACAATTCAAATAAATGAGAGAAGTATGGAACATCGCCATTTAATGAGGAAATTAGTTTATATATATATATATATATATAAAGATATTTGATACATAGAGTTCGTTTCCGTAGATTATCAGAAATAGGGTCATCAACCAATACTATAAATCATTGATAGAACAATGTCCGTATATGTGTTTTCTTTTTTTTTTACCCCGCTTCTTGGTACGTTTTTGCGAGATTTGGTGCTAATATATGCAATATTGGGGTGTTTAGAGAGACAGAAATTCTATTGATGAAAATAACAGTTGCCTAGCTTGACGCTCGACATTAAGAGGTTAGTGTTAGGACTAGTCGGCCTCGTGTCGGGATATGTCTGCGGCATGATGCCCCAGTGCTAGACATCATTATAAACTGCCTCACTGCAGACATCGTAGCGATATGACTGAAACATCGTTAAAGCTACTTTAAAAATCCTAATCAAACAGCAAACAAACCAATCATTTAAAAATAGAATTGTCAGCGCAAGATACCTCTAGGTTTTTCCTTCCATGTCAGGTATATTTGGAAGTGGATGGAAAACGTACTGAAGAACAAATGGCAGCTACGTTGCCAATACCATTGTAGGTTTTGTTAACAATGTAATCATGGAGTTGTTTAACTGCACGTTACTCCATCGATGGAAAGGAAATCGAATCCGTTCTGGACAGCGTTGCACACAACGATTTTCGGACTCGCGCAAAGCAGCGGTGATTACATGTGAAGCATTGCTGCTTCTCAAAGAAAAAAATAATCATACAGATCGTTGACCAGATATACTCGGACTGTCTTGAAATACTGTTGGTGTTGAAGATGCAGCTGTAGAAAATTGTGTGTGTCACAAGCATGAGTATGAGTTTAACCTTGGTTTGCACAGTGTCTATCACAACTCATTCGTACTTTGTGATTTTCGATTCCCCTCAGTCACATCTTTGGGTTTTGCAGAGATGTTCGCAAGGTGATATTTGGAGCTAAACACACACACGGTCACTTTGTTTCTTAGAAGCAATTCCAACGACGCCATTTGTTGGGCTAGTGATGTTGCTGCTACAGAGTTTTATTATGCGTTATCTTTCATGTGCTAGAATCATCAAACTAGATAATTACATGCATCCATATTGTTATACATGGAGTCACCTCCCTGCGCGAAACAGGACATCATTGACGTATCTACGACATAATTAAGTAATTGCATCTCATCTACTACGTGACAGTCTGGAAGAGGGACAGGCAGGATGTTACAAACATATACAGTGACTACCTGAGACTACGGAAACCTCAGTATCCTAAGGCAAACTATGTAATCTCTGAGTACAATTGTCTTGTTTTCATGGAAGTTGGATTAATAGAAAAGATAAAGGGTGAAAAAATCCGTTCTCTACCAGGGAACACTTAATTTTATTTAAAAAGTTTTATTGAACAATGTTGCTATGACCAAATTGTTTCTTACATATTTGCCAAAATCCATGATGACAGACATACGGCATCATGTCCCACGCAGTCACATAATCTTGACACCAGGCCGACCAGCCCTAACACCAACCTTTTAATGCTGAGCGCCTATCGAGGCAGCTGCTAGTCCACTTTTTAGAAGTCTTTGGTACGACTCGGACAGGGTTCGAAAACCCAAAACTTCCCGCATCCGATTTGGACGCTCACTATATATGAGATGATCCAGCTATTGTCAAGTGTAATAGTGTTACCCTAGTCCGTGCTTTTGATAAATGAAGTAATAGTATTTTTTTTTTAAATCGCCATGTCTTTACTAGTGATAGACATACCAGTCTTGGGTCATCATCTGATGCCTGTTGGTTTACCTGCAAACGTATTTGACTTCTTGAATTTTCTCATGATTATAATTTATTTCGGGGAATACAGAATTTTAAAACTGAATACAGCATATCATTCTGTAAAAACAGAATTGGCCTTAAATGTTTTCATGATAGACAATTTCATAACATGGGACAAGATTTGGTGAATTGGATGGTGCATAACATATTTACCAGATGTAGTACTTGCTTTAGTAGTGTGCTAATTAGTTATGTTATTTTTCTTCTGCTTTTTGTACCTATTTGTGCATCTATAAACAAAGCAAACAGAGAAAGTTTTGTTTTGTATTTAAAAAAATAATCCATTTATACATTTGAATGTTTTTTCAAAAGGCGTTAAGAAGCAACTTGTAACTCTTTTCTAAACATTTGCCAAAACAAATTTACATTCTTTTTTTAATATTGTTTTTTAAAAGAAAAATTCAGATTATTTATTTTACATTTTATTTATATCGCTGTCGGGAGTACAGTCATTGCCTTGTCAGTTAAAGGGAATGTACTCTGAGTTACTCCCCAAACTGATGCCAGCCTTACTAACACAGCTAGTCAATAATTTTGACAATCTTGAAGACCTGTGAATAGAGTATTCCGATATCTCTCATTTCAGGCTGACACAATCAGCTTCTCTTTTTTAAAGTAACTTCCTTCATTTTGATTTTAGCTCATATCAGTTGTAATTACCTTGTACATAGACCATTTCAGTTTGAGTAAATATATTTAAAATACTATAGTGTATTTAATGGCTCCGAGATGTTGGTATCAGCAAATGATATTCCTATAGTTTTGTCAGATCATTGCTGAAGATCGTGACCTTAAATAAATGTCTTCACAAATTCTAGAAGCTGAAAAATACAAGGTGGATGAGTAAACAAATTGCGTCAGAGAGAATAAAGAATGAAAGATAACATCTGACAGTTAACTGCAAATCAAATCTGCATTATTTATATTTTTCAAGACGCAGAAGGATTACTCGTTTAGCTACGTAACCAACTTATGTTGCAGCAGAAGACTTAACGAGAGTGAATGGCGGTATTAACCTGAGATTGAATTGTGGAAAATATTATGAACTAAATTTATAATTAGGGCATAAACTTTATTATGGGTGATTTGGAATTTGTCCTTACCTCTTTAAAACTTGTCAAATCTTGAAGAAATATAGTCCTTTACGGAATCTGTCTTGTTTCTTGCTAGAGTCTCAACGTAGGGGAAGTAACTCTTGTAGACCTGTGTAAAAATTACTGTGATCTTCCTTCTTTGGTTTCATACAGAAATTGACGTTGTATCCTAGCGGGTAATAATAATAATAATAATAATAATAATAAAACAATGCCCCACGAACTCGGGGAAAGCATGGGATAGCTGTGGAGTAATAACAACATGCATACACATGGAACATTTATTGGAACTTAGAATATTAGAATACTCTGGACAAGTCTACAGTTAACATTATAAGGCTAAGAACCGACTAGTCAAAAGTCAAGATCGTGTGAGCTGGATTAATGAAAGAAAAGAACAACAACTGGGATAATGCCTCTATCTCTGATGACTTTGGCATCGTTGGGGGAAAAAAAGAAAAAGACAATCGCTTTTGTTTTAACAATATACACCTCCACTACGATGACTTCATCCCAAAGCAGTGGCTTACACTTGAAATAAAACCACTTCAGTGGCCTAGTGGTTAGAGCGTTCCGCGGAAGCGGGATGTCGTGGGTTCGATCCCTGTTTGAGTTATACCGAAGACTTACACAAATGATACTAATAGCTGCATCGCTTGGCGCTCAGCTTTAAGAGATTAGTGTTAGCACTGGTCGGCCTGGTTTCAGGATAATGTGACTGGGTGGGACATCATGCTACATGCCTGCGACATGATGCCCCAGTGCTAGACATCACTATAAACTTCCTCACTGCAGACATCGTAGCGATATGACTGAATTTGTTTTAAAGCTACGTTACAACTCGTAATCACACACACACACACACACACACACACACACACACTTGGAATAAATCCGAAGAGTGCATTTGTCAAAACTTAGGGGCTGGTTTAAATTTTCAACATTTTACAACAGAATCTGTAGAATACATGAAGTTTTGAATTTAAATTAAACAAAAGTATCTTGAGTTATAATATTTTATTATCAACATTCATATCTTGGGAATCTTGTTACATGATTAAAACATGTTACCGATAAATATAATGCCTTTGAATAAACCTTTGATTGGTAATGTTTTCTGTTCTCTGTCGATTTTTAACTAACGTATAATTTTCTGAACGAGCAACCAGAAATTATTTTTAGCTATAAAACACAATTGTAGAATACCAAGTGAAGATGAATCATTTCTAAGGGAAGAAACATTACATTGATTGCCAGCATGGATGCAGTCATTTCACACAATTAAGAAATAAAACAAACTCTGCAGGGAAAACTGCAATCGACCTGTTTCTATCCCAACCGCCCAGCGAACACTAATCTGTAAGTCACGTACGTTATCGTTGCATATTATAGCATCCAAATATTGTTGTTTAAATTTGCATGTGATACCCGCCACTACAAATTGCTTAGATAAAATCCTTCAGAGAATATTAACTAAATAAAACGACAAGCAGACTGAGGAAATATCCTTGACATCGATCGAAAGAGGTTTAGCTTTTTCAAAGCTAGATACTGATAGATCTGGCAGTCTTGAAATATCGACTTTTAAAACAACATCAATTTACTAGTAAGTGTAAAAATGGGCGCCCGCACACACGAACATGGGTAGGGTCACTTGTCTTACCCCTCCCGCATTTCACCTCAGAAGTATCTTTAAGCGTAAATCCGTACAACTGAGTACCTGATCACTACTAGATATTTGAGAATGGAGCTGATGCGGCTCAGCTCAAGATGTGCAGCTTTACATATGTTCATGACATGTTGGTGCAATGTGAGAGTACTGTCTAGAGTAACACCTTGGTTTTGTACTGACTGTGTTAATTTAATGTTGGTATTGCTGATATTTATTGTTTGGGGTAAAGGATGTGAATGGGAAAGTCTTTGTGTTGTGATCAGAATGGCCTGTTTTATCATCATTTATCTGCATGTCATCCCCGATTTCACATCAGAAATGCACATCTCTCCTCCTTGGATGGTAGCATCAGCTTCAGTTGGGTGGCTAGACGTGTATATTTGGGTGTCATCAGCGTACAATTGGTGAGACACTGGGTGATGATCTATGACACTTGTGAGTGGCTGAGTGTATATAATGAAGAGAACAGGTCCAAGAACAGACATCTGTGAAACACCATAACATATATGTACTGCATTTGCAGATAAAATGTGTGTCCTTTTGACTAAGTAGGACTTGAACCACATTAACGCTGTAATATGAATGCAAGTACATGCTGGAGACGGTGAAGTAATATAACATGGTCTATTGTGTAAATTGCTGCACACAAATCATGGAGGATGAGGATTGTAATCTTTCCGCTATCCAGAGCAGAGATAATGTCATTAACTACTTTCAGAAGAGTAGTTTCAGTACTATAGCAAGGGCGATATGCAGACTGTACATTACTGAAAAAAACTGTTTGAATTCAAATGAGATACAAGTTGAGGTAGAACGACTTTTTCTAAGAATGTTTATATGAACGGGAGATTATAAGCTGGGCTGTAGTTCTTTAAATCGTTGTCGAGTGTTGGTGTCTTCAGCAGAGGCTTTAATGTGGCAGTTTTGAAAAATGATGGGGATTACCCGGATGAGATGGTGTTATTAATACCATATGTTAATGAAGCAATATAGATTTAAACACTCAGACAGTAGTGATGTTGGAACTGAATCAAGTTCACATGACTTTGGTACACTCTTCGTCACGATTGTTCGTACTAAATCCATAGATACATGTTCAAATGTTCTTTGTGGTTGTCGCTGAAATTCTGTATCGTAACTGTCTGGTGATGACGAGTCAATTGATCTTGTGTTGTCAATCGTATCTCTAATGTTTTGTTTTTAAAAAAAATTGCAAATAGGTCCAGAAGGTCTGCTGGAGAGAAGGTAGTTGGAAGTGATGTACATTTGCTCCTTGACATTAGTTTGTTAGTTATCTCGAAGAGCTATTTGCAGCTGAAACTAAATTCCGTGATCTTAGTACTGTAGTGGGATAATTTGGCAAAATGGACTATGTTTGTGACGTTCTTCTTAGCGTCTTCATAGATTTGTTCATGAATAGTGAGTCCGGTGGAAAGCCAAAGCCTCTCTTCCTTACGGCGGTCTCTATTAGCAATGCAAAGCCTGTTCCTAACACTGCTATACAACGGAGAACACTTTTAAAATGATACTCTGAATTTGGTGGCTGAGGCATGGTTTTCAAGCAATGAACGCGTGTAGTTATCAAGTTGTTCTGCTGTAGGAGGTAAGAAAGGCATGTTTGCTTGGCTTGGCTCCATCTGTATACGGAAGTTTCTCTTAGTAGCAAATACAGGTGGAGGGTGAGGGAATGATACGTCCCGATGGCATATAATGCTGAGGTGATCTGTGGGATACAAGGGTGGATTGCTGAATATTATCACCCAGTCTAATATGTGACCATGTTTATGGGTGGGTTGGTTATCTGACTGCTTAAGGTTGAAAACATATGAGTTTCCATGATAGTCAACGTGAAAGTTGAAATCTCCAAGAATAATCAGGTTGCCACCTTTCGAATTTCCATACGCCAGGAGATTCGGAAACTCCTCCAAAAGAGAGATTCAGTCAGCTTGTTTATTTCTACTAGGAGTAGGGTGGTAGAGACAGAAAAACTGAACTGACCTTTGTTCCAGTGTGAGTGTTGTTTGGACTAGTTCAAACGATGTGTGTTATAAATTGAAAGTTGTTTTGTATTTAAGACATTTATCATGGAATTCTTTGTGATAGCAATTCCACCTCCGCGAGAGTGTCGAGGGAACGACTTGATGGAGTAACCGGTATGTGCTAGATTCGCGCACTTGGGCTCATCGCCTGATTTATTTAGCCATGTTTCTGTAAGGAAGAAGAAGTCGATATTCTGATCGTTGATAAAATTAACTATTTATATGCGCTTTTCAGGAGGTCCTACTGACTGGGCGTTGAATAATGCAATACGCAGGGGTATCTCTGGGACAGTTGACATAACGGTTGACGATTTAAGATGGATTTGCACCAGGTTATCTATTTTAACAGCCGAATTTGTAAATTGTTTAGCTGGAAAGGGCGAAAGGGACATAACTTGGATTTGTCTTCCTGTTTCCCGCCAGCCAGCTTTGAAACAACTTTTCTTTTTTCACTTCCGTTTTCATTTAAGTAATGATGAATGTAGTCCCAGTTTGTTTGGTCTCAAGCGCAATGTAATATGGAAAGCCAAGGAGTGGTCATTTAAAGCAATTAACAAGGGTCCATCGTAGCATAATGAGTTGACTGGCCCTCACGTGATGGCGGTTTATTCACGAACAAAGGACGTCCTAATATTAGAACAATACAGCTGAGAAAATTAAAATTGTTCTCGTTTCCAAAACAAGGAGACGAAGAAACATATACCGGTAAGAACTGAACAACCAATGCATGATGAACACAATAATGTGGATGAAGATGAACAACAGGTACATATATCATGAAAAACAGCACAAAAATGAAAGAGCATTGTCAAGGCGGTTAAGCGATAGTGGCCATTTTTCTGGAAGTCCCGGAAATTAATGGCATAATTCTGCATATGTATTATGTCATTTATATTATTTTCAATGATCTACTTTCACTTTAGGAAACACGGTAATAATTGTACGGAAAAATGGGAACCAGTCTGGAAATGGGTGAAAGATAAACTATAGTATATATGGGTTTGGCTTGCCATAATTGGTTGATAATGAAAGACAGATTTTAATTAAAATAATCTGTTGAGAGCTTTTCCTAGTTGTAACTGAATATATATAAAGACATAGTTTTGTTGATGGAACACTCATTACTGAAATTAGCATCTGACGCTTTGGTGCGGAATTGAACTACAATGTTTTAAATACATCTAGGTCCAGAAAATGCCGCTACTCATATCCTTTTCTCTACAGAGAAACCGTCATCTACGATGGGTCTCTACTGATAAATACAGGTTTGATGATGAGCACCCAAATTTTTTTTTAAAATCTAAATTGTAACATCATGGTATTTGGATAGCTTTTTCTATGGAAATTAATTAATATCGTGAGTCGTTTACTGTGAAGCTGATGTGAAATACATCAGCCATATGGCTGTCGAATAAACGGCCCGATGCAATCCCCTTTACTGGGATGATGACAAACAATACAGCCGCATTGATGGCTGTCGAATTAACTGTTCAATATATATTTCCTTGACTTGAAAGATAACGGGCACTAATGGGAGCCCAGTAGAAAAACCGGCTCAATGGCTGCCAAACGGATAATCATCCTAAGTGTTGACGGCTGCTACCTGACACCTGCTGAATATTTCTCCTGCAAATGACCCGTTTTACGGCTCGTTCCAAGATAATCTAACTAGATTACAAGGAAGAGGAAGCGTAATATATTTTCTTATCATAAACATTGTGTGCACAAAGTTATTATTGATGTGTGTGTGTGTGTGTGTGTGTGTGTGTGCGTGCGTTACTTTGCGGTGCGGTACATTACCAACAGCTTGCCATTAATCGAGTAGTTCATTGAACAGAATGTGACCTCAGTTACAATATATACATACATATATATTTATATATATATATATATATATATATATATATATATATATATATATATATATATATATATATATATATATATATATATATATATATGCTTTTTAGCTAAAGCATATTGCCGTTATGCCACAGACAAAATTGCATATCGTTCGATGTTATATCAAGGCGTTGTTTGTATAATATAAAAAACAACAACAACGAGTTTATTCAGCATGATATCTTTTTTTTGAGAGTATTCGTTACATAACGGAATGTTGGTGATTACATTGCTTTTACAAATAGAGCCAGTTCGGGGATTTCTGGGTTATATTGACCTTGAATAACACTCTTTATGACTGTAAATTTTGAGAGCTAAGGCGTGGTAAAATTAAAAAAAAATAAATAACTAATGACTTTGGTAATTAAGTAGGTGTGTACTTTTATTCATTATAAATATTTGCTTTAAAAAGTAATGTACTATTTAAAGAGTTCGAACAGCACTTCACGTTTTGTTCAGAAATAAGGTTATTTGCATTTTCAGAATTAATATGACCAACACACAATCTTCGTAATTTGTTGATTGCTTGAATGAACGCTTTGTTGTCTTTTGCAGAAAAATGCTTATGTTTTGGGCAAAAGTATGTGGAGTCCGAAATTATATAACCATTTGTACCTTTATTGAACAAAAAAACTATTGGGTGTTGGGGGATCTGTACCGAACGTCAGTCTGCATCTCAAACCGTAGTTATGCAAAGGCAATTGTACAACTCTATATCTCTGTTGGTTTTACTTATACTCATATCACTTGTCTTCTTTGTGGCTCTTATCACATAATTTAGACCATAAATGACTTCCATACCTTAGGACATGTTCATTGCGTACGTCTTTTTAAGCAATTTAACGGTAAGAAAAGTTAGGACAGTCGAGTCATTTCACTATCTTACGAGTAAGTTAATATTTATATCACTCCGACTAATATTTAAGTCTATTTGACGTAAGTCCATTCATGATCTGAAATTTTTTTTCTTCTCATTTTTATTATTTTATTATTTATAATGAAACTTCAATCTGATGGGCTTCATTTTTTTTCTTCAGATTATTTTTCTCACCACAATTTCCAAAAACTGCTTCCATTTTCACTTTAAAGACAATGATAGATTCTTTTCAAGCCTATGAAAATTGACTCACAAACTATACTCATACAGGGTTTCATTATTTTTTTCACTTAAATATCTTATTTCACTACATATTATCAAGCAATAATGATATAACAATTCGTGCTTTCTTTTCGTCTTCTTTTACAAAAAATTTAAGTTATTTGCTAGCTGCCAAAATAATAACATTGTTCATTTGATCTGTTGATATGTTAATATTTCCAAAAAGTTAACAAAATGGTTACTTTTGTAATAATAATATTTACTCAGTGTTTTTTTGTGTGTGCAATGACTCTAAGTATAGATTTTACCATTAGCATTCCAGATAAATTCCGGGTGGCCGAGTGGTCCAATGTTCAGATCACTCACAAATCTCGCAGCGTGAGTTTGAGTCTCGGCTCCACCAGTTGAGGTACGTGGTATTAAAGCTTGTTAGTAGCTTCCCTATGGTCGGTGGCTTTTCCCGAGTTCTTCCGCAACGAAATATACCGGCGGCCATGTAACAAATGGCTTAAAAACCCAACCACAAACCCATAATCAGATAATGTTGCCACTATATTAATAAACGTGTCTCTAGACTCTCTACTGACATATTTGTTCTATTAACATTATAATTAAATTTGCATTTTTTAAATTCAGTCCATATTATTGCATGGTCTTCATGAAATTCGTTCTCAGTAAAATCTTGTTTTTTAAAAACGATATGTCATGGTTGTGTGTTTAATACCATTTTCCAGCACATGTACATGGTGGTCAGTGTATGGGAGGAAGAAGAAAAACCCGGAAAATTCGTGGAAGAACCACCTAAAAACCACGGGTGCTCGTATCGTTGCTTACAATTCACCTGTCGTACATGTAACTGTTATTAAATAGTACATTAGTCCGTGGTTCCTCTGACCCTTGCCACCCCATTTTTGATATTTGAACATGAATGAGGAAATTCGTACTAATAGTACATATATGACAGGTCAATTGTAAGCAACGATACGAGCCCCTATGCAAGCCACGGGAAGCTACTTGCGAGTCTGAACTCGAACTCACGCGGACAGAAGCGAAGTGTCGGTGATCTGTAAAGACCAATGCTTTAGATCACTTGATCTCACGGAGCACACGCCAAGTCGTAAACGATAATACTTTTATTTGGAAGATACTAATTTGCTCACATTCAAGTCGGATCTAAAAGCAAACAAAGTAGATCCTGAGTTCATAACGCATATAACGCTGACAGATCAGAGTCTGTGCTCTAACTAGAGTTAGTCTGGGACGTCAATTACATTTTTTTCCGGTGAAGGGGGAATAAACTCGACGTACTTGTTCTCTTTCGAACATATGCTACAACAAATTTACAGCACATACAAATTTAGACGGAGGGATGCAAATGCCCCTCCCTTCTCCGCCACCCTCAAATGACGTCTCTGCTATTAGATCAACTGATTATACACAAAATGTATGGATATATATATGACGGCGCAGTATACAGTTTGTCGTTGGACCTGTCTTACAAAGGAGCATATACGATACCTAACTGAACTCCAGCTTATCTGGACATAGAAGGTAGAGTTTCACCATTGAATCCCAGGTACAATGTCCGTTTAACAGTTAAATTGTTCTCGGTGCATAGTTCATTAAGAGTTCGATCTTGCTGGATAATTACGTTTGATAGCGTAGAATATTTATGTCTAGCATAGAATGTACATGTAGTTTACTTGTTTGACCGACTCCATGTATAGCTAAGTTCATATAACCATTCAAAGATAATAAACGGGCATTAAACGCTCCTGATATATATATATATATATATATATATATATATATATATATATATATATATATATATATATATATATATATATATATATATATATATATATATATATATATATATATATATATTCACTATGCATTTACTTCTTCTCTTCATAAGCCACGTCTATTCAATTCATAATTGCAAAGTCATTTTCATCTGACATAAAGAGTTACAAGAAGTTTTAATAGACTTACAAAAATATGTCAACAAATCATAAATGAAACATTGTTTAGATCATGGATTAAAGCGTGTTATAAAGAATACCACCATTATTATGCGAACTCTTGAGAGAAACAGCCATTTTGAAGCATGATACTTGTTAATTGATTTCAATTTTGATGTATTTTTTCGGATGCGAGTTTTGTTATTTACTTCCCTCTTCCGGTAAGAACTCTGTCTCCCCTCTGTAGCTATAATACTAACGTGTCTCAGATATAACTGGGACATTTTTTCGAAGTCCTAAGATACTACCGTATTTCAAATGTATAAATGTAGTACTTTTCAAAGTCCCAAGGTATACGGACATTTATCATTCAGATGATAATTTATTGTCATACTATTGCAAAATAAAAAATTTAGATAGTATTTGTAAATAAAGACTTTTAAATGTTTTAATGGTTAGTACAATCCAAGAAAGTTGGGTTTTTTCACGAATTTTAAAGGATATTTGTAATGAGGATTGGTCTTTTGACTCTAATTATATAGAAATTAACCTTTTCTTCATAATGTTACCCTCCCTATCGGTGCCTTAAAAATAAAGAAAGGGACACTACTCCATCTGGAAACTACCCATGTGTCTCGTTTGCTTTACCCAATTTTGCCCCATTTTATTTATTTATTATTTTCTGGAATATATGCACAATTGAGCAGTGTAGAATTTTAAAAGGTGCTATTATTTATTAATATTTTTTAAAGCACACAAATTCAAAGATAGTGTGTTTTAACAAATTCAAGGACTTTTAAGGAACAAAACCAACATTTTCCCAGTTCAATGAATATTCAACGCAACTACTCAAATTAAGGAATTTTTAAAGCCTGCACAAGCCATAGTCTATAACGTGCATTTCATGTTAAGATGCATATATTTGGGATGCATCTTTTGCGCGTAAGGGGAAGGGATCTGACCAATACTAAATCAGCTTTTACTGTACTGCAATAATCGGCGTTATTATTCGTGATGTTGCTTTATGTCTCATGTATAGCTTCATATATAACACGTACGTTGTAAAAAGGTTGTTGTTGTTGTTGTTGATGATGATGTGTTGTAGGGTTTAACACCATTTTTCAGGACACGATAGGTTGGTTATACATGGCGGCCAGTATTAATTGTGGAGGAAGAATCAGGGAAAACCCCCGGAAAGAACCACTGACCCAAGAAGCTACTGGCAAGCTTTCTCATAAACCAACCTTAGCCGAATCTGAGACTCGAACCTACGCAGAGAGAGGTGAGATGGTAGCGATCCGTAATGGAAAAACGCTTAAGACCGTTTGGCTACCCTTGTAAAAGAAAGTTATCTAAGTTCAAGTTTATCTGCGACAGAAAACTGCCCTTTCCCTATACAAAGACTCAGAAAATCAAATCCGTCTTTGAGCTGACTAATTAACACCACACACCGAACACATATCATGCCTTTGTGATATATATATATATATATATATATATATATATATATATATTATGAGAACATATTCCTCTAACACAAAATAAACTGAGTAATTGGATGCATGTTACTGCTAGTATAAATTGAGCAACGCACAGCGAACAGAAGAAATCCAAAGTATTATATATTTAGATAAGCATATTTTCAGTCAAAGAAATGACCAGTGGGTACCCCTGATATTTTTTTTTTTTTTTTACAAAAGGGTCATATTTGCACCTTGAAGTTGTTGGTTTTAAACCCTTTGACCTCTCACTACCAAGTTTATGTGAGTTTATATATTGCCTATAAGGTAGTGCTGTCCAACCTTGCGGCCCGCCAGAGCTCGAGCAAGTTTGTGTGCATTTATGTAAAACAAAGTCAATGGCCTACTTTCATAGTATATCTTCTTAACCAGATAAAACAAAATCAATATTTTTTGTATAGTCATTGCTTTTAAGCTTTCTGCTGCATCCTTCGTTTCTAGGAAACAATGTTTCGGTGACCATGGTGTCAAAACGTTTGGACAGCACTGCTATAAACCATTTCTCTGCGTTTTCCGTTTTAATTTTTATTGGTGATGCAAGATGACAGGTCCAGAATGGGGCTGGGTTGAGTCTAAATGATCTGAATTAAAACACTAGTTTTCAGATTTATAGACGTTAATCGTAACATGATGGCATGTATATTCAGTAGCAATATTAAATACAAAACAAATCGGCTAAAGTGAACTTTGTCGTGATGGTATAAATGTTAGTTATTACTAGAGAATACTAGTACTGGAGTGAACATTATCGTGATGGTAAAAATACTATTCACCAGAGAACAACTGTATCAAATTTATTGGAGTAGATAGTGTCATGACGCTATAAATATTTCTCATATCTAGAAGAAAAAAAATGTACCGTATCTATTCCAGTGAACATTGCCGTGATACTTTTCGTCGTCACTGAATAATAAGTACAAGGTAAATTGAAGTGAACACTTTCATGACGGTATAACAAGGAGTGTCATCACTAAAGAACAATATTAACAAATTCGTTGAAGTGAACACCGTTGTGGTAAGGAAAATATTCATCATGCTGTTTCATTGATGTGGATGCTTTCAGATCCTTGCTGAATTCTTTAGACTTCATATTAAACTTATTAGCACCTTGCCTTCGCATGGAATGTAAACATGTGGTACATATACCAAGGAATGGGTAGGGGATACTTAGGCTGGTGTAGTTATACAGTTTCTTTTATTCTGGAACTGATTCGTATCAGGGTCAATTTAAAGCTTTGGCAGGCCCTGGGCACCTATGATAAGGGGAGGGGCCGGAGCTTTGAGATCTACAGATGCAATTTAAAAACAGTCCATTAACTGTCCGTTATATTTGTATATTTGTTATATTAGGCTAAGTATTACACGGCTTAAACCTATACACAGTTTATTTAATTACATATAATTTTATTCATGGTAATCTGGGGCCCCATGATTAGCGGTGCCCGGGACACGTGCCCCATGTAACCCCACCCAATCTGGTCCTGATTCATATACTTTTTACTTAGAATGGTAAAAATATTTTGGCTTTGAGAAGACGACATTGAATGAATTCCTAAACCTCTTTTTAAAAAAGTGTTTATGGGTTCATGCAAATGTAACACAAGGTTTTTGTTTCTATACATTTGAAAATTGTTCAAACGAGTTCTATGTGAGTCGACGATAAATATAACCAGCTTCTTTCTGTTTATAATAGGTTAGAGTCCATTTATGGTGATCAAGTAGTTTGACATGAGTTGTCGTTACTATATTAGTGTACGAGTCATAAATATTACTATTCTTGTTAGGCAAGTCCATTGCTGAGCATTCATATACCACTTTTTGGATTAAGACTAAAAGAAAACAGTACTCTCATCTGGATTAAACTAAAATAAACATTAAAAATATTGAAATATTTACACTGAGAAAGAAAAAAAAAAAAAAACCCACAACAATTCGGCGATACAATTCACGTCAGAAATTCTTAATTGAATAGATAAAAGCCATGGTATGACGGAGTTTGTTGTTAACAGATAAGACCTATTTAAACTGACAGGGGCCTTGGTTTAACACACAATACTCTGTTTCACACAATGTTCTTGTGGCAGTTCATTCAGAAAAAAAAAAACAAACCCGTCGGTATGTCCTTAAATCATTCATTTGAAATGAATGGAATTTTCAAACAGAACCTTTCAGTCCTAAAATAGTGCTAGTGTCACACGGGGCTTTTGTCACAAAGGACTACAGATAAGTATGTACTACTTGAACCCTCATATTTAGAAATGATGCAAGTGATTATTCTTTTCATGTTGAAGTAGATACTTAGACTTAAAACTCTCCATTCAGAAAACAACTCACTTTTTCTCATGTAAATTTTACTCAAGCCTATATATACATAGTAGATAATTAGCAGATAATTACGTAATATCAGACAGAAAGGAGCACCTGCGGAGACCAGTAACCAGCCAATCATTTGTCGAGAAAGGCTTGGTGCAGGACTACCGTGGTTAGTACGCTTGAATCACTCGCGAGCTGAACTAGCAGTCGAAACTGCTGAACGCATTCTTCAGAGTAGAACTTTGATTATTTTACACGGCACTTACATCACAAGAAGGAAAACACACCGATCTAATGAGCGGTGTTTGTCCAGGACGGTTAATTGCGTTCTACCTATTTATTGACCCGGCGATCATCTACAGGAACATCACCTGATTCCGTCAGTGTGGATTTATATTTTTTGACATCAGTGATGAGTCGGTACAGAAGACACGAGGAGTTTTTATTCCTAGCTGTTTGTGTGTTTGTTTCTGGATTTACTTACACACACGGAGGAGCAGATGATACATTAAATACATGTTCCCATGTCAGACAAGAGTTCACCCGACAAAACTTAGGAGCAGCGGAATTAGTTCCTGAGATTCCGCAAACAGGTCAGCATATTGAATTGTTCAAGTAATTTTTATAGATTTGATATTGTTGATAGTAAAACTTTGACAATATATAAATTGTGCGCCGACCGGTGCAAACTGGATTCAGTATTTAATTATCCGCCGTGTGTGTATTGTGCCAATCGATAACTTGAAAGTAAATAATCATAACGAATAAAATGCAGTCTGTCCTAACCAATTATTAGTTTATGTGCCCTTTGGTGAGTTGCATAACATAACTTACGATAAACAGATGTTTTTACCTGGCTGTTAGATTGAGGGATGGAGTTGCTGTTATCAATCGTCTTAAAATGACAGGTGCTAAAATTCAGAAACCAGTATAAATTAATGTGACATAGGCTTGGTTTTGATTAAAAAATATATATTAACAAGAACGATGGCGATCTTTTAGAAGATGTCGCAGATTTTTTGGATTGAAATCTTCATTTTTGTGAACCTTCAGCGTTGTGCTGTATACATAGTATAAAATTGTATAAATCTCAGTAAGCGACAGTGTTTGGAATGTAGCCGTTTTTTTTTTAGTCAGCTAGATAGTAAAGAATTGCACGCTTTCATTCATAAAGTTGGTTAGACATGTAACATGTACTAAATTTGCACAGAGCTTTTATTACTGTTGTAAATCAAGGATTTCCGTGTTTGTTTTTGAAATCTACACTAAAGCAGACGATAGCCTGTGATATCGTACGTCTTTAAGAGAATTATGAACCTCTTCAAAAGTCTGAACTATGTTAAAAAATTTTATAGTATCATTGCATAGTATTGCCCCTTTCCGGCATTTTGTATCCCCGTTTGATTTTTGTAACAGCAAGTTTGAGGGATACATAATCGTGGACACTTTAGTCATTTTTGTATAATTTCTAACCTTATTGTTGCCAGGTGTTCCTAACACCCAATCTTTGTGTTTAAAATCAAATGGATGTTTTCAGTGCAAACGGCGAATTTACTGAGTCTTTTTCTGATTCATGGATAAGCCCATTTTCACTGAAGGGTTGAGTATTGGACTACATGTAGCATCTTGATTTCAATTTTTGTTTTTAATGTAGTCCTAATTGAAAACAGATATGCCCGTACAGTTTGAGAACATGCACCAATTCATTATTCAGGTTCATCATATAGATTCACTTAAAAAAATATGGATGTTGTTGTTGTTGTAGGTTTAATGCCTTTTTTCAGCACACGATAGGCAATACATGGCAGCCAGTATTAATGGTGGAGGAAGAATCTGGGAAAACCCTGGAAAGAACCACTGACCCACGAGAAGTTACTGGCAAGGTTTCTCACAAACCCACATTGTCCAAATCCGAGACTCGAACCCATGCAAATAGAGGTGAGATGGCTGTGATCCGTAAAAGAGAATGCACTCTACCACTTGGGGAAATATGGATGCAGTGTTAGTACAGAAATGTGTGTGTGTGATTTGGATTTTTAACATAGCGTTAACAATATTGAAGTCATTTTGTTATGAAGCCTTCAGTGTGGTAGTTTAGTGATGTCTAGGGTAACAGGCTGATTCGGACCATGGCTGATTCAGACCATGCTGATTCGGTCCAAATTACGGGCTGATTCGGACCAGATTTCTGGCTGATTCGGACCAGATTTTTGGCTGATTCGGACCATGTGAAATAGGTTTCGTCTGAGATTTAAATGTGTCACTTACATTTGTTTAAGACACGATATTTCACATTATTATGCAGTTCAAATATGCATTTAAGGAATCATTAATTTCCATTTAAGGAATCGATCATTAAATTGTATGCATATTGTTGGGGACAAAAATCGCAGCAACATTTCATACATATTGATCTGAATTTACAATATGGTAGCCTTTGCTAGATGTATGAAGAATCCCTGTACCATGTACATGAGAGCAAATGCATGTTTTACAGATTGTGCTATTCAGATTTCTTTGTTGCTGATACATTCTTACCATTACTGTTCATAGAAAGCATATTGAAGCTTTTAAGTCAGTATATGAATGAACTAAACCCTCTTTTCAACTTCTCAACCGAATTGACACAACCAACATTATAGAGCATTTGATTTTAGAATGAGGAGTTTTCTTAATGTAACCACTCACTTTCTTGCTTCATTACAAATCCATTAATAGGATTGCGAATATAAGGTTATTATTTGTCTATGTACTTGGTGTTAGGCATTGGTTAAATAGTAAATATTTTTTTCTCTATATTTTTTAAAAAAAGAGTGAACTCGATTACTACTTTGACCACATGAATTTCACAACATAAAACAGTTTCATATGTTTATGACCTCGATAATTGCATTTTAAAGCTTAGTCTTCAGTAACGTAATTTTTAGACTGGTTTCTATCAATTGTATACTTCCTGATTGGGTTACGAGAAGAGATAATCTAATAATATGGTTTTTAACATTGACATCTGCCATTATTTCCCCATGACAGGTTTGCTTTCCAAACTGATATTTATTTATTTATATGGCAGTTTAAATGTTCAGTGTACAGAATAATTCAAAAACAGAGATTGCTGTTTACATAAGTTTAGGTTTCGAAGCACATTTTTATATTATTATCATCAAAAGGATAACTTTTGAAATTGAGATGTAATAGTTGAAAACTTACTTGGAGAATAAACTTGTTTCCGGAAAAGGCTTAATGATCAATTTGCTATCAAAACTTATGCCAGTGAAGTGCAAGAATTTGTCAACGCAGTTGATATAAACTGAAGCTATTTGATGGCTTGATACATACCAACATTTCACCTTTAGCTTAAGAAAACACTGAAACTAACCTGACTAAGGTGAGGGAGCATATCGGAAAGGACTGTCATTGAGTTTACTACTAAAAAATAATGTTGAAGTTCTTTTCACTTTCATGTCAATTGTACGGTTTACCCATAATTTGTATGATTTTTTTTAGTGTACTTCAGTACGACCATTTTGTATGGTTTTTTATATATAAATTATAATGTTTTAACGTTATTATGCTTTGGAAAGTGATGGAAGCAGGGAATGCAGAAATTGGGTCAAGTGAAATTATCTTTAACTAAAATGAATACAAAATATATTAATATATTAATACATGTATTGAATAAATTTTGTACATACAGTAACTTTGTTTCAATCAAGATTCTTATGTTCCTTTCAACCGATTTTGGTATTTCCAACTTCCATTGATTTCTAGCAAGCTGAAATGGGACTTGTAAACATGTCTATTTACTTGTGTGGGAATTTGACTTTATTAGGAAAAAGACATCAGTGTAAGTTATGTTGGATTAAACCATTATAACTTTAATTTGTAGAAAAGCTCCGATATGGGACGCCAAGTGCATGAGATATTCCTGAAAATTTCACTTATAGTTTTTATATTAATTGATATCGAAACATGCTACACAACACTGTCGTTAGACAATAAGATCTCGAAGCCCAAAAAATAAATATCACGTCAAAGTCTTGCATAATAGGACTAAGGGTTTATGGGGCAAAAAATTTATACATGTAATAATGAGACAAGGATGAATCCAAAGAAGTTAATATCACACCTTGAAAATTCATTTTTGAAAATACCTTGCATATATCCTTTTTTACTAGTAGATACACTTTCATTTTGAGTCACTCCACACCTGGATCATAAATCACTTAATGAGTTTTGAGGATTATTGCATGCTGCCTTTTTGAGTGCGCATGCATCCACATTCCAGTCAACTTAGATATAGGTTAACGGAACCTGAAAACACGACCATTTGCTTGTGTGGGAGTTTGAATGTCCATCTATTAGAAAAAAGTTTGATGAAAACATTTTAATTTTAATTTGTAGAA
The DNA here is from genome assembly GCA_029339505.1 of Unio delphinus. Lineage (NCBI taxonomy): Eukaryota > Metazoa > Mollusca > Bivalvia > Unionida > Unionidae > Unio > Unio delphinus. The sequence continues at coordinate 4,783,036 of JAQISU010000174.1, forward strand.
AAGAGCTCCTATTGGATGCCAATTAATTTTAATTTGTAGAAAAGAGCTCCTATTGGATGCCAATTGGATGAGTAGTCCAGATAATTTGACTTATCGTTCCGAAGTTATCATCATCGGAACATGCAACACAGCACCGTGATTGAGAAGTAAGACCTTGATGCCCAAAAAACTTATCAGGTTGAGGTCTTACGTTGTCAACTAAGGGTTGATAAAGGAAAAATTAAAATATATAATAATGAATCCAAAGAAGTTAATATTACACCTTTAAAAATTTTTTTCTTTAAAATACCTTGCACAGTTCTTTTTTTAAAATTTACAAGTAGTGATGCTTTCATTTTCGAGTTGCTCCACATCTGGCTCATGAAGTACATAATGATGGGTTTGAGGAGTATTTGCATACTGCCTGCTAAGTGTGTGCCAGTATTTACAGACGATTACATAAAAAGGAGCTTTCATAGCTGCTGGGTGGATATTATCAGCCAGACAATTAATACTGGTGGTATCTGCTTCCTAAATTTGAAATTGGCTATTCAGCAACTGCTTACCTTGCCATACAACAATGCAGACTGAAAAACCATTTTTTTTCTATGAGGAAAAGAATACATATTGCAGGAAGACCCAGAATGCAGACACACTAACATCATCAGTGTATCCCCTAGGGGTGCAAGACTGAGAGTCAAATATCTCCTTGGTGTCAAAACTGGGGGTCAGACTGAGTGAAAACCATCCTTTGGCATCAAAACTAGGGGTCAAATAAATAATGTAGGGGTCTCTGAAGCACAAAAAGGGAAACACTGATCATTTTACAGTATAAAATAAACGCAGTACTGTTATGGATAGATTGTTGGCTCTAGTGACATGGCCATACCATTTTGGCTTGATTTTTTGACTGTGCTGAGTAGGTCTTCATATTGGCCTACTTTGCGTCTGATGGTGTTAAGCACATCTTCATTTGTGATGTGGTCCATGTAAGAGATGCCAAGGATGGTTTTGTAGCATCTCATTTTAAGTGCCTGGATTCTTCATTGTAATTCTGCTGTCAGGGTCCAGGCTGCGCATGACTACAATTAGATTATATATTTGTTCTGTTGTGCTTCTTCCACTTCGGAACCCTGCCTGTTATTCAGTGATTGGTATCTGCTTATGGTTTCAGTCTGTTCAAGATGATCTTCAGCATCACCTTACCAGCATGGTAGATCAAACAGATAGTTCTATAACTTTGGCACAGCTGGAGATTGCCTTTTTGGAGGAGTGTTATAATCAATGACCATTTGTGTTGGCCATTCACCTGTCTGCCAGATCTTTTTTGTTCATAGCTCTATCACTGATTCCCTCCACATTCTTGATAAGTTCAGCTGGGATGTTGTCTACTGCAGTTGCCTTCCCATTCTTCAGTGCACTTATTGCTGACTTTCCTCTTCTTTAGGGATGGGGAAATCATCATTTGAGGAGTTTGGAACTTCAGACATCTCTGGTCTCCTGTGGACTGACGGTTGTAGATTTTTTTAGGATACTCTTTCCATCTTTATGCAGTTTCATTCACTTCTGTGAGGTACTGACTATTGGCTGCTTCTGTCTGGCAAGGTCTTTCACAATTTGGAATGCCTTTTTGCTGTTATTCTTAATGAGACTGCTCTCTATTTCTGTGCACATTTTGTCCAATCCAGTTTTCATTTTTTTCTGATATTCTTGTTTATTTTTTGGTACTTCATTACCCCTGTTGTGTGTCTGTCGTAGAGAGATACATTGAAATCTGTCTTAAAGGACAAATTCATGTGTAACAATGGGTCAGAAAATGTGTCTTGTTCCTTTAGTGGGGCCCCAGGTGCCAGATTGGCTTAAAGCGCAAGCCTTTCCAAACACAGCCATCTTACTCCTTTCCACATTGGGTCAAGTCTCAGGATTGCTTGATTTGGATCTGTGAGAAAACTTGCCAATAGCTTCCATTGGGTTGGTGATGCTTATTGGGACTTTCCAAGGTTATTCCACCATTTATGCTGGCTGCAATATACACTGTACTGGCTATCATGTGCTGAAAAATGGCATTAAACTCCAAGACAACAGCATATTTTGCTGCCCTGTTTTAAGAACTTTCCTAGGGATTCAGCTCAGAAAGGTTCTGTCTGTAGTAATGGATATATGATATAGATTAAATGTCCTAATAAATATGTATATCAGAACTACTGGTAATGTTAATCAGTTATGTGAAGACAAAAGAGGTGTAACATCTGTTGGCATACAAAATGGCTTGAACAAGTGGCTGGGTAGCATCCCATTTAGGAAGTATATGGGCAGCAGAAGCAAATTTCTTTTAGACATTATTGGGATGTTGCAGTCCATTTCAACATTGAAAATGGATGATTCCATGAAAGGACATAATTACAGTTTCTTTTTGTAACACTTGAAATGAAAAAGAATAAAGATTTTGTCAAAACATGTAGTTAAAATCTGAAGTTGTATGGAGTATATGCACTCAGATTTGAAAATAGGCAGCAGGTAGTTTGAAATGACAAAGTTTTGTGCATTCTTTTAATTTATTTATTGAAAATGGATTTTTAATGTTTCAGGCATGCAGTATTGTAACCATATGGCAGAAACAGTATCACTTAATGGATAAGTTAAAATTACAGATACCTGAGTGCTTAATGCAAAAATTAAAAAGAATTATATTGACATAAACCATTGTTTGTACTTGGAGTGTTTGTCTATTTAATTTTCTGAACTTTTACCACTTTAAAGTTGAGGCTCAGGCACAGTGGGTATGTGAGAAAGCTTGCCAGTAGTTTTCTTTGCCTCAATCGATGGTTCTTCAAGGTGTTTTCTTTGGTTCTTCCTCTACCAAGTTATACTGGCTGCCATGTATTACCTATCATGTGCTGAGAAATGGCATTAAACCCACAACAAGCAAACAATAACAACTACCTTTCAGTTGTATTCATTAGCATATTTCTAATGGTGCATAAAATAGAATTTCTTTTCATTGAAAAATGTGAGACATCATAGTTTACTTTTTGGTGGCACGTTGGAGAACTGCACATAAGAGATTTGTCCTCCGTTGGTTATGTCAACTAAAAATTAAGACATATGATCTCTGATTTTTGCATGCAATTTTTGGCAAACAAAGATGCATTTAAAAAAGCTTGTATTTTTGTAGAGCTTTCATTAAACTGCTGCAGTAGATTTCTGATCTCTGCATTGCAGCAAAATATAATGAAAGATAATTTGCATATGGTTTGCTTTCTAGAAACCAGTTTTACACCAAAAATATCAAAACTTAACCTAATTTCCTAGTCCGTATAAAATAAATGGAAACTAAAACCATGTTAGGTTTAATAATAATATTAATAATGAGGACTATGTATAGCGCCTAATCTTTAGAAGCGCCAAGTGCTTTACAACATCTGTAATGATATGAATAAAATAAAAAAAAGCAAACACAAGCACCATGAAATTGGGAGAAAAACAATGCTGAAAATATTTAAGGTAGGAAACATTTTTAGGTCTTTATGTTTGTTCTTGCAGTCGAAAAAGGTGAGTGTTAAGAGCACTCTATTGAGAAGGATCACTGTCTTTGTGTCTAATTTCAATGGGCAATTCATTCCATGTTGCTGGGCCCTGGTATGCAAAAGAACGTTGTCCATATGACATAAAGGTTTACCTTTAGTTTTGTGACAGAAGCATTTCCATTCAAAAGTGAATATTTCTTTTAAAACATAAGTGCTAAAATAATATAGAAATTAAACACTTTCCTGACAGACCATTGTCCACAAGCATAGCTGCTAACTTCAAAGTAAGAATGTCAAAAATAAAAATATTGATCTGTAAAAATATTGATCTGTAAATATCAATCATCTGTTAGTGCTGGATGATATATTTATGAAAAAAGTGATGAAAACTAACCTTTTTCATGAAAACCATTTTTCTTATAACATTAGCAACCAGTAATTGAGTGCAGTCATTAGTACATGTATTGTGTAGATGAGATGAATTCAACACATGTAAATGTTATCTTCACAAATCATGTCATTATCGAAGTCTACTGATAAAACTACAGCAACATTTTCTAGTTTATCTTGCATATCTTTTTTGTATTATGTCATTGATGCCACATATTTTTTTTTTGAATAAACTTTAGAAGAATTTTAAATTATATAAGCACATGTTAATCATATAACATTTATATCTCACCTGTGAACTAAAAAAAAGAGGCGATACATGTATTGTACTGGTAGTTTGGTTGTGTTTTTACAATGTCTTGAACAGTATGGTCTTGAACAGTATGTTCATCTAATGGTACATTTATATAAAACGGAGTGAAGTATAGCCTGACACACAATGGGCATGTTTATTTTTATGAGTAATCAAAAATTAGCAATTTGTCTTAGGTAAAGAAATAATGAATGATATACTTTTTCCTTTCAGATGAACTTTTGTCTGTCTGCTCTCGGACTTTAAAACACAGCTCTCAAAAATCATGCTGTACCTATGAGAGTGAGAAAAAGTATGTTCTCAGAGCGGAGAAATTCCTTAAGGATAATATACACACCAAGAATTTGAAGTTGAAAAGCTTGATAGAAAGCCACATTGCCGACTATGAAAGTAAGTAGAAATAATGCAAATACATTTTTTACAGAAAGCCACATTCATGACTATGAAAGTAAGTAGAAATAATGCAAATACATTTTTAACAGAAAGCCACATTCATGACTATGAAAGTAAGTAGAAGTAATGCATGTTACTTGATAGAAAGCCACATTGCCGACTATGAAAGTAAGTAGAAATAATGCAAATACATTTTTAACAGAAAGCCACATTCATGACTATGAAAGTAAGTAGAAATAATGCAAATACATTTTTAACAGAAAGCCACATTCATGACTATGAAAGTAAGTAGAAGTAATGCATGTTACTTGATAGAAAGCCACATTGCCGACTATGAAAGTAAGTAGAAATAATGCAAATACATTTTTAACAGAAAGCCACATTCATGACTATGAAAGTAAGTAGAAATAATGCAAATACATTTTTAACAGAAAGCCACATTCATGACTATGAAAGTAAGTAGAAATAATGCAAATACATTTTTAACAGAAAGCCACATTCATGACTATGAAAGTAAGTAGAAGTAATGCATGTTACTTGATAGAAAGCCACATTGCCGACTATGAAAGTAAGTAGAAATAATGCAAATACATTTTTAACAGAAAGCCACATTCATGACTATGAAAGTAAGTAGAAATAATGCAAATACATTTTTAACAGAAAGCCACATTCATGACTATGAAAGTAAGTAGAAATAATGCAAATACATTTTTAACAGAAAGCCACATTCATGACTATGAAAGTAAGTAGAAGTAATGCATGTTACTTGATAGAAAGCCACATTACCAACAATGAAAATAAGTAGAAATAATGCAAATACATTTTTAACAGAAAGCCACATTCATGACTATGAAAGTAAGTAGAAGTAATGCATGTTACTTGATAGAAAGCCACATTACCAACAATGAAAATAAGTAGAAATAATGCAAATACATTTTTAACAGAAAGCCACATTCATGACTATGAATGTTAGTAGAAATAATGCATGTTACTTGATAGAAAGCCACATTAACAACAATGAAAGTAAGTAGAAATAATGCATGTTGCTTGATAGAAAGCCACATTACCAACAATGAAAGTAAGTAGAAATAATGCAATTAAATTTGACAGAAAGCCACATTACCGACTGTGAAATTAAGAAGAAATAATGCTCTTAAATGTGACAGAAAGTAGATAGAAATAATGCATGTAAGCTTCATTACAGACTATGATGGTTCATGGAAATAATCTAGACAGACCAGGTAATGAATAAATGCAAAACATAAAGTATAAACTATATCAGAGATTTTACTAGGTAAATTTTGGGCACCATTCCAATGTACCAACAATATTTTTCCCCCAAAATTTACCTGAAAATTCTAACATCAGACAAAGCAATGGAGATTCAAAACTATCTTTCTTCTTTAAATACTTGAAACTTTATGTTAAAGATCAAAATAGAAATGAAAATCATGTATCAAAAATAAATTTAGAAATGGTACAGAAAAATTACCTTTATACAAATGCATATAATTTTCACAATTCCATGGGGTAATGGCCTCATGTAAATTAAACTTTGGAAACCCCATTTGGATTTTACCTTGTACAAGGCTCCCTGGATGTACGAGGCAGGAATTTTTTGTTGTGGTATGGTCATTACGTATCTAAAATAGTGGAAGGGGAGTTGTCTTTGGTAAACATTTAAGAACCAACTATATCTACTGTACCTTGCTGTACGTTGTTTTATTTATCAATTTTATGGCTGCGCAGTCATTTCAAGAATTTGATCTGATCATGCATTTTTAACCCACTCCTACATATAACCTACCCAAGAGCATTTTTTGCAAATTCACTTAGTGAAGGAAGTTTTTGTTACAAAAAATGTCTTGCGTCTTAAATTTCTTGAAAGAAGTTAACATCTGTTCTAAATATAACTTTAATGCTATCAAGAAATATTTTTATGTCACATAATACTCATCCGTTCCTACTAACTATGTTTTTTAAATCTAATTATTCATTGACACACCATTATAATTACCCATTATTCCAGAAGCCACCTTTATTACCTTCAACAATTCATTGCTTTGCTTTTAGTTATTTGTTTTTATTATTGCTGGATGATAATGATTCTTTTATCGGTGGTAAATAGTCTTACCTATAACCATGGCAACCATACATTGCTAGTGTGCCATAGACAGCACAATCAATTAATCATTTGTAGATGATCTTAACACATTAACCCATAGCGCTGACTTTATGGGTATGAGGTAGTAGCCTACTTCATGGTCTGTAATGTCAAGGTCATGCATGATACACTAAAATTGGTGGTATTATAAAAAGGTAGAGAGATGTAGCTCTACAATGATAGCAAATATTCTGGACATTTTAGTTGCACTACAAAATACAGATGGAAAAACCAAAGTTTTGGGACAAGTTTTTCTTTCACCCAAAGTTTGCCCATGGTCGGAATCTGAATTTGTGTCCAGATTTTAGACTTTATGGCCTCAGATGTATGGCAGATTGGTCTGAAACTCACACAGACAGGTGAACCTGTGCAAAATGTAGGATAAGGTGGACATTTTGAATAAAGAGTCTTCTCAATAAGAAAATTATGGATCCATTAAGCAAAAAAATAAAATAAGAAGTCTGAATTTTCACATTCTGCTCATGTGCCAGCAAACTAACCAATGAAAAACATTTTTGTTTCACACAACTAGCCATTTGTCTCACGGAATATTGCTTGGAAATTGATGTATTAGGATGTATTCAGGAATAGTCACCAAAATGTGTTTCCTACTCGCATTTCATGCGAAAACAGAAAAAACCTCCAGGGGTTAATGTGTTAAGATGACCTGGTTATGATCATGAATTCATTAATTGGTTGTGTTTTATCAGAACTGATTAATTTGATTTGGGTTCTAATCAGATTAGAATCAATTTCAGTGTGATGTCACATCATTAAATAGCTAATTCATGGGGTTTTATGCACTTTAAGAGACATTATTGTTGTTACTTCATTCATTACAAGGTATCCTCATTAACATATCCCATTTAGGAATGGTGTTATAAAGAGAGATTATTGTATCCTGTACAAAGCTTCATGTATCGTGGTTTAATGCTACAAAAAGTGATTTTTTTGCTTTTTATCAAATAATATTTCATTACTTTATCAAAAATTGTTTCAATATTGTATCAAAGTACTTTATTTAAAATGAAACTTTACATAAATACATGTACATAACATCTGAGTCTTTTTGGTAAACTTGTTTCCCTGAATGAATAGTGTGTTTGATCAACCCTCCACTTAGACTTTGCTGGCGTCAACCATTCTGTAATTTTATTTTCCTGTTTGCCTAATCAAATATTTGAAGGAAGAAGTAGGACAATAAAATATTGAATCCATTCCTCTTATGGATCAATTTTCACCCATTTTGCTAATAATTTTGAGGATTTCTTGACAAAACTGGGCTGTGAAGTATTTATAGAATGTGACGTAGGTCTTATTCATTCAAACTATGTGTTGGTAACAGCATGTTGTAAATGAACAATTCTCCATTTTCTTGCTGCCTACAGGCATACTTGTTTATCTCCATTCATGTGGGTTTGCTTGCTTGTGAACAAACTTTGACCTTTATTTAAAGGCAGTTGAATTGTGATAATTAAATATAAAAGGAGGGAGACCAGCAGTTAGTTGTTTATAATTTCTTTGCATTTGCTTTCTTTTGTTCTGTTTCATGATGTATTCTTAGATTTTGGAAATGTAATATTTTTGGTGTATCAACATTAAGCATGATTAAATGGAGAAATACTTAGATCACATGTTGCATGTGACAACTGCTCAGTTTCAGCTTACATGCCTCATCAAAAAATTCCAGTCCACTCATTTTCTGCTATTGATTCAGTTTAAGGGCACAAAAAAAGGTAAAATGATATGGGCTGGGATTTCCAATTGGTCTTGGATTTTAAGTCTGTATGATATTAAAAAATTGACATAATTATAGATTTGGCAGATAATCTATCCTAGATAAAAAGCCAATGACAGGAAGTTGACAACCAGCAATTTTCTTTTTCTTTAAGTATGTGTGATGATGAAATTCTTAAATTGCTTTGACACTGTATATAAAGACCTAATTGTTGGCAGGTGTGTTTACAGTTGCATTGTAAAACAAAGAAAATGGACAATTTGAAGTATACAATTACAAGGGAATATAAGAATGATACTGTGTGTGTGATGCAATTTTAGTTATAAAATTCTTGATATTACTAGGTCCTTTATGTAAGCATTTGCATTGTATTCATCTGATGAGAAACGACCAGTTGGATCAACTGTGAAAAAGTGAAGTTCACTTTGACTGCAAGAAAACATATTTTCGGACAATAATTTTTAGACCATGTACATGTACAATGACCAGAATTTATTAAAGCTTGCACTTAAGGTTAGAGAGACCTGTTGAATTTAGGGTCAAAGTTCATTAGAGCTAAAGATTTTGCAGAATGACATTTGTTGTAGAGTAAGTACCTTGCTTTGATAAAGCGTGTGACATTACTTGCATTTGGGATAATAAAGATACTTGCAGATTCTTGATGGAAGTGCCACAGATAATATTCATGGTAAATTTAATAAGAGGATAGTGATTTCTGTACATTAAATTTAGTGTGTTAAGTGCCTGCATGGTGGACTATTAACACATTAACCCCTGCTGCCTTGATAGCTCGTTGCACTTTACCTTCCTCATCTTCCGTGTGCCTCAATAACGGGGCTGAGTTTGCATTGCTTGTATCCCGGGGCAGGTTATTATTGTGCCTTTTGGGTACTCTTTTATCTTCCCTGATATCAGACCTATGCCTGTATGTTTGTTTTGACATTGGCAACAGTTGGTTATATATATTGTATTTACATGTATTTTACCTTGGTTGGGTTTACTTTACTCCTGAGGGCCAGAAATTAGCTGATTCATATCCATCTGGACAAAGCACATATAAGCATTGAAGATTTTATTGCTGTCAATAGACTTAACACTTAGTAGAGGGCCTCATAGGAGCTAGTTATTACTAATTGAGTTACTGTATTTATTATTATTATTATTATTATTATTATTATTATTATTATTATTATCACATAAAAAACAAATATTAAATAAATAATAACTTTAAAAAAAAAGTATATATATATATATATATATATATATATATATATATATATATATATCATACATACATACATACATACAGTTAACTGCACACCCTCGGGCTCATCACGAGACTGTGCAGTTAACCGAAGTATGGTACAGTACATTGAAAAGCACTGGGAAAAAACAAGACCAACGTGATTACGTGGAGTTATCTGGAGTGTGCAGTTAACCAATGTGCAGTTAAGTGGAGTCGACTGTATATACATACATATCTTTGGAAGAAGCAATTATTAATATGTAGTTCATTATGTTTAGTAAAGACTTTGTGGGTACAATGCATTACCAATTAGAGTAGTCAGGTGCATAAATATCAGTCCTGAAAATCGGATTGGTGTATTAATCATTTACTAACAGTATAAAGATTATAGAGTAGACTGGTTCTCATTAGCAATCATACTGATAAGAATTGTTGACATATACTTGTTTTTGTTAAAACCAATTTTAAGATCTGACTATTTTTTGACTGATTTTTCAAGGACTGACCTTATGAAGACAATAACCAATAAACAGAAAAATGCTGATATGAAAAGTTGATAGACATCTCCACATTGTTCATATGATAGATTTATGATGGGCCCTGTCCATTAAGAGGTCAGTGCTGTGTGCTGGAGAGGGTGTGACAGTATATAAAGTAGTATGGTCAAGTGCCAAATGTCCAGACATCATGGCCAATACTGAAATACTGTAGTCAAGCCATATCACACATGACAGTTCTAACTAAGCATACCATTTTATTTATCATTTAATAACTAGTCCCAATTATCATTAAGGTAATCAGGTAATTGAAATTGACTGTTGGGTCATGTTGGTTGACTTACTATGTATACTAACTTCAAAGTTGGGTTTAATTACAAAAATGGCAGTTCATTCTACTGCTTACTCCGCACAAATCTAGATCTGATGGCATATTATATGATGGCATACCTTGGTCAGTGCAGTTCCTGCACTCTTCTTATTTTTAATAGTCATGGGGTGTTAGCTGTGGAATTTGAATTTAATGAAAATATCCTGCAAACCTTAAAATTATAATTTTTGTTATAAAACATTCAGGATTTTGATATTAAATTGCTAAAGTAAAAATGTTGTTAGAGAAAATATTATTTTTCCACTGCAACTTTGCAGTGAACCATCTTGCAATGATTCTCATATTAACATTGTAGTCCTAGTTGTGTCTTGAAACTAGGATTTTTCCACACGTGCCTTTTGCGGGAGTTTTGTGTTGTTAAAGTATCAAGCTTTAAAAACTAGCTCAGAAATTTGTCATTTTCTATTTAAAATCTCGTAAAAAACTCCTGGAAAATAAAAAATATATTGGGTTCAGGAACTCTTTATACAGTAGCACTTCTGGAACCTCATGCAATCCAAATCCAGATTCCTGATTGGTTGAAAATGTTCAAAGTACAATTACAAAAGCAAGTTGTGTAACATTGTATTTGTAACATAACAGTTTTAGATGTTGGTTATAAAACTGTAATGTGACAGGGTTTGCATTGTATAAAAATGTGTGTACTCAGGTTTCAGATAAAGGTGGTTGTATTTTGGGGTTTAATGCCTTCTCTCAGCACAGTATAGGCTATAATTATAACATGGTGGCCAGTATAACGAGTGGAGGAAGAACCCAGAAAACCCCCAATAAGAACCACTGACTGATGGAAAGCAACTGACAGCTTTCTCACATATCCATATTAGCTTAGCCCAATATTTAAAACAACATGGACAGACATGGGATGGCAATGCTCAATAAAAGTGAGCACTTTAAACCAGTCTGCCCCCAAGGGGTCCTGGATAAAGCTGTAACTATGCATATTGGAGGATTTTTAAATGTAGTTCTCATACTGTATACTAGTGATTTCCAAACCCTTGGCTATCCTCAGTGCCTAGAACCTTACCCTGTAAAATATATTATTCAGCATTATTTTGCCCCCCCCCCCCCCCCCCCCCCCCCCGAGTAATTTCCCCTCAGCTCTCTCTTCCCCAGGTATTGTCTACTTTGGAAACCACTGCTGTATACTTGTATGCATTTGTCATAGCAATTGTCATTTACATTAGTATTTGGTGACCAGCCACTTCTTTGGAGGGAGGGACTAAAATTTGCTTTCATTTTTTTGGAAAAGGGGAGCCTAGGATTTTCTTTTAAGCAGGGATATTTATTTTAGAAACTTCAGCTAATTTTTAGTTATTATGATCATTGTTGTTTTTTGCTGTAAAGAATATTTTTAATCAAGCTATCAAGTCGGAAATGTTTGTGAAATAAATTCCTAGGACTATTTCCTACATCAGAATGTAAAATTTACCCTTAGATACCAGAAAATTAATTGGTAAACATTCAATTCATGACAGTATAGTCAATCTGTTTGGTAAAAAGACCATGCCTTTCATCTGTGTGTAATGCAAAATATTGGGAATGGGATGGAGCAAGATAACAAGTTGCCTCCATGTTTAAAGATGGCCGTAGGTTTTGTTCTCTAATTGTCTGTAATTCTCAGGTGAGAAATGGTTACAAATGACCTTTGCTACAATGATATTTATTATCTTGGACTTGAATTGTTGTTATTCATCACAAAAAGTACTATCCCAGTTTGAACTAAACTTGGCAGAGAGCATTCAGGCACAAGTCTTAAATTTTTTATTTGCTTTTGCTTTCATCCACTTAAAGTATGTCTTATGGTTTAATGCCATGAACAAACACATGAATTAAAAATAATGAAATAAATGTAATTCAGAAAAAAGCAAAAGCATGTATACTTTTTTCTTGTATTATTTTTTTCATAATTAATTGGTTGGAATTGGCAGATGATTATGAAATTGTATTTTATTTCCAAAAAAGTTAAATCATGAGTTACAATGGCTAATGTAGATAATATATATATATATATATATATATATATATATATATATATATATATATATATATATATATATATATATATATATATATCTCTGTAAATAAAATATATAGTATATGTATTTTGTTGTATCAATAATTGAATATGATTATTCCTGTCACCATGTCATTTTTTTTTTATCTGTTCCAAACTTGACAGTATCACTGTATCCTCATATGGCTGGAGTTTCACCCAATACTACTAATAGTTATCCCTGCCATCATGATGGATTTAAGATCTTTTTTGAGCTTGACAGCATAAATGTATGCCCCACATGACTAGACAGACTTAAACCCAACTACTACCAATAGTTATCCTGGCACCCTGAATCATTAGTTGTGTATTAATTTTGACTATTACTGTATTCCATCTTCATCCCCTTGCTGCATGTTTCAATTTCCCACTTGTACTGATGCCTTGTTTTTTGTACTTCAACATCTTTTACTTGTTCAAGGCTAATGCTCTCATTCTTGGTCTTTCAAGACTGGTATCATGTTTATTCTGGGTTATATAGATTTTTATTTCACCTGTGAACTTTAATATATGCATTCTCTGTATCAAAGTGGATATCTTGTCAGGTGGAGATTATAATCATTCAAGTATTCAAAGCTTGAAATATTTTACCTTATTACTCTGGTATGTGAACTATAGTAACTGAATGTATGTAGTTATTATTGCTCTCAGCCACTTGCTTCTTAAGCATACCGTATGTACTCAATTATAAATTGTGTTAAACTACAAAATTGAAAGAATATTATCTGCCGTTAGCATAATGCGCATGTGGATCAGGGTCTGTTTTGTTTATTCTAATGATTACTCCTAGCAAAATTTTCAGATGCAGTTGTGATTATGTGATGAGAGATCTGGGTTTGTACTGTTTGCATTTGAGTGTACATAAGTACCTTTATGACTACATGAACATAAATTTTCCCTACCAGTTTGTTCTCTTGGGTGAAGTTCTTTATGCTGGCTTGTGGAGAGATTCACTTAATGCCCCAGGATATTTTGTGGAGCAGAAATATTGTTTTTTTGCACTCTGTGCAGGGTTCCCACATCACTGGCAAACTGGGAAAAATCAGGAGGATATGTAATTTTTTTCCCAACTGTAAAAAGTCCTTGAATTTTACAGATGTTGATGAAAGTCCAGAAAACCTGAGATATTTTCTGCCACCACTTGACGCTCGAAACAATTACATAATTGAGTCTTATCTAAACTTAAGTTAAATTTATCGAGTTCTAACCAGAATATTCAGAGGATGCAGTATGGATTATTTGGTTACTTGCGTTTATCTAGTAGACTTTTATTTTCCATGTCAGCTCGATATCCCTATCTTTCCTTATATGGAAGGTATGAAAACCAGTCTAGCATCACTAGAGGTCAACATGGTGGTGGCAAAGCATAGCTGTTTACTGGATGGCCTAGCAAACTCAAATGTTGTTAGATCAAGTGATACATGCATGAAATTGAGTATTAAAATAGTTGTCTTTAATCTGCTGAAAGACAAGACAAAACTACGTTGTTTATGAAATGTGACCTGGTACTTGAAATTTGCATTGCTAGTCGCACATGTACAAAAATCTAACAATCCCCATTTTCAAATGTTTTAGAGGAGAAAAAGAAAAAAGCATTAAATGAAGTTGTATACTGGGTGCAATAAAAATACAAAAATGAAAGAACACAAACGTCTCCATATTTATATATTCTAAGAACAACTTCTGGAGAATTGTTGTATCACTTGACTAGCACATTGACATGTGCTCTCTGCTCGATGAATCAGACTGGCCAGATTGTTAGTTTTACAATTATCCGACTTTCATTTTATATAATTGAATTTCTGTACAACATTATAAAAGAGTTTGTTGATGATATCACATTACTTTTTGACTTGTGTCATTTGAGATTTGTGAACTCGTGCGACTAGTAATGCAAATGGTGAGTACTTGGTCAGGTTTCATCTACGCTGTAGTTTCATCTTGTCTGTCAGCAGATTTACGACTTAGCTATTATAAGATATATTTTTTTGAAAACAATATGAGCCCCTGTGACTACAGTTTTGGAGACTGGTTTAACAAATTTAAGACAAGTTGATTTTACATGAAATTCAGTCCTTGTTAATACAACTGTATATAATTTTGAAGGTCTTTTGTCAAAATGTAAATCAACCCTTTTGAAAATGATTTTTAAATGATTGATTTTTAACCAGATCATCTTCAGAAGGTTAGATTGTTTGAAAACTCGTGTTTTGGATTTTATTGGATTTTATTGGCAAAGATAAATTCAGGGTTAAACGTTTTTGTTACAAGATTCTAATTATTGCATTTATTGTTTTTTTTAATACTGTAATAGGAAATATTTCTTTCCAGGAATATAATCAAACTTTTTTTTGTGTGATACATTTTGTGGTTTTGTACATGATCATCTTTTCTGACTTTGATGTTTTTGGAGATTCTTGAAAGAGAAATATTTTAGATTGAGAAAAAATGCATGTTTTATAATCTAAATTGTACTTTAATTCCATTCAGTATTGGTCATTTGTGAACCTTGAATAAAGTAATTTCATCATGTACAAACCCTGGAAATGACCTGGAAACTTATCATTAGAAAATCGTGGGAACCATGTATGTGACACAATGAGAGAAATTAACTAAGCTGTTTGAAATTGTAAGGATCATTTGCACAGAATGGATCTTTTTAAGTATCCTACATTGCTATTAACGATAACTTTATGTAAATTTGTTCCTGGAAATGAAAATTAAAATAAGCTCTCACAATTCATTATTTCCCTTTAACCTCATTTGCACTTCAGAGACCCCCCATATTTTTAATTTGACCCTTAGTTTTGATACCAAAGTTTGTTTTTAACTCGGTCTGACCCTCATTTTTGACACCAAGGTGATTTTGACTCTGTCTTGTACACCTAGGGGATACACTGCAGTCTCACATGCCCATAGTTACGTTGTTATCTCTGTATATTTCATTCCCTCCTAAACTGTGTTTTTTGTCTTATTTTCTTGGTTAATTTGAAGCAATGATAAGATAATATAACTAATCCATTTGTCCCTTTGTCCGACCAGATCTTTGAATAAGGGTGGAGAAAACTAGTGAACTGTTTGATAACATAATTAACATTTTCATTTTTTTTATATATATATAGCAAAACTTTCAGACCATGCCACTGTAGAGACCTCTCACCTTTGTATGACCTCTCCTTCATGCATATTGTAATGTAGATATCATTTAATACAGTAGTGATATTTTTAATACACTGAGGCCACAGCTATGTGGGAATTATTATACATTGTAAGGCTCCATCACTTACCACATATTTTATGTCTCCAGTTAACAGTGTTGTAATGAGAGAACACTATATATTAATAATTGAATAATGCTATATTGTAACATTGAAAAAAAAGAAAGTCCTGACTGGTAATGTGGTTTATTTTAAGGATCCAGAAATAATCGACATTAAATATCTAGTCCAATGTTAAATCTGATGTATGGATCCCACCAAATCTAGATTGGACCCTTCCCATATTGTTAGTGAAAAGTGTTACATAAATTTGCCTGAATGAAACCTTGAGCATGGAAACAAAACAAAGCATTTTCATTTGGAAATTCTTGAAAGACTTGGATAAATTATTAATATTGAGGTCTCCCTCCTCTGCTTGCAATGGCTCGATTTGTAGGTCCTGCCAATTTATGAAAGTCATTTGCTTAGCAATATTGAAAGTTTTTAACTTTGTATACAAGGCAAACCATGACCAGTCAATGAGTACAGTGTCCTTTTGTTCACTTTATTTTATTTCTTACCTGTAATTAGAGCTCACCTGTCCTGCATGAACAATAACCTTGCCCACACTGACATGGTAATGCAGCAATGATTAAGGAGTGGTATTTATGGGATTATTTGATGATTAAGCTATTTGAATAGAGATTGGTAACATTTGTCACAAGTTTTTAGAACACATGAAATTGCAAAGAATGTGGAGGCTGTAGAGAACATCTGATTTATATGTGGCAGAACTTTAGCACACAAATCAAATTAAACTCAAAGCCTACGTCAGCCCCATATCCACTCCTGTTAAAAACAAAGTTTAGGACACTTCCACTCAAAGCCCAACTCTCCACCCTTCTGACTGGTCTAGATTTGTTCTGAGCAAAGTACTTACTAGAGGTTGTATCTACTGCAGCACCACTCATTCTTAACAAAATGCCCGTCTCCATCTCCCAATGTTTTATATAAATCCCCATATATAATTATTTGAGCAAATGTTTTCCTTATAAGTTTCCACAGATTATTATAAAATAGCTACTTTTTATAGGGAAAGCACATGTCAAATTTAATTAAAATTCTCGATTAAAAAAAGATAGTATGTCTTATAAAGATTGCTGTACGCCATACATGTTGGATTTAGTTAACATATTTAAAATCTAATTTCAGTGCATTGCATTATTGATAGGGGCTTATTTACATAAAACAGTACCCAGTCTGTAATAATAGCATGTCATTGTTCCTGTTACTGTATAATTTCACTATAAAACCAATTGTTTGCCTATAATTCTTTGTCATTGATGGCTTTTTATAGATCTATGATTTTGAAAATTTTGACAAGGACTTCGGCCTGTAACTATAATTTCCACTTATGTTGAATTTATGCTTCATAGCTAATAGATTTGACCAGGTGTACCATGCTCTGTTGTATGTCTCAGAACCAAAGCTGAACATAAATTCCATTTGGGATTAGCTTAAATTGTACATGTACTGATTAAATCATAACTGGAATATTTGGACTCCTTTCAATCTGTGTAGTTTTAACATATATTTAGAATGTTGTTGGTGCCCTTTGATCACAGGGTTTTCGTATGTATATGTGTATTTTAGTATCGTTGGAAGCCAGAGGCAGAAATCTGCTACAGTCTGATTTCATTCATGGCTGGCTGTAAGATTTTCGAATTTCTCATGAATATGCATAAATCTGAGAGTACTAGGGTCAGCACTGAAAAACAGGAATGGTCAGTTGACTAGAAATGCCTTGTTTTCTCCATAAATAGTGTTTAGGCCTGTAATGGGCCCCCACCTGAATGGGGGAGACCATATTCTTTGAGGAGGAGTAGTCTTCCTGGACAGGTTCAACTGTAGTATATCAGTGTATACATAATGTATATGCCATACATATTATATACTAAGTACATGTAATAAATTAGAAGAATTGTTACAAGTGACTGTCTCTCTGTTCAATCTTATCAGTCTCTGCAGCAAGTCATAATTTAGATTTGACACTCCAACTCTTTTAAAATGGCTGATTATTTACTTAAACCAAATTCTGCATTTTATAAGAGTTTGCAGTCAGACTATGGAATTCCATAGTGACCACTGTATATAAAGTCAGCTGACTTATGCCAAGCTTTCAACGAGCTTCTTTGTCAACATCTGTAGAAACAATGATTTGTATGACTTTGATTAATTGAGAACTGCTGCTACCTTTTGAAACATTGTTATAATGTACTCACCCATGATGTTTTACGTGTTGCTACAATTTGTGTGTATTGGATTTTGTAAGTCATATCACTACAACTTCACAAGTGTGACAGTTTACACATACATGCCAACCATTACGCTTTTGGCGTAATCATTACGCTTTTTGTCACTAAATTACGCGTTACGCTTAAACGTATATGGATTATGCTTTTTCGGTACATCAACCTCCCAAAAAAAAATTTATTTGTTTTCTAGTTATTATTAAAGTTCCATTAATCCCACAGACCGTATTTTACAAAAGACGGCTTTTACGTAACTACAATATAAGAGTACGCTAATCCGTGGACTTTCGTAATAGTATCATGTTCTATTTATAGCTAACCTGGTTCTACTGTTGACCTCGATTCTATTGATATTTATTTATATGCGTAGTGAGGAGATAGCAGACTGGTTTTCCAAATTTAATATTTACTCGCAGATTCCATATTCTAATTCATATTTCTTGCAGTACCAGTCTAAATATATTTTAGCGATTAAAAAGTATATTTTATTTTACTCTATGCATTTATGTGAGCAAAAATATTCCCTTTCAAAAATTTCCCACATAAATTAGAAAAAGGCAACCGAAAAGCCCCGAAACAAAATATAACAGAATCCTCTAAATATTAAGAACCAAAAAAAAAAAAAAAAAAGTACAGCATCACGTGACATCTATTTCCGGCCGTGTCGAAATTTTTTTAAAATTTAGCGCGAAACGTCTTAAGAAGGTTTCTAGTCGATGTGTGTAAAGCTAAAAGTGCTACATATGAAAACTTGAAACAGTAAATGATGAGCAGGGCAAATAATTGTTGTTTATTGAAATTTTAGCATGTTATATGTGGATTACGCTTTTTCCGCCTGGATTCCGCTTTTTTGCCACTTGGATTACGCCACTTCCTCGTCAGGGGTTGGCATGTATGTTTACAGTAGAACCTCGTTTATCCGAATCAGTTGGGACCGGACACCGTTCGGATACGCGATTGTTCGGATAACCGAAAACCGAATGCGATCCATGCAGTATATGAAACCGGACACTATACGAATATTGAAAATCATCACATGCGGGAAACGTGCGTGAAGAAAGAGCAAAACAGGTGCAAAATGTCGCAATTTTACCTTTATTGTGGAAAATAATCACTTTTTTTTCGCTGTACCATTGTACACCGTTTTTTCGCTGCAAGGTCTCTGATTCTCTTGAGCAGCAGTAGTTGAGTAGGACAGCACTCTGATTGTTGTTCGTACCACTCCATAGCTGTCTCTAACGCAGCAAACGCGTCAGCATTTGATGGACCCTTGCTACTTTCGTTGTTGTTGTTGTCCTCGTCTTCATTCGTTTCATCGTCGACAGGGTCGGATTCTTCTTGCACGGAAGTCACAATCTCGTCATCATTTAGCATTTGAAATCCACAGTCTTCTGCATCGCATGCCATCCAGGTTTCTACATCTTCTTCATCGCATTCTTGAAATCCTGGGATCGATTGGACAAAGTCGGTAATCTCCTCCCTGTGGTCGTCATTGGAGTCTTTTTCGCCTTCTAAATCTGGCCACAGCTTATTCCATGCATTTTTCAGGTTCTGTATTTCGAGCGAGTCCCACGCTTCGGCTAACATGTAGCAGGCGTCTTTCATATTGAGCTTCTTAGCAAAAGCAGCAACACTTTCTTCGTCGTTTTCTGCCATAAGTAATCTCCGCAAAACTTGTTTCCTATAAATTCTCTTGAGCTTTTCAATGATGCCTTGGTCCATTGGTTGCACCAGCGCAGTGACGTTTGGTGGACGATACATCACGCTGAAGTCGTCATCAATTGCATTGAGAATTTCGACAGGTGGGTGGCAGGGAGCATTATCGAGAATCAGTAAAACTTTGCCTGTTTTCCCTTCACGTTCACGATGTTTCTTGACGTTGGGAATGAAGTCTTTAGAGTACCATTCAGAAAAAAGGGCAGAGTTCATCCACGCACTCTTTTGCGCCTTGTAAAGAGTAGGAAGGCATGAAATATTTTGGAAGCAGCAAGGCTTCTTAGATTTGCCAATCACAAGCAATGGCAAAGTGTGTGTTCCACTAGCGTTCGCACAAACCATGGCTGTAACACGTTCCTTGCTGACTTTAAAACCTGGTGCTGTGGACTCCCATTTTGAAGCCAATGACTTTCTTGGCAGAGCCTTCCAATTTACTCCAGTCTCGTCTACGTTGTAAACGTCGTCTCTGGAGTAACCTTCTTCTTCCACATGCTGCAAAAATGTTTCCTTAAACTTTTGGGCAGAATTCTTATTGCCAGACAATGATTCGCCTTCAATCTGCAGTTCCCGTATCCCATGGCGCGATTTAAAGTTCTGTAACCAGCCAGTGCTAGCATTGAAATCAGCTGAACCGCCTAATTTCTCGTTAAGTTCCAGAGCTTTTTCGCACAACAGAGGGCTTGATATCGGGTCCCCTTTGCTCCTTCTTTGTGAAAACCACAAGTAGAGTGCACGATCAAGAACAACATCGTTTGCTTCCCTCATGGTTTTCCTTTTCTTCGAGCCATCTTCTGAGTCAAGTTTTGACGCAAAATTTAAAATGGTTTCTCGGGTTTTTTTTATGTCAGAAATTGTTGACTTTCCAACATTATAAAACTGTGCTAGAGACGCTCCGCTTTCTCCCTTCGCGAGATGGTTCAATATTTCAAGTTTTGTCTCTATGTTCAAGACGTTGCGCTTCCGTTTTGAATTCGAAGCCATAGCAGTTCACAACTCAACAGAAGAGCACGTATACACCACCTCACTTGGAAACAAACTGACCTAATATTCCGCGCAGATGTTTACCAAATCCAGAATTTCCTCAGGACTAAGGCGAGTTAGAAGGGCTTAAATTAGAAACGCTTTCTGACGCCTATAACGGGATCGTTACGTGTATCTAAAACGAGTTTTGAGATTCTTGAAAAGGGATTAGTGTCAACTTATCAACTGAAATTCCCCAAATATCCCTCACCTTGGGTTTTCCCGTCACTTTTGGCCTCACGCGAAACAACTGTTGAGCATTGCACTGTTCGAAAACGTATTCATATACATGTACAGTACATGTAGTTGATAAAAAAAAAACTGGTCCGGATATAAAAACTGGTCCGGATATTTGATGCTCCGGATAATTAACGTTCGGATAAACGAGGTTCTACTGTATATTGATGTCTAGCACTGGGGCATCATGCCGCAGACTGGTAGCATGATGTCCCACTCAGTCACTTTCTCCTGACACCAGGCCAAACAGTCCTAATACTGATGCTGAGTGCCAAGCGAGGCAGCTGGTAGTACTATTTTCTTTAAAATTAATCCTTTTGTATGACTCAGCTGGGATTCAAACCTGTGACCTCCCACTTCTAGAGTGGATGGTCTAATCACTAGGCCACCAGAGCAGTGTCTACTACATTTTTAAAAAATATATTCTGTAGTTACTCATCCTTAAGACCTTGTTCATATTTTATTGTTGTCTAGTTTTCAGTAGCATTTGTTGACACATCATCTTGCAAAATTTCTACAAAACAAAATGTCATCATCATCATCATCATCAGTTCTCTTGACCTAATGTGGTCGTTGAGGCACTGTGATGCTGAACATCGGACCAGTTCCCTCCACTTGTCTCGATCATGTGCCAATGCCTGTGTCTCTGCGAAACCTTTCCTGGTTCCTTCTGTTATGCTGTCACTCCAATTTTTTTCTGTCTACCTCTCTTTCTACCACCTTGAACGTACCCTGCAGTAATGACTATTTACACATGTTTATATATATATATATATATAATATAATATAATATAATATAATATAATATAATATAATATAATATAATATAATATAATATAATATAATATAATATAATATAATATAATATAATATAATATAATATAATATAATATAATATAATACACTTGTAGAAGACCTGTTGGAAGATAGGTCAGTTAACAATAGGAGCTTCATGAAATATCATCATCATTATTGTTGTTATTAAAAATAATTATAAGATCAAATTGTATATACATAATGGTTGATTGATTTATGACAATTTACAAATAATTGTAAATAAAGATGACTTTTTTAATGAAGAAATGACTATTAGGTTATGTTACTATTTGAGATCTAGTGGATATGTGACTAAGATCTTTTTTTAAAATTAGGCCTGGACTGGTAGAATACACCCACTATATTCGTTTGTGTCCTCAATAGGAAATAAGGCTTGAAGAGTTTTGTGAATTGATCTAGGTGCTTTGAGTCATTGCTAAATAATCACATTGTCGAACCAGGCTTGGTCAAAGTGGTAGGATAATTTAGGACTAATTTAATGATCTAAACCGTGGGTCACAAAAGTTGACTTAGTTTTCTACACACATTGTTTTGTCCCTCCTGTAATGATGCTTAAAAGACAGTAAACTTGAATTAGGTCATTGAACATAATCATTCAAAGTAAATGTGTAGCTTTATATATTAGTTGTACAGTAGAAGCAGTCTTGAAAGACCACCCTTTCTGTCAAAGAATTATGTACTCTCAAGACAGGTGGTATCTCATAACAGGCCACAATGCTATATAATCAATGAATTTGTGCATTGAGAATATGGTCTCTCAAGACAGGTGGTCTCACATAGTAGTGGCCTTTCAAGACAGGTTTTACTGTATTGTATATCATCTATACATTTGCTGCATTGTAATGCCCAAAATAGAGCGATAGTTTACTGATGTAAATACTGTCAAGGTGGGCCCAGAGTGGCCGAGTGGTCTAAAGCGCTCTCTATTACGGATCACTGCCATCTCACCTGTCTGCGTGGGTTCGAATCTAAGATTCAGCCAATGTAGTTATGTGAGAAAGCTTGCCTGTAGCTTCTCATAGGTTGGGGTTTTCCTGGGTTCTTCCTTCACCATTAATACTGGCCACCATGTATAGTCTATCGTGTGCTGAAAAATGGCATTAAACCCTACAACAACAACAACAACAACAACAACAACAACATTCTGTCATGGAGGTGGGGTGGTGATCAGTAATATTACCAGAAATTTCAAACATATTTTGATTTTTGTACATTACTGGTCTGACTATACCTAACAGTGCCACATGTGTAGGTCTGACTGTACCTAGCAGTGCCATATATGTTGTTTTTAATACACATACTTAGTTGATACATGTACTTAACAAATGTACATCAGCTGTGATGTTCTCATTTTCATTGATTAGCTCGTTCCTCACTTTTGACAGTCCTATCATGTGGTTTCCGGATGTAGATCAGGCCTGATGTACCAAATAGCACATTGTCAGAAGTTACTAATGAAGTCATGTTGGCTCAGGATGCTGAATTCTTGATATGTAGGGGTGGGTGTAGGTTTGAATCATATTGTTGGTGTAGCCTGTAGAGTATTCTTAGAGAAAACACTTTAGTTAAGTTGCCTCTTGTGCAGAGGCTCTCAATATAGCATCATATGGAGGAAACAATCACTTGTTAAACACTTTTGAGAGTACAGTATTGCAGTTAGTTTGAAAAACTTGCATGGCTGACACTGTTACATGCATTATATCTAATACATAGAAGGTTATGTTTTTTGTGGAGAAAGACCTATGAAATACTTGCTCCTGCACAGCTCTCCCCCATGTGTTTCTGGTTGGCCGCATGTCCCAGTTTCTGTCCCTAGAACTTATTTAAAATAAAATAAAATAAAAGATCTCTTTAAAATCTATAATAGAAAAAAGAAAATAAAGGACCTGCCTACCTTAATTAAAACCATTGTAATTGGGAAGAGCACCTTTTTAGCCATAATACCTGACATCATTTGATTTCATTCATGCTTACTCTTACATATCTTAATGATCACTTATCACATGTACAAACTTTTGACCATGGTGGATGCAAATGATGCAAATGAGTCCAGATCAAATGCTGCGGATTCAGCTTTACTAGTTTTCATGCTGTAATTTTTATGGGAAATCAAGCACCATTCATGGGAGCCATAACATAACACATGGGATTATAAAGGGTTATATCTTGAATTTATCATAACATAACACATGGGGTTATAAAGGGTCATATCTTGAATTTATCATAACATAACACATGGGGTTATAAAGGGTCATATCTTGAATTTATCAAAACTCTTGCCAGCTATAAAGTGTCGGTCCTTTTGAGTGACTTTCATTCATCATTGATCTTTCATGATTGTCTGGTGGGCAGCCACACTTGTTGAAATTGGTTCTATTCCTGATCGTGTTTGTTATTGTTGTTATAGGGTTTAATGCCATTTTTCAGTACAAGATAGGCTATACATGATGGCCAGTATTAATGGTTAAGGAAGAACCCAGGAAAATCTTGGAAAGAACCACCGACCCACAAGAAGCTACTGGTAAGATTTCTCACATGCCCACATTAGTCACGAGTCTGAGACTCAAACCCAATTTCAGAGGTGAGATACCAGTGATCCATAATGGTGAGTGCTTTAGACCACTTGGCCACTCTGGTCCCTCCTGATAAAGTAAAGGGATTCATAAATATAAATGTTTTATTAAATGAGACCATGTGACTGAGGCACACTTATTAAATAGGACCATGTTATTACAAGGTACCCTGTTAAAGAGGACCATGTTTTACTGTGGTTTCTTATTACATAGGACTATGTTATACAGAGGCACAGGATTATTGAGGATCATGCTATGTTGCACCATATTAAAGATGACCATGTTATACTGAGGTAACTTACTAAATAGGACCATTTTATACAGGGGCACCTTATTAAATAGGACTTTGTTATTCTGGGGCACCTTGTTAAATTTGACCATGTTATACAAGGGCACCTTATTAAATAGGACTGTGTTGTACAGGGACATTTTTTTAAATAGGATCTTGTTATACAGGGACAAGTTTTTAAATAGGATCTTGTTATACAGGGGCACCTTATAAAATAGAAGACCGCTCTGAGTGGCCTTGTGGTTGAAGCATCTGCCTCAGATGTGGAGGGTCATTTGGTTCAAACCCCAGATAAGTTCTGTACCAAAGACCAGTAAAAATGGTATTAACTGCTGCCTAGCTAGGCAATAGGCATTAGGAAGTTATTGTTAGGACTGGTCGGCTTGGTATCAGGATAATGTGACTGGGTGGGGACATCACTCTGTCTGTGGCATGATTCCCCAGTGCTCGACATTATTATAAACTGCTACACCACAGACATCATAGTGATATGACTGAAAAATTGTTAAGCTACAGTAAAATTCCCCCCCCCCCATTAAATAGGACCATTTTATACAGAGGCTCCTTATTAAATAGGACAATGTAATACTGAGGTACCTTATTAAACTGGACAAGATTTAGGACTTGTACTGATGTGTCATATAATGAATTAACCCTATATTGTAGTACTAGAGAGGTTCTTTATGAATTCATTTGTTTTTATGGGTATCAAAGTTAGTGGTTTTGGATAAATAATGATTTGGATTTGTTTCACAGAAGGATCCTTGTTTTCTGCTTCCTTAAATTGGTGATTTGTAGCCAGCATGAAATCCTTGGAGTTGGTGACACATGAAAAATGTTGAAGTCATGGTATATTAGAATGACTTATTTCCTTAATTTTAAGCAGGAATGTTTTCTTTCCACATTTTAGGATTGCCTTCTGCAGTCCTGAAGTATTTATCACAGTTGCAAATTTTTTAAAATTTCTGTTTGGAAAAACTTCAAAAATAAATAAATTATTTATACATGTACATAACTGCTACAGTGTATCTAGCAGTTTATGCCATATTGGGGAATTTGCAGGAATTTCAAACCCAATGTTTTTAAGTGGTAAGATATCGATGCACATATATACCAAGGCATATCCATCCGTTATGATTGTACCCTGACCAACATGGCCTACATTTTTATGCCAAGCGGGAAACTCTATTTAAGGACATGTGTCATCAGAATGGGGATCACTCTAACGGCTGATCATTTCAGGTTCTTAATGCATGGAATTTATGGAATTTGGATAAACCTGGCGCTGAATAAATATTGCCATATTGAGATTTATTTCTATCTGACATTAATTCAGAGCTTTGAAATTAATTGAAAGGTAAATGCCATGTTAAGAGCCCCTTTCTACCGTGTGATCAATGCAGGTATTTATTTAGGATTGGAAAAGACGGCAGCTCTTGTCAGTGATTACAATGATACCGGAGAATGTGTGTGCATAGCGATTGCTGGAAGAATAGCTTTGTGTGAAGATAGGGACATTCAGGTCATGGCCTTACCAATACATCCCATTTTAAATGCTTTAATATGTAAATTGTACCTTTTAGGAACCAACCATTTAATTTTCTAGGGCTGTGTATGGATTTTCTTTCAGATAAAGAGTTTGAAAATTTAGTTGCTGTTTTTCATGTTTATTTTTCAATAAATATAATGGATAAAATGCATTATATTTGTCCAAACCTTTAATCATAATATTTATTTCAAGCTGTTTGGGAGCTGGTATAATTTTAATCCCCAGACAAGTTTTTCTCCATCCCCAGATGATGACAGATTAGTATGTTTCATGTGTTTTGGACTTGTTGATGCATAACTTTTAAGTTTTGTCAGCAGTCTCATTAAAATAGTATCTCCAACAAAATGGAGATTTGACAGGTAACAATAAAAGTTTATGTTCTGGTGACATCACATTGCCTTTTGTGTTCAGGTGAGTTAAAAATTGTAATACATGCAATATTGTCCCCGATGATGTTTTTGGTTTAAAAAATATGAAAACTCTTATTTGATTTGGGATTCTGAAGGTAAATGTGCTTATTGCAAGTTCTTGTTTGGGGTTTATTGCCATTTTGTTTCAGCACATGATAGGCTATACATGGCAACCAAGCTATCCAAGCCTGACAATCAAACCCATGTAGACAAAGGTGATCTCTAAAGGTGATTACGTTAGACAATTTGGCCACCAGGGGGTCCCACTTATTATTATAGATTACAGATTATAGTTTTATTTAGATTAACAAATTTAATATTAAAGAATATAGTGAACGTAAGTTAACTGTAAAACAAGTAATTTAGTATGACAATATGGTTCAAGTTGAGGTCTGCTTATAATCAGTAGACTTGTTAGTCAACTTTGTGAAGTTCTATTCTGTTGACTTTGTAATTCACCAATCAAATCACAGCTTTCAAATTTCTGAAGGTGATCAACATCATTCATGAGATATGATTATGACCGATGTCTATCAATCCAAAGTCCAACACTTTATCTCTTGTACTGCTAAATGCAAGTGGAGCAAGAATTCCAGAGATCACCATTACATTAACTTTTATCAGTGTCCAATCACTATTATGTTGCTCAAATATCTCATTATAAAAAGATCTGATTGTGTATTTTGCAATCAAATTATCAAGATGTTGGTTGTTGATCAAGTTATATTGGCCCAATGTTGTCTTGATAGTTTCTGTGTTAACCAACAGCTATAAACCATATTATTGGGTCTTTCAGAAGGACTTCGGTTTTTATCATTTGTGTTAAATGATTAAATGAACAAGATTAAGTCAATTTGTTCTAGTAGTTTTTTTTTTTTTACAGTTTGTTGTTTTCATATTTTGTGTAACTGGCAAGTACCTTATTAAATAGACTACATCACTTGTAAGATGCGTAGGATTTTCCTTTCGAAGGTCCTTATTACTGAAAGTATTATGGAGCATGCCACCTTCCCCCAATTAATTTGAAATTGTTATGGTACCCCTCTTCTTAGTGCTTAGTGTGACAAACGGGAAATCCAGCACCACTTGTAAGCCATGGAAAAGACTCTTCATCACTTGCCTGTGTTGTGTTTTTAGGATTGCATTTTGTCTGGGTGTGATAGCATTTTATGCTAGGTCATTGCAATTGCATTTATGCTAGGTCATTGCAATTGCATTTATGCTAGGTCATTGCAATTGCATTTATGCTAGGCCACTGCATTTATGCTAGGTCATTACAATTGCATTTATGCTAGGCCACTGCATTTATGCTAGGTCATTGCAATTGCATTTATGCTAGGTCATTGCAATTGCATTTATGTTAGGCCATTACATTTATGCAGGAACATTGCATTTATGCTAGGTCATTGCAACTACATTTATGTTAGGCCATTGCATTTATGCTAGGTCATTTCAATTGCATTTATGCTAGGTCATTTCAATTGCATTTATGCTAGGCCACTGCATTTATGCTAGGTCATTTCAATTGCATTTATGTTAGGCCATTGCAATTGCATTTATGGTAGGCCATTTAATTTATGTTAGGCCATTGCATTTATGCTTGGTCATTGCAATTGCATTTACTGGTATGTTAGGCCATTGCATTTTGCTAGGTTATTGCATTTATGTTAGATGTTAGGCCATTGCATTTATGTTAGGCTGGTCTTTTTCTAGTAAATTGCCACTCACTATGTAAATATTTTTGAATCTCTTTTGGGTCATATTTTAATATTGATCTCTTGATAAATTTGACAGTGGTGATAAACATATATTTGAAACCTAATTCATTGATTTCCTTTCATAGACATTTTATGTTTCTTCTCATGACCACCATGTGAGGATACACAGGCAGACATAAATAAAATGCACAAACAAATAATCTTTTACCCACTTTTACTATGTTCAGTCTGCAGAGATTAACATTACTGTAATACATGTAATGTAAATTGGTTTTCTTTTTTTTCAGTTCTCGCAGCAAATGTATCGGTGGGGAAAAAATAGCATTATTTATTGTCATTATTGTATTCAGTTATTTAGTTTTTAACAATAGATATTGGTTGAGTAAACCCATACACAGTTACTTGTGAAATCAGTAGAGATATTGCATTTGCCCATGGAAGTATTGATAATATGCCATTGTTAAAAGTATTGCATCAGGATTCTAACATGTATATCTATGTTTGGTATCTGAGTGAATAATAAGAGTGTCTGGAATCTTTGGATGGTTCAGTTGTTTTGCATACTTGCTAAGGGAATGAGAGGAAGCTCAAAATTGTATACAAGATAACAGAATGCCATCTAATTTGATCATTTGAAAAGAATTCTTAATTACAGAAGTCAATACTGTTAGATTTTCACTCCTAGGCATCTTGTAAAAGTGAGGCCAAATTTTGTCACTTTCACACCAATATATACATGCATGCATACATACATACATACATACATACATACATACATACATACATACATACATACATACATACATACATACATATGTACGTGTGTGTGTCAGGTCATAAATATACAAAACCAATTTGTTTTGTCCAATTTACACACTTAAACACAACTTAAAGGACAATCATGCAGAGACTGTTTTGTGCACATATACAGGTTTAAATACATGCACAGTAATTTCTTACCAACATGCATATCTTCAGATCTCTGCACATTGTCTGATGTAGAGAATATAATACTTAGATGTTCATATGTCATATTATTAATCATTGTGCCCAGTGACCTTTGGTAGCCAATACACAGGTGATTCATTGAACCAGGTCACTCTAACCTTTGAAGTGGTCTGTTATGTCTCTACTGAATTAATGTCCACTCTCTAATCATGTGACACTGACAGGTAGTATGAAGAGGAGTTTGACCCTAACTTGCATATTGTTTGGAATGTGTACCCCTGGTAATTATTCAAGATGACAGGTGTTTTAGTATAATTGGAGGCATGTCAGTGAGGGATCAGCTGGATTTTAGGAGATTGTATTAATAGTGTCCAGTTAGGAATTAATATAAAGAAACGAGCAGTAAATTGGTTTACGAAATTCCAATGATTTATATTACATTTTCTTCCTATTCTCATCCCCAACCAATGCAGACATTTGCTTCAGATTGTAACCCAGAGATTGTAACTGAAACCATTTCATGTATTGTGTTTTCTAGATGTGAATGTATAATTAAAGCTTGTTAAAAAAGGTAAAAATATATAATTGCATTTTGTAGCAATGCTGGTTGTAGATGATAAGAAGAACTTGGGTATGGTCTGGTTTTACTTCTAATCCTGAGCCCAAAACTACTTAAAAGGAATGCTGTAAAAAATTTCATGCACATTTGTCTCAAGATTTCATTGTTCCTACATGAAATTCTGTTCCCCAGACATTCAGTATATGCTTATCACATTGGTCATCTTGAAAATTGTTATTACTACATTTTCTGAATGAGTTTTCATCAAACAACATTTCACTTCTAGTTGGACATAAATAAAAATGGTGGAGATCATACAGCCAGTATGGTGACTATGACAGTAATCTTCATACATCTGTATAATGTTGCAGATCATACAGCTGGTAATTTTAAAAGTACTGACCTTGACAGCCATCTTCAAATGTGTGTAATGGTGCAGATCAATAAGCCATTATGGCAACCATGACAGCCATCTTCAAATGTGTGTACGTGTCTTTTGTGTGTGTTTTGGATGTTAAATGTAGCTTTAAAAAAATATCAGCCATATTGCTATGGCATATGCAGTGTGGAAGTTTATAGTGATGTCAGACACAGGGCATCATGCAGCAGACAATTGTAGCATGATGCCCCACCCAGTTACGTTATCCTGACACCAGGCCTACCTGCAGTCCAAACACTAACCTCTAATGCTCAGAGCCTAGCAAAGTGGATGCTCTAACCACTAGGCCACCAGAGCGGTAATCTTCAAGTATCTCATTGAGGCAATGGCTCTTGAATGAATCATCATATTGACATGGGTCTTTTTCACCAAGAGACTTTAAAATCTAGTTGAGCTTGGGAATGAAAAAATATTAAAGCATTCCATGAACTTTTAGCTTGACTTTAAAGTTTCTTTTAATATACTTAATTGTAATTTTTATTTCACAGTGCCAACAGGCTGCATGGTAATTTTCCAATGTTAGAAAATTACATTTTCCTTTTGTTGTGTTGTTTTCTTTTCTGATGTCCAAACACTTTTGTCTAATGATTATATGTATATATTATATATATATATATTATATAAAGATACAGTGGATAAAAGTAACATTTGTCAACTTACAAATGTGAATCATTAATGGATCAGGTGAATAGAGGTTGAGCTGTACTTGCCTGACTTTGAAAGTTTGAACAAAATTGTGCTTTTATTTGACTTAGGCACTACAAAAGTTCATTATTTCTTTTCTCTTAAAATTTTAAGGGATCCTATTTTTTAGGTTTTCAGTTCATACATAACAAGTGCTGAGGATGCATCACATTCTACATGTTAGACATATACAAGAGGGAATTCAGCTGTTAATAGTTTGATCTCGTTACCTTAGAATTGAATGACTTTTAAGTAAATCATTACCATGTATGGATATTATTAAATTTTTAAGAATTCTTGCTTATGATAACTTTGTCAGCTATCACTAATGATGCGGTGTTTCATCGGTACCAAGCCTCCACAGAAAGATAGTAAAACTGTTCAAGATACAAAGAGCAAAATGCATGGAGTATGAACAAAATTTGTCATGGAAAGCTGATATGCTAATGACCAGTAGAGATATAGTATGCTTATGGTGTACGGAGTGACGTGTCTTATGGCCATCTTGATGGCTACCAAAAGCATGAAACATTTTAGTCCAGATCCTTCATTAACTTGATGGAAGGGGCAAGGCAGAAAAGACCAAACTTGATGAGTGGAAGACATAACGTTGAGTATAATATACAGTCTATACAGAAAAGGTCAAAAGCATGTGATTCATAATTACAGCTGGGCTGTTGATCACCATGGAGATGTAGCTGATAATGTTGCATTAGATGAAGTGGATAACTTGACTTTGACTAAGATGATTCTGATTGCATTGATAATTGATTCTTTCTGATTCTGGTTTAAACTTAGACTGTGACAGTCAATTAATAGAAGAGAACATGATGAACAAATCAAATTTTTTGTTCTATTTACTGTTTTTTTCTCTCATATTGTTTCATTTGGGAAATAACAAACACCTTAAAGTGCGTTTGTTTTAACATTTGGGGTGGGTGGTTGAGGGGCTGCATTTGTGGGAGAGTAAAAATTTTAGTGAGGAAATTAATTTAGAAATTACTTGCCCAAATTGGCAAAGTGGGATGAAATGTTTGGTTTATTCTCAGATACTGAGAGCTTGGACATCTTCTGCCACGATTACATTTGAGGATATCAATTAACAGGAATGGCTGTTTTATGAAACTGATCGTACTTGCAGTAGATTAAGTTACATTGTACTGATAAATCATTTCTGAGCCCATTGGCTGGTGTAAGTATTTGAGATTTTACTTAGATCAATAGGACAGGATTTTGAACAACAGCAGCCATCTTGTCATTCTTCTAGCCAAATTTTTGAAATACAATACATTGGATTATTTTAGTGTTAACCTATTTGCTTTCCTATGTGTCTGTATTCCAGACATGTACTGTCAGGAGTTGTACAGAATCTTGTCAAACTGCTTAGTAGCTCTCCTTTGTGTCTGTATTCCAGATAGGTACTGTCAGGAGTTGTACAGAATCTTGTCAAACTGCTTAGTAGCTCTCCTATGTGTCTGTATTCCAGATAGGTACTGTCAGGAGTTGTACAGAATCTTGTCAAACTGCTTAGTAGCTCTCCTTTGTGTCTGTATTCCAGATAGGTACTGTCAGAGGAGTTGTACAGAATCTTGTCAATCTGCTTAGTAGCTCTCCTTTGTGTCTGTATTCCAGATAGGTACTGTCAGGAGTTGTACAGAATCTTGTCAAACTGTCTATTAGCTCTCCAATGTGTCTGTATTCCAGATAGGTACTGTCAGGAGTTGTACAGAATCTTGTCAGACTGCCTATTAGCTCTCCTATGTGTCTGTATTCCAGATAGGTACTGTCAGGAGTTGTACAGAATCTTGTCAAACTGCCCTTGTCATTGTATAGCTGGTATTGCACTTTTATTTTTTAATAGTTTTTTCTTCAAACCATTATTGTTTTATGTGCTTAATACTTGGTTAAAAACTAGTTGTACTGAATGGTTAGGAACTGGTCATGAACAGATGAATATTGTGAAATATAAAGACCTACCATTTAATGTTCCATTTGGGGGGGGGGGGAATGGGTGTCTGATAATCTTGGACAAATGTTTTGGCTTGATAAAATGCTCTTTCTCTGATTTGTGGATAACAAGCATATTCTGTGTATTATATTAATCTAAACAAATGTATCTTCAGATAAAGAGAAAAAATCTTGGTTGAATATGAAAATTTCTCTCTATTAAATGAACTGTCCTTTGTATTATGCATATTGGAGTTCACTTTCAGAGGTGCAGATAGAAATGAACGAGAAACTTTTTGACAAGATTAAAAATGTTCATTACTCCAGTTGACACTTTTTTGTGATGAATGGGGAAGGCAGAAATATTCATCAATGAAATATGCAAGAAAGGGTTTAAAATATATTATGCAGGGCAGGATATTAAGGAAGAACTTAAAAAGGAATCTAATAATAGTTACATTTGAAACCTACAATGAAAGACCACCTCATCTACTGTGTAAATCACAAGTAAGACAGGTGGTTCCTTAAAATACTTGTAACTAAAAGCAGGTAACAAGTTACTCACTTAGTTTAGTCAAACTGCAACATCACAGACACTCTTGGAATAAGATAATGCTTTGACAGATCAGGGTCTGTGTTTGTTCTACAGATTTACTCCTAACAAACTGCATAAGCCAGATTTTCAGAATCATTTTACATGGGATGATCTGGATCTGTGTAGTTTTGCACCTGGTCTTGACTTACAGGTGAACATATTTAGTAATTTTCCTGTTAAATAAGAATCTTCCAGGTGAGTGTTTACAGTAATGATAATGTTTTTCAGGAGGGTGACTTATGTTAGCCAGTTTCCCATTGAAACCTACAACTTGGAACAAACACCAATGTTAAAAAATGCAAACCTCCATTTCACACACTTGCAATCACATATACCTAGAAATAACATTTTTTAAAAAAAACATTAGCCCATTCATGTAACATGTAATTTAAAAACAGCAGTATGAAAAAAATACAGTAGTACCATAGACCAGGAGAGTGATGCAGCTAACCTTTTGTTTCTGCCCTGCAGCTGGTATGCATTTGAGACAATATTGTCTTTATGCAGAGAAATATTTTCTGTGGTGGTGCATCCATCCCTAGCAACAGGGATTGGTTCAGTGGAGTAATTGCCATTTAAACAAGAAAATGCACTCCAGATCAGAACTTACAAGTGCACAAAATGTTGCAGCCTAAAAACCGTTCTGTAAAAAATAAAAGTTAGGTGCTGTACATAAGTATATTGGATGGAGCTCACAGTGGCACTTATTGTAAAAGACTTTCAATTTAATCAACACTTTTGGCTGGTGTTTGGTGGTGCCTGTCCATTTAGGACATTTTATCTATTTTATATATGGTTAGAATGGCATAGGGAGGGTATTTTGGGGAACAGAAAACTTTTTCAAAATATTTCAGAAGTACTACATGTACACAAGTAAGCTACCTCTCTCAACCACTGAGTAAATGGTATCCAGGGAGGAACAAGTTAAGTTGAATAGATACCTGTAAGTAGCTGAACACCAGACAGAGAAAACACTTGTTTCTTGGTGGGGAGCAGTGGGAGAACTGCAAGTTGAAGATACAAATGTAGAAGAGTTTGTGACTGATCATTTAAATGCCAGGAATTTTTCAGAGATAAAATGTTTGCCCCAAACCAGCTTTACAATTGTTTGTTGCTCATATTTGAAATGAAAAAGAAGTCCATTATTTTATTTACTGAAAGAAATATAAATTGGTTGGAATGAAAATTCCAGTTACCACCTTCTGCCCTACTTGTACAAATGGTTGGTCTTGAAGAGTTGGTTGCAGAAAAATACAAAAAACAAATACCGCTGTAACTGAAGGGAATACCAGTTACACTACAGAAGAAAAGTTTATAATATTTTTTTCCTTTTAATTTCACTTTCAACACATGTTTGGTTATATCATGCAGATGAAATCAGAGCTAAATACCAGTTTGAAACGCACACTGAGGCAGGCAATGTTCATTGGCCTGGGCAAGTGTAAAATATGCATCCTTTGAGTTTGAATTTAGTTCTCTATCAACTGTCCTACTAATTGGCTCGTATGTAAAACAGGCTTCCTGTAATTTTGCTTACACATAGAAGAAACATCTGTTCATGGGAACATTGCAACTCTGACTTAGGAATATACAGAAATGTACCTTTCATCAAGACCACTCTGGTGACCTAGTGGTTAGAGCATTCACCTCCGATGCGGGAGGTCAAAGGTTCTAATCCCTTAATCCCTGCCAAATCATACCAAAGACTTGTAAACATTGTGCTAATAGCCATCTCGCTAGATGCTTAGCATTATTAGGGTAGTGTTACAACTGGTCATTCAGGTGTC
Organism: Unio delphinus; assembly: GCA_029339505.1. Taxonomy (NCBI): domain Eukaryota; kingdom Metazoa; phylum Mollusca; class Bivalvia; order Unionida; family Unionidae; genus Unio; species Unio delphinus. The sequence continues at coordinate 4,818,544 of JAQISU010000174.1, forward strand.
AGCATAATGTGATTGGGTAGGACATGATTCTACATGTCTGTGACATGATGCACCAGTGCTAGACATCACTGAAAACTCAGAGGTAGTGATGTGATTGAGTTTGTAAGAAAGCTTCATTAAAAATCCAAATCTCTCTCTCTCTCTCTCTCTCTCTCTCTCTCTCTCTCTCACACACACACACACACACACTACAAGTATCTGATCTCTACACAACATTGTCTTTGTTTAATTACAAAAATGCTTAAGTTGTAAAACTTGAAAATGTACTTTGGTTATTTTAACTTTGTGTACTGTTTGTAATGAAAAGAGCTGGTTGAAAATTTTGCTTATGATCATATTCAGGTAGTGAAAATTGTACTGTTTTATAGAAATAAAAACTGTATTCATTAAAAAAAAGTTAAAACTTGTATTTGGGAGGAATTAAAAGTTTACTTGATTTCATGTAATATTTATTTTTCAACAAAAATTGGTTAAAAACATACCATGATGTACAAATGGGATTTGATGTTTTTCTTCATGCAGTTTAAAGTGACAATTTTATTTTGGAAAAAGAAGGAGAATTAAAATCATACTATCATAAGACCTAATTTCACCTTTGGAAATCTCTTCGATAGGTACATGTGCCAGTTTATAAGCCCTGGGGAATATGTGCAATGCTATTTTTTTTATGGACTTTAAAGCTCAAGGGCAAAAGCAGCTACTGGAAGGTTCATTTTGCAATATCATATTTAAGTTGGACATGTGTCAAGAAAAGGCTTAGGTATAATATTGTGTTAATTCTTGTTCCCAGATTACATATTCTAGAAAACAACATATCAGACACCTTTGATAGGGAACACCTGACAGAGGTCATTACTCAGTACACAACAGAAAATGGACACCCTTCACATAGAATAACTACTGAGAACATTAAATAGAACTGACTACAGGAGATGGATCCATTTCACTATGAAACACCAGGTAGCATTGATTTAGTACACTTCAGGAACTGAATACATTTCACAATGGAACAGTTAAGTGAATATTATTACTACAGGAAGTGCATTGGTACCTCTCACAAATGAACATCACTGACAAACATTAGATTATACTCCAGGAAAAAAGATGTACCCCTTTGATTAGGGAAAACAGCATTAAATATAATCTTGCGTACACTGCATGATTTGAATAATTTTAAAAATGGAACACCACAGAGGACGTTATTAGAGCAAGTACAGGAAATGCTAAGAAACATTTCAGATAGAATATGCCATTAACATTACTGTAACTCACTACAGGAAAGAGATGGACACCTTTCACTAGGGAACACCACACGAACATGGCTAAAGTAGAGTACCGGAAATGGACACATTTCACTGTGGAATGTCACTGGAAACTTTAATAGAGCAAATTAAAAAAAAATGGATAATTTTCACATTAGAAAACTGTGGATCATTTGTTATTATTAAAGTATACTGCAGAAAATGACACTTCATTACAATACAACACAGAGAAGATTACTAGAGCACATTACAAGAGATGGTTTCCGTTCACCAGGAAACACCACAGAGAACATGATCATTTCTAATGCACACCATATGGAACACATTTATTACTAAGGTTACCCCATATATAACAGACACCTGTTACTCATAAAATGTCACATATAACATATATCATTACTAGGAGAAACTAATTGAGGACACCTGTTACAAGTAGAGCACCATTGTGAACAGATAACAGTTACTAACGGAACGTCACACAGAACAGATTTAATAGAACATGTCTGGATACAACACAGCAGTCACTTATTAGTAAGGTAACACCACATAGAACCAAAACTTTAATTAGTTTAATACCATATAGAACAGCCGTGTTGCAAGGGGTATGCTTGTTAACAGGTTTACAAAGCACACTTTTCTAAAAAGACGTTGAAAACTTAAATCATGCGAGTTTGATAATTAATTAAAGAAAGAAAATGTATGGAAGACCTTGATTCCTCATACTGACTTGTTATAGTGTATGAATTAGCAAGGTCATCTTGGCAAAACACTGGGTTTGATCAAATGTTGTAGACTAGTGACTTGTGTATAATTTACTAACTGGTGAACCATGGGCAGAGTGCATAGCATGCCAGATTCCACTGATAGTAGAATACATTCTTGTTTTGTTGTAGAGATCACCTTTGACTGCAAGAATCAAGTAATATAATGTAAACTGCATGAAGAAACTGTATGATAATCTACCACTAGATATTCAAGGCTTTTTAAGGGAATGTTATTAATATTTAAAACATTGTGACCATTTTAGTGTTTTATGTCTTTATCAATTTATATACATTGCACATAATTTTAACACCATTTTGTTGTTTGTTTTATTTTGTACATCATGTTTTCATTTAACTCCTAAATTTGTGATACAGTTTTAAAGTTTTCTACCTTTACATTTAGATGGCACATTGTAAACACTATTGCCCAAAGGTACAGTAAAACTTCTACTTCATATATACATTATGTAAAATTTTAAAGTCTTTGATGAGAGCTTATCTAGTTCAACTTGGGGCATTTTCCCTTGAATTTTCTCTTTTGATGATGATGATAATGAAGATGTTGATGTTGATGATAATGAATATGAAGATCATCTGAAGTGGGGCTGCTGCTACTGAAATTTATTTTATGCCTTAAATCCCAGCCCAAAATTCCACAGCTTGCCAACATCACACTACTGTGTTGAGTGCAGAAAATCTATTAAGTAAGTAACTGTTTATCTTCTTTCTTGATTAAATCAGTTGGTAAAATAAACACAAGATTTATCACTGTGATATAGCTTTATAGAGTGAGTAAAATGATTCTCTGTTTAAACAAACAATGCCCCAGGAGATAAAGTTATCAGTGTCAGCAAAGAGACTAAGATTAACTCCTATTCCTACACCCCATTCCATTTTTGATACAGTTGAGATCATTTTCACTTCAGTATTACATGCATCCACTTTATGTGAATATCATAGGCTCTGATCTTTTATTGTAAAATCTGATCTGTCTTTGTAAAATCAGACTGATCTGTCATTGTAAAATCTGATCTGTCATTGTAAAATCAGGCTGATCTGGCATTGTAGAATCTGACTGATCTGGCATTGTAAAATCTGACTGGTCTGTCAGTGCAAAATCAGACTGATCTGTCATTGTAATATCAGTCTGATCTGTCAGTATACAATCAGGATGATCTGTCATTGTAAAAAAAAATTGGGCTGATCTGTAAGTGTAAAATCAAGCTGATCTGTCCTTTTAAAATCAGGCTGATCTGGCAGTGTAAAATCTGACTGATCTGGCATTGTAAAATCTGACTGATCTGTCGGTGCAAAATCTTACTGATCTGTCATTGTAAAATCAAGATGATTTGTCATTGTAAAATCAAGATGATCTGTCATAGCAAAAAAATTTGGCTGATCTGTTAGTGTAAAATCGAGCTGATCTATCATTTTAAAATCAGTTTGATCTGTCATTGTAAAATCGGACTGATCTGTCATTGTAAAATCAGGCTTATCTGTCATTGTAAAAGCTGATTGATGTGGCATTGTAAAATCCAAGTAGATCATCATCTGTGCTTTTTGTTTTTGTTCCACAATTTCAAGTAAACATTGGTTTGTTTATTCACTGATCAGAGGAGTCCAACTGCAAAACTGTACAAAACCCAGATTATGCCATTGCATAATGCACTGGCAGATCTGAATCTTTGCAGTTTTTTTTTAAGGAGTAATCAGCAGCACAAACAACAAAGACTGATCTGCAGGCACATTTTGCCATGACAGATTTAAGATATTTTTGGTTTGTAGTTAGATTCAATTGATTGAGTAACAGTAACAGTAAAACAGTGGTAGCAGTAAAAATGGTAATGTGCTGTCACAAGATGTTGAAGCAGGTTAGGTATATGCTGTTTGTTCTACAATTTCAAGTAAATGTTAAAAAGCCATGCATAATGCCCCTATGGAACAGTAAATTTCAACTACACATTAATAACATTAACACTAATCTGTAATCACATAAGGCCTTGAAGACATAAAGGTATTGATCAGTGTTTTGTTTGCATGCTAGGCTGGGCTTAAACAGTTCCATCCACACACTCCCAGTAGACTAGCTGAATGTTACAACCAGTCTGAATTTTCATTTCATTTATAGACATTAGATGTCATTCTCATCAAGATGTTTATTGGTTTCTTCATTATGTTTAAGCACCCACTGGACATGGTTTAGAAAGCATGATTTCATGGCATCCTAAGTGTCTACTGTTCTGTAATTGTGCTCAGCTTCATATTTGGTGCCCAGAGTGTCAGTGAGGCTTAAGGCGCTAGCGGATCACTGAATTCTTACCTCTGGCAGCACTGGTCTTAGTTTTGGTCTCAGGTCTGTGAGAAAGCTTGCCAGTAGCTTCATTTGAGTAGATGGTCTTCCCTGGGTTTTCCTGGATTCTTCTGAAACCAAGTATACTGGCCACCATGTATATAGCCTGTCTTGTGCTGAAAAATGGCATTCTGTCTATTATAACAACAGTAGCAACAACAACACAGCAACATCTTTATATTTTAGTAAAATATAAATTATATAAGAAAATTGTGTGTGTGTGTGTGCGTGTGTGTGTGTGTGATTTTGATTTTTAATCCTTTTGCTACTTATAATGGCTGTTGTGCAGTTTCACTACCGTTGAGTGATATCATATCATTGACTACTTAGGCTGGTTGCTAGGCTGAATACTAGAGCATCATGAAGGCTGACTATAGAAACTGACAATAAAAACAAGGTTACATTTAGATTCATTATTCATCAGTTTTGCTCAATTTCATTGAAATAAAAAAATAGCTCACCTTCTAAAGTGTCTGTTATTCATACATTTCCATTTTATATACTCCTACATTCCATAATACAAGAAATCCCAGTTATCTAAACCGTTTTGAATCCCACAAAATAAATCCAATATGTACATACATACATATAAAAACATGAATGAAATCCACACTCTAATTACAAAGTTGAGAGTGGTACATCTCAAAATAGTCATTATCTATGCATAAATGACTGTATATTCCAAGATATATCCACATCTCCATGATGCTGATTTCATACCATTTCAGGTTTGCCTTTTTGGTCCATATTTTTTTTTCCTCACCAGACAATAAGGTAAAAAAAAAAAAACAGAGAAAAATTCTTTCTCAGTTCTTAGTGGTCCAAGCTCGATTGTTGAGCCAACAATTGAGAACCAAAATCATTGATCTCGAACATGGTGAGGTCATCACTCCATTGTGCAATTGGGACTATGTCCACCTCGTTATCCGATTAAAAATGACTGGTATCAGGTGTTGAAATGGGACTAACATAAATATCTTATCCATTTTCTAAGAATGATCCATTAAACTCTTTGATATTGCTTGCACTGAGCCCTTTAAAGTAGCTCATATCTCAATTGGAATACATCATTGTTTATCTTAACTACATGTGTTTCATAAAGCGTAGAAAAAAAGCCTTTACAATATGTCTAAATTTAATTTCCCAGCTTTCAAAGTCGTATCAAAATATTGAGTAAACCGTCGTTTCATTAGTTACAATAATCAAAGATATGTAAACTTCTGTATTTTCATCCAATCAACATTTATTTAGTTAACATTATTGTCATGTCTGTATATATGTGACACTGGGGTTTTTAAGCATTGCTTAACCTATGTACATAAGCAACACTGGGGTAGTAAACTTGGCTTATTGGCAGTGCATATAAGCATCAATGGATTTCATTAGCTGATTACAGGAGATGCTTAGATGCAGCAATCATAGCTAAAGGATTAACATAGCTTTAACAATTTTTCAGTCATATCACTACAATGTCTGCAGTGTGACAGTTTATAGTGATATCTAGTACAGGGGCATCATGCCACAGACAGGTTGGAAGATGGTCCCACCCAGTCATTATCTGGACACTAGACCGACCAGTCCTAACACTAACCTCTTAATGCTGAGTGCCTTAGTGAGGCAGCTTTTAGTACCATTTCGTTGAGCGCCTTTTTGTGAGGCAGCTGTTGGTACCATTTTTGTAAGTCTTTGGTATGACTTGTCCAGGGATCAAACACACAACATCCTGTATCTGAGGCAGACACTTCAACTACTAGGCCACCTTAGTGGTTTGAAAACATGCACTAGACTGCATAATCAAACTGTCTTATATCATCATGTTGTTGATTTGTTCTGACAGGTCTGTACTCAGAGGAATTAAATTAGGTCAGGAAGCTATGGTTTACTATTGGTGAATGGAAAGGAAAGCAATCACAGGGATTTGGGTCCTGATGAGAGGGTTTGATGGTGGAGTGAACATAGGGAGGTAACTGTTATTTGGGTCATGGTGAGAGGGTTTGATGGTGGAGTGAATCCTTAGAGAGGTAACTGTTATTTGGGTCATAAGAAGTACCTGTATCTTTCCTATTGCACTGGTTTTAAAATTATGGTAGTTTTTTAACTATGGGGGGATCTGCGTGGGTCTGCAATGATTAACAGGGAGTCTGTTGGTGAACCGGTTCCTTTTTTTGCGTAATGGTAGAAATCGGTGGTGGTGTAGGAGGCATCTACAAAATACATGTATAGAGCCCCACTACCCTCCATTCAACCACAATCCCTTCCATTAGGGCCCAAATCCCTGTGGGAAAAAAAGCAGTAAAAAAAATAAATCTTTCAACCATCCAACCCAATTTTTATATGTCCACCATAAGAGGGAGATAATTATGATAATGTCCATTGCCATTTTAACCTTTGCACAATATATTTACTTGACCATCATCAGCATTTAATAAATTTTGTTGATGGCTTGTACATTCAGATTTTGGGCTCAAATGTCAGTCACATTAACTGAAAAAAGGAAAATGGTTTGTAGACAATAGCTTCTTATCTATCAATGCCAGATAACATTGTGGATAGCTTGTGCTTAGTATTAAACTAAAATTAATTTTTGGTCAAAAGGTCAAAGTCATTGGCAGAAGAAGAAAAATTATTTTGGATTTTTTAAAAAAAACTGGTAACAAAAATTAGGTTTTTCCCTCTGTATTTTGTAATGCAACTAAAATGTCCAATTTATTTGGTATCTTTGTAGAGCAAAATCTGTCTACCTTTCTATAATACCACCCACTGTTGAGCATCAGGCATGACCTCAACACTACAGACCTTGGATGTAGGCTGACATAGGGGTTGATGTGTTAAAAGGTTTTGTTACTTATTCACGTCTTCATAATACAGTATTCATAATATATGTTCCAAGCCGGTTAAAAATTTTGTTTATTGCATATAATGTTCATCGAAGCCCTAGATGTGGGATCAAGAAGTTCATACCATATATCTGTATTATAATAAAATGAATCATAAACTTTCTAACATGTTTTTTTTAAAAAATATATTTATTTTAACATTCAGTATATACTAACTTATAATATTTCAAGTTAAACTGAAAATACACACAGATCTGCCAGCACACAATGTGCCTGCATATCTGGGTCTATACAGTTTGTAAGAAGTGATAAGGAGAACAGTTAACATAGACAACGATCTGTTGGTGCAGTATACAAAAGCAGATCTGGGTCTATGTTGTTTGCAGTTGTACTTTACATAAAAGTGAATACACATTGTCCCTATTGTGGCACAATGGCAGTGATAAGCGATCTTTAGAGCTTGTGGTGGATTAATCATCTAGTTCAGTTTTTTAAATCCATAAGGGTTCAAGTACTTGACAAAGAGATTGAATATGGAGCATTTTTAACCCATTATCTTGATAATCGTTTATATGCATGCCTCACTTTACATGTATGTGATCACTCTTGCCACTCCAGAAAGGAAATTTGAAAGAATATCGTCCAGCTTATGAATTAGATCCTGTTGAGGGTCGAGTAACATTGTGAAGAAATAAACAAGTATGGGCAAAACAATAGATTTTATCGCAGTAATTTTGCCTAGTGGAGAATGGTTTCTAAATGAACGATTTGCTGATAGTTTCTAATTGCATCTAATTGGTCTGAGTAAGTCATCAGAGTGAAATTTTGTCTTGTAACATTGAATTTAATTTCATCAAGTTTAAAAAGCTTTAATAATTCCAGATAATATCTATTGGTGTCCTTAACTCTTCACCACAACCACTTTTCAAGTCAATCCATGCCACTTCTGTTATTTCAACATTCAGCCACACAGTGGCAGATGATTATATATTGCAGCTATTAAAATTATTTTATTTGGTAAAACTAAATTTGATTATGCGGTACTTATCCATCACTATTGCCAAATGCGCTGCCCCTATCCTGGTCAGCTGTTCTGGCATAATCGTTGTTTATGAAAAGGGTTCTGCATGTTGGCAATATTTTGTTGACAGTTCTCCAACCTCTGGTAGGATGTATTCACATGAAATGGATGAGTTTTTTTTTCTGCATTAAATTAGTTATATCTATGCAGTAGTAAGTAATGCATATTTAAAGTTAGTCCCCCAACCCTTAACCCATCTCTTCATTTCATTGGTTCTCTTTGGTGCTGATTATGTGGGAAATTGTGTTGATCTGTTCTATTTGGTGATGGTTATTTGGAAAATATGGTATTAAGTTTATCTACTTGCAGAATTTAACTCAAATTTCATTGTAGCCAGAAGGACTAGTGTACTGAGAAATTTACTAGTCCTGCCAAACATTTACTAGTCCTGTCGACAAAACAATGTCACACACTAGTATTGCATTCCTCTCTTTTATATCATTTTCATTCAACTTTTGCTTTTTTGCCAGAGGCTGAAAATCTATAAGACGCCACATTTTGCCTGTATTATAAGGCAGGAATTGTGCCTTGTTTTGAAATGCGAGATGTTACAGTATATCTGACACGAATTATTTAAAGTAAGAAAAGGTATATGGCACAGTGTCTTTTATATAAGAAAGTCCAAGCAAGAAACACATTTCAAAACACGAGCATCTACCCCCCCCTCCATTAAATGGCCTCTCCCTAATAAAGTCTTGACATCAACGGATGTTCTGCAAGATCAAAGCAGTGGTTATTGTAAACACTGTTATAAAATATTAATATCAAAAGAGTAAACAAACGCTGACATTGTTAAACAAAACTTACTAGCCGTTCGGACTAATAACATTATGATAGTTACTAGTCTTACAGGAAATCTACTAGCCTCGCCCCCTCGGGCTTAGTGAACTACCGCTAATTTCGAGCCCTGACTTGGTGATGATTATTTGAAAAATATGGTCTTAAACTGATATAGTTGGTGAATATTATATGGGAAATACAATGTTTTTCTAATCTATTTGGTGATGATTTTATATGGGGAAATATGGTATTAAACTGATATATTTGGTGACAATTATATGGGAAATATGGTAGGATGCTTTTATATGGGAACAAACGGAGATTTAACTATCTACTTGGTGCTAATCAAAGGATGCTGCCATGCCAACTTTTGGCAACAAAAAGCAAGAAGGATTGATTGCTATCAGACGGTATACAAAATTGCTTTATTAATTTTAGTACAATAACGCATCTCAGAATACATGTATCATGTGTCTTACTGTCTTGTCATTGTTATTCATTCTTTTGTTGAAATGTACAAGATATTTTTTCTCACCCTTTCAATAATGTTGAAAAATGAGCAAGACTTGTGCAAGTGCTGGAGAAACAACAATATAGTGTGTGTGTGTGTGTGTGTGTGTGTGTGTGTGTGTGTGTGTGTGTGTGTGTGTGTCCTTTATTACAGAAGCTTCATAAAAGTGTATAGACACTTCAAGATCTGAGGCTTGCTTCAGTCTTAGGATGTAGGCCAAATATTTCAAGCTTGTAGATATATAATACAATAAAAAAAATACACAAGAACCAGTTTTTGATGTGGTAATAGAGTCATGTGAAATGGTTAACTGAGTTTTTCTTAAAATTTGAATGTCAAACAGACTTTTCCAGTATTTTGCTTCATCTAAGACTCTTACCCCCAGTCCATTAATAATCTAATCAGCTGGAGCTTGACAGAAACAATTAGAAGGCCATTAGTTAGGTACTTGCAGTTTTGCTCCACTAAACTGGGTTCTGTATTTGCACAAACTGTTCTATTGGTTTGGATGCAAGTTTCCTTTTAAACAAAATGGGAGCTGTAAATTAAGTGCACATTCCTCCTGATAATCAAACACACATGCAGGACTTGGCTGCATGGATTAAAAGCAATTGAGCATTGAAGTTTAGACAACTGTGCATTTGCCGTTACCTCATTTAAACTCTGTGCACCATGATACTTGATTCTCTCTTTGCTTAAAAAAACAATTAACAATGTACGAAGGCATGATGGCTAAGCGTTAATATGCAGGACTCAAAATCAGATGGGTGCAAGGTTGAACTCTGCAGAGACCTATTTGGTTACCATGTTGTATCTTTGTGTAAGGTACCTTACTCCAGTTACCTCAGCATGATATAATCTTTCATGTGTTGATGTACCATACATGATAATCAATCAGTCAATCAAATGTACAGTACAGTTTGTATATTCATCACCTTTATAATTCTTTTCTCTATCTGTTGTGGAGATCATTACCATGTTGGCTAATCACAGCACTGTATAATATCATGGGGAGATGGGAGGACTGACTTGCAAAGAAAGTACAGGGTATGGAATCATTGGGATATGTTTTTACAAAAATAAATTTAACTAAATTTGTATGTACAGTTGCTGAGTTTTGAAAGGCATATACTGTACAGTGATAAACTTGACCCAGTATACTGCAAGTCAGTCATCTGTGACATATCAAGACTTTTGCTGTTAATAAATATTCTTTTATATGGGGAGCTTTGCCATCAATTTATTATCATACTGTGACAAATTCCTCACTCCAGGATGGATCCATGAGTTTGGTGTTAGGGAACAGATACATTTGACTGTATACCTGTTGAAAGAAGAAAAAAACAACAACCTTTGTTCTTCTATGTTACAGCTTGACTGCAGTGATTAATGAGTTGGTTGACCCAGTATGTAAATCAGGAAAGCTTTCTTTTTGATAGTCAGAGAGTCTGGATATATATATTAGTAGACATAGTTTATTATACATGTATTAAAATAAAGCTTCTCAAGTTCTGATGTTAATTTATCAAAGCCATTCATATTGCAGGTTACAAATAACTTCAGATGATCAGCTTTGTCATTGAGTCATTAATGAGTGCATTCCAGGCATTGAAAAATCATGCAATTGTTTCTGTGTGGGAGAATTTTTTTACATTCAGAAGGTCTTGGGTTCACAGTGACTTATTCTAAGTGGTATCGTGAGTGGATGGGTGTGAATCAATGAACAGCCCCAACACCCACCACATAGTTTAGAATCCATCGAGTCACTTGTTTTTAAAATTTGAATTAATTTTTTTCTGTTCCTTGCAGATTTTGTCTTTTTGTTAATTTTCATTTTCATGTGGCAGTTTGATCCCAGGTGCTTGAATTAACCATCACTCAACTATTGCTCTGTCTAAAATGGGTTTGTGTCTCAGGCTTGGTCAGTGTGGGTATGTGAGAAAGCTGGCCAGCAGCATCTTGTGGGTCAATGTTTCCCCCCTTGGTAGAACACCGACATGTAAATGTACTTACTTACAATATATTTTGAATCATTTGTTGTTGAAACAGACTTTGGCAATGTTTCCTGCAGTTTCTTTGTTTACCAAATGAACTGAATACTGGACAGAATTGTCTAACCTGTAGTCAAACTCTACAATGACTGATTTGACCATGCTGTTGTCTGAACATTACAGTGGCTGATTTGACCTTGCTGCAGTCTGATTGGACAGTGGCTAATTTATCCATGCTAGTCTGACTACAGTGGCTGATTTGTTTGTTAACAGTGGCTGATTTGTCCGTACTATAGTCTAATTCTACAATGGCTGATTTGTCCATGCTGTAGTATGATTATACGGTGGCTGATTTGTCCATGCTCTAGTCTGACTTGACAGTGGCTGATTCAAACCATATCATGCTGAAAAAATGGATTTTTTTAATTGCTGAAATTAATATAAATACATGATATGTCTTAGCATTTCTTGATTAAACAAGAAACTGGTATGGGTATTGATACATACTATGCTTGTCTTATTATATAACTTCTAATCATTATTGGTTTGGTTTTTTTATTACATGTTGACTGAAAATATCTAGCTGAAATTGATATGTTGAAGTGAAAATTCTAATATGCAGACTTCTATTATGACTGCGACAGTGGCCATCTTGAAAATCCTGTTATCACTACTCATAATTGAAAGGTTGATGTCAGTACTGTACGTTTACCACATGTCTAGTTGGTTCTAAATTAAAATCGCCTGCCGCTCTGATATCCACTTTGGCCATATTAAAAATCTTGTTATTGTGATTTTTCTAAACAGAAGGATACAGCAAGATGGGGTTTTTAGCAGATCATAACTGATGTATTGTTGGGTCATGATGTCATGAGATCATTGCAGCTAATTTGAAAATCTTCTTGTTCGTTAAGAATATCAGAATATGTTCAACATGCATCACTTAAAGATAAGAAATGGTCTTGTTTTGAATTCCTGGGAAATTGTTTCTGTCAGTTTAGATTTTGTTGAGAGAATATATATTGTTTTAAACTGTCCAGTTATAAATTATATTGTGATTACATGCTGCCTTAAACCATGTCCAGTTATGTGCTTACCGGATTACACTTGTATTAAAAAAATAGTCATTTGTAAACAATACTACTCTCAGCATGACATTTACCAAAATGACTAGTCAACATGTTAAAAAACTATTATTATGTCAAGTCCATGATGCTATTCAGTACCTTTATTTCTTTAATAAGGCAGATACATATTATAGCCTGTTATTTGATTGTGGTGTGTGTGTGTGTGTGTGTGTGTGTATATATATAAGTTGATGGTTGGTTTTTAATGGCATTGAGTACATTATTGGCTATATTATGCTGAAGAAGTCTTGAGCAAAGCATCCTTCCCATTGACACGCTGACCCAGCTGACCCAATTAAGCAGGTATTTAAACCCATAACTCTTGGATTAGTCAAATGCTCAAGTAAAAAGCTGTGTCAGTTCCCAGATATTATTCCTTTTACAAAAATGTGTCCACAAGGAGTAACAGTTTCAACTTCCACAATGTACCAATTTTTGTATTCATTTTTTTTTCTTTCTTTCTTTTGCTTTCGTTCTATCTCTCTCTGTGTATGTATGTGTGTGTGTGGCACCTGGTTTTATGTCAAGAAAACTGTTTATCTCATTGTTCCTTCTAAATGTGAAGTCAAAAGATTAGCCATTTGATTGAGTTCATAAAGCTTATAATTACATTAAATATGTGGCAACCAATTTAAGAGAACTTTGTATCAGTCAAATTAATGGCAAACACATTGTGAATTTACATTAAAACAATACAGCAGTTCTTCTAGATTGTGTTTGAAAACATAAATTTTTGAAAAATTATAGCGGAGCAGCATCCAAAAACTTACAAGGCATTTAAATATTATATTTCTACACAAAAAACAATGTCTGAAAACATACAGTAAATACAGTATGTTAAAATTCAAAATCACACAAATCATGCAGAGAAATTTTTGGTCACCACTACCTTAAAAAAAAACTTCTACAAAACAAAAACAAAATAATAAAACTAATTTTGGTTTACAATATTACTTTTCCAAACTATGGAAGGCCATACAAAATTACACTGTAACCAAAACAAGAGCGTTGAGGGTTTGGAGGTTAGAAATGATAAGTCAAAAGTACTCATTTTATGATTAAAAATTCCAAATTTATTCAGATGGTCTCCCCAAAATAATTTGTGTGTGTCTGTCTGTCTGTCTGTCTGTCTATCTCATGGCAATCCTCCAAGTAGTACAGTAGAGGTGTAATGATAATAGTCTGCACTAACAAAAGGACAGATGACAGACAACTAACAACAGGGGACCCTGTGTCACCGAGTGGTCTAAAGCACTCAGCATTATGGATCACTGCCATCTCACCTCTGTCTACGTGAGTTTGAGTCTTGGATTCGACCAATGTGGGTATGTGAGAAAGCTTGCCAGTAGCTTCTTGTGCGTCGGTGTTTCTTAATGGAGTTTTCCTACACCACTAATACTGGCCGCCATGTATAGCCTATCTTGTGCTGAAAAATGTGAGTCAAACCCTAAAACAACAACAACAACAACATGTATCAGGAGAGCACCATTTTTGTTTAGTTTGTTTGGTTGAAGTGTCTTTCAGATCAGTAATGTTTTACCAATACAATGCACTTACACCATCAAACACACTTCTCCCTGACTTCTGCCCATCAGTGTAGTCTTGGTTTTTAAGTTCATACAGCACTTGTAACTGGATTTTGGATGATCTTGAATGGAGCAATTAGGTAAAAAAAAAGATTTTTTTTAGTGGGGGTTAAAAGTTGTTTGCACCTGTTTTGCCCTGTTTTTAGAAGTTACAACACTATTGTGTAGTTGCCTTAATTACCATCAGTGACGTTCCTGCCCTTGGTTCACGCTACTAGTTGGTATCATTGAGTAGTGGACTTGTATAGTTTCAACAACTGGTCTGTGTGTTTTTGTATGGATAATGTATGCTTCCATAAACTTCCAAGATCTTCTTGTTGCATATATTTGTTATTCAGAGGGAAAATACATAATTGTCTTTTTATTATCTTTATTCTTTTCATTGACTGGATTCAATTGCTGAAAGATTATAGCAGGTGTCAGCAGCATATGGCACGTGTGCCAATGGTGTGACAAAAGATTCTTTGGAAAGACATGCACTTCAAGTTATGGTTTTGTATTGTATACAAATGATGAAAATTAAATTAAAAGGACAAATATGACATGGAATGCAGCACTTTGCAATTGAGCAGACATGGCATAACAGTTCTAAAATTTTTCCAATGCATGCATTATAACATATGGGCAATTTCATAGTTTTTTTTAACCATTATAAGAATCATTGATACCATCACTCTGTTTGTGTGTGTGCGTGTGTGTGTGTGTGTGTGTGAGAGAGAGAGAGAGAGAGAGAGAGAGAGAGAGAGAGAGAGAGAGAGAGAGAGAGAGAGAGAGAGAGAGAGAGAGAGAGAATAGATTAGATTGCTTGAGGTACCACTGAATGGAGTCTCTTAGGCTATGGTTCCCAACCTTTTTCTTTTCTTTTTTAATGGGACTATTAATTGTCCACCAACAGGACCTCCAGACTTGGCAAGTTTATAATATTAATTTCTTCTGATGGCCATTCATGACTCTAGGGAGGATACCCTTTTCAACAGGTGACCATCATTTGTATTGTGGCCTGAGGTTATACACTTTTGCTTACAAGGATAATATATTCCAGGATGCATAATTTATAGATTATATGCTTATTTTAAGGGGATAGAATAAAACAGTTGCATAATTTGCAATAGTATTCTGTTCATATTATAATAAACAGATGATGTTCATTAAATTAAATTTTTGCATAAGTATTTCTGTTGAAATAATTTTGTTTCATTGTTGTCTCCTTGTTATCTATCCTTTGGCAGCAGTTTGCTATTTTGAATCCATGACTCGCAAGCACTTTACTCTTTTTCTACCTTGAAGACCTCAAAAATATCCCGTCTTTCATCTTAACTCTCTAAATTTTAACAGTAAGCTAATCAATGTACACCCTTTTGCTTACAGTAGAATTGTTCTGATTGGATTCTGTAATGTGTGGATAGAAAATAATAACAATATTAATAATAATACTTTATTCTTGGAAGATGACTTGTTTAGTCAAGGACTATACTCCTTTTAGAGCCTCGTAAGGAGAGTATGACAATGTGCATTATATGAAAGATAGCAGTAACTACTGTTTATTTTGACATGTTTAGTGTTAAAATATTGCATTTTGCCAAAAATTTAAAAATATTCTTGATTTTCAGAGACAGTCGGTTTGAACTATTAAGTGGTATGTGCGGAAACATATCTTTAAAACATTATTTTTGCTTTACTGCCAGTTGAGTCATATGCATGAAACAGCAGAAAAATCAAGGTGGTCCTTAGGACTTTCTCACATTCTAGAAAATAGTCCAGATCAAATTAGGTCTAGATCAGAAAACTGGATTTGTTTAATTTGGCTCTGTAAATCCTACCATTTACCTATAAGTAATTTAGGACAGGACAAACTGCCATTAAGAGAAAAGAAGACATGTATTTGAGACAGCAATCAAAACAGAGAATAAGGTCCAGGTCTAATTAGGTCACAAAGTAGCTTCCTTGTACATGCAGTTTCAGAGAATGATTGCTCTCCACTTAATCAGTTTATATCAGGGGCATATTATCTTGTTTTTTTTTTGTGGGGGTGGGGGTTGGAACATAAATGCTTAAGATTGCAGTCCTCATGAACAAGAAAATTTTAATAAATATAAAAAAGCCATCACCAGTATTTCATGACCCTAATAACATTCTTGTTACATGGTTGTAATAATATTGTTAAATAAGATAGTCATATATTGTAGTAGATGCATCAAACAACATCAGAACGTAATACAGGTAAATAGAATAAGTATTAATTAAAATGCATAATTTCAAATGACTGCCTACATGACTGCAGGTCACACATTATGAAGGATTGGACTTACCTGATTTATATATTTACTAACTTATTTAATTATGTCTATTCCAAAGTATGGACCAAAATTTGGTCAAACCTTTTCTAGTATATGTAAGTGTGGCCTAATTTGTCACACTTGCTGTGTTTCCATCCCTACCATGTTTGTCCCATAATGTCTTGTTTCATGGTACTTTTTCTCCATTCTTAAACATTTATGCTAATCAAGCTTCCGGCATGAGAAATATTGGGAGATAGTAATACTCTGTGAAAGAATAAACAAAATTAAAACAACAAAAGCATAAGAAAGAAATGGATGCAGTGTGGTACATTCATCCATGGAAAGAAATTAAAAATAATAACAAAGCCCATAATGAAAATTTGTCTCACATTGAAAGACAGAAACATCAGTATCAGAAATCAGACATTCTGTGGTTAAAATCAGACTAGAAGGAACATTTATCCTGGTAAATGGTCTAACACTTGGGCATTGTTTGGAATAACTTTTAAATATTGTTCCATTTTAAAGATATAATGTCAGATTCCTGCACTGTGACAGAGCTGAATCTGATCAGAAGATTTCAAGAATTAATTTTTTAGGGCTTACCAAAATCTCCAAAAACTTAAAAATTTTGAACATAAACTAGTCTCCTGAGCTCGTGAACAAATTTAGCAGGTGTTCATCATTGCCTTCCACTAGTTTTGAGTTATAAGACATCTTATCTTATCTGTATTGAGTTATATAACATTTAACAGATAGGGCTCAATTCTTACCCCTGGGACGGCTGTTTTAATGGCATATATTCTTTATCTCAAGCTGACAGTAGTTTAGTAGTAAGGTTCTACCTCTAAGGGAAAGAGCCACCAGGTTGTTTGGTATAAATACTGTACTTGTACTAGAGATAGTATCTCTTTTTTTACAACATTCTGGATAATGTTAAGTTTGAAACATTTATGGGTATGAACTTGTATTACAGAATGTAGTGGAGGCTTTCGGTCAAATCTGACAGTTACTGACAATGCTGAACTGTAGTTCTTTTTTTCTTCTTTTTAAATTTGTATTGTGGAGTTTTAATCTGTATTTCTTCTTGAGAATACCACTCTTCCATGATAATAATAATCATGTTTGGCCTAGATCCCAGTTTATACTGTTATTCATCAAGCCTCCCTGTAACCATGATGTTTACATTTTGTTCCATTTTGAATTTATTTTTTGTTAATTATTATCAGATCCAGGATGATTTGTGTGATATGTATACACTGTCCACTATGAAAAGCAGGTGACCTAACATCGCACATTCTGTAAAGGCTGGTAAATCTCGTATCATGGCCACAATCACTCCTTGTTACACAGTTATACTCATTTCACATGTGACACCTCTCTGTCTCATAGGAGGGCTCCATTCTATACCCAACTTGAGCAGTCTTCATCTTTATGTTTGTCTTTTCTAAGGCAGTCTATCCACTGGACAAATTTTTGGGCAATATTACAGACAGCTACGTAATTTGGGGACAGGAGATCTTTGACATCCTTAGGTTTATGATGCCAGGTGGAGACTCTTTCGTGATTATTGCTGTTGGTTATAATTCGCATCGTGCTCATTTAATTTTAGTATTTTGAGCTGCAGAGACCTGTCACCTTCCTGCTTTCTCATGTCCAATGGAATCTAAAGTTTTCTGGTCTTTAACCAATACACACTAGGAACCATTGCACGAGACTAACTTCCAAGATCTCATGTTCAAGACTGTTTCTACTTGTTTTAGCATCTGGAAGAAGACGGTGTAATTCATGCAATGTCTGTTGACACAAGATGTCTCTTGTTTAATTGGAATTGTCTCCCCTTTCAACCAGGATTTTTAGCAAAGAAAGAAAACGTTCACCACATACAGAAATTGTCTTAATTGAATCTGTGTTAGAAGTGATCAAAATAGGCTTTTATGTATAGTTAGGGCATTGTATTTCTATCTTAATTCTTTGGAAAGAAAAAGAAACAGTTGAAAATATCTTTTCTTCCTCTTAAGGGTTCAATCTTATTTCGGCTTTCTCTGCCTCATGGTGAAATTGTCACAACAATCAAAATAGCTATCAGTCCCATCCCAATAAAGACATTTCTTTTTTAAACTTTTTTGCTTCCTCTTAGGCCTATCTAAATCAATCTTCCTTGAAGAAAGTCACAAGGACAAATTTTGATTAACGATACCCCATAATAATTTCTTCAACCTCTGATCATTAGTGCAACAAAACACAGGCATTTTTCTTTGTAACCCATAGTTATGACTCATGTTGCCCAGAGGGATGCCCACTTTCTGTAAATGGACCCGTCAAATGGTGATTATATTTCATTATTTCTGTTTTGCTCATTTTAACACATCTGATCCTATCCAGCTACCTGAAAAATAAGTTATGCAATTGCTATGGATAGTATTGTTCTTAACCCTTAAAGTGCGTGTCGCGACTATAGTCGCGCTGTTGTTTGTGGTCCCATAGTGCGTGTCGCGACTATTGTTGCGCTAGAGGTGAGCAACACTGATCACATTCTATAACTTCATCTTGCCATAAATGCCTGTAAAACTATATTTGATTGGTTTAAAAAGGCCCGGAACGAGCATTCTGCAGTACTTTACTATATTATTAACGATGTAAATTTACAAATGCTCGCTTCTAAACACGTGGTACATGTGCAAAGCTAAAATGGCCAACACTGAATACGACGGTGATTTCTTGCAGCAAATATTCGCTTCTGATAGTGATGCTAATAGTGATTTTGAATAATTTGAGAAAAATGACATTATTGGAGCAAGCGAGGTATTGATGGAAATACACATGAATGATTTTGAGCCAGAAATTTACGTGGAACTGGAGTTGGATGTACATGCTCGCTTGACGTGAAAAAATGGCGCGCCTGTCAACCCCCATTCACTGGTAATTCAAAATTAAATGTCGAGATGGTGAAAAATGAACCTACGGACTATTGAAGACTTTTTCTTAGATGACGATCTATTTCATCTGATAGTAGATCAAACAAATCATAATGCAGACCAGAGAGTTCATGGGGCAGACTTGAACGAAAAAAGTCGCATGAAGAAATGGCGGCCTGTCTTACCTGAGCATCTAAAACGTTTTCGCATCGATTAAAACAATGGGTTTGGTACATATGTCTGTTCTCGATTCCTAATGGGCTATTGATGATGTGATATCAACCGCATACTTCAGGAAAAAAAAAAAGTATGGGATAGATTTCAAGCTATTCCAAGCAATTTACACCTGTCAGACAATGAGAACAATTAAGGTGACTCTTCACAAAATCAGCCCAATGATTGAACAAAAATAAATCCGTTGCTGAGGTTGAATCACCAGATATGGACCTCAGTTTGATGATATTATAATAAATAACAGGTGATAGTTTTTCATGAACATTAATTGCTGACTGGTAGGTTTAAACATACATCTGACATTCATGGAGTGGATTTTGCAAAACTTTCACCTTGCCTTTACCAGTGATTTTCACAATTTATATATAACATTGTGACAGACATAACATGTGCATGGTTGGACTACTAAAGAATATAACATTTTGTAGATATATTTGAACTTTTCCATAAAAAACAAACAAAAATACTGATGAAATACAATTGTAACTTGTCAGTTTACCTGTATTTACACCTGTACCTGCAAATATGTTAAACCTACACGTGTCTTGATGCTAATCTTAAAGTATAGACACATACCATCATTTTTTATATAGGGGTTGTCTATCAATAGTGTATATTTAATGAAATACATGCAATTTAAAGACTGTACAGTTTTCTTCTTTTCTTCCCTGAAACAATTCAGCACTGAGGGACCTTTTACTGCAAAACAATGCAGCACTTTAAGGGTTAAAATAAATTGTTGGGTTGAGGGGAAACTAATTTTAGATATGCAATACTTGCTTGTTCCAATAAATGAATACCCCCCTCTCAACCCACACTGATGTCGTACCATAATTGTCATCGATGAGGTGCATCAGAGGACTGTCCTAATGACAATGCTCATTCTGTGGGAGGATTATTCAGATTCTCAACATGAAAATGTTAATGCTACCCAATAATGATTGGTAAGAATTACATAATTGAAATTAGTTTTAAATGGCCCCCCCTCCCCCTTTGTAAATTTTGTCCCTTACAATAAATTTTCAGCTCTGAAGGAGGATTTATGTATTTGAGTTTGTAGATAAACAAGGAGAATAACACCTAAATTGATTTGACTTTTTGCTTTGGATCCTAAAAATTGTTACATCTATTAAGAATCACTGCAATGTCATCAAACTCTTTTTATAGA
This sequence comes from Unio delphinus, assembly GCA_029339505.1. Lineage (NCBI taxonomy): Eukaryota > Metazoa > Mollusca > Bivalvia > Unionida > Unionidae > Unio > Unio delphinus. The sequence continues at coordinate 4,839,432 of JAQISU010000174.1, forward strand.
TAACAGTGTTTTGTGCATGGATTGGTTGGTCTAGGTTGGTGTCAGTAAATACCAGAATTCGCTTTGGCCGAATATCCGGTTCTTCGGTACTATTCAGAAGTATTCGCCTCGGCAAATAACGCGCGCACAAATGGTTACAAGTAAAATAATTCAATAAATATCGAACATTTAAAAAAGTTTCTTTATACATAATAAATTTAGTTAATAATAAAAAATTTCATCTTATAGCCAATATATACGGTATACGGTACACAAAAAGTTTAAGCCTCGCATACGATAATGAAACAAACGTTACTCTCTGGGGTTGCACGTACTACTTGGTTTGTGCCCGGATCTGGCAAATAGTACATCCAAATACTCGGATTCGGTACTCTGCAAAAATTATCTATTCGGTTAGGCCCTACAGGTGGCTTACCTATATTTGTAATGCTTCCACAGCAGCCAGGTGGAAAATATACAATTCATATTTATCATCTGTCTATTGTAACTAAAACATGTATATAAAGGTATGACAGAATGACTTAACCCTTTGAACCCGACAGGCCGGTTTACTGGCCGATTGTATTGGTGTATATACCCGAAAGGCCGGTATACCGGCCTAGCTATCTACCGTCATAACCCGAAAGGCCGGTATACTGGCCTAGCTATCTACCGTCATAACCCGAAAGGCCAGTATACCAGCCTGTGTTATGTTATTCGCTAGATGGTCAGTGAAATATAGAAAAAATATGAAAAATATGAAATATGAAGAGAGACAGTTTGTTACCTAGTCCTAGTAATAAAAAGCATTTTATAAGCATGTTTGAAAAGAGACAATTTGATATTTGCTGTTATATCATAGTGGATTATCATTCTAAGGCATAATGTTACTTTTATTTTGCAAAATTTTACTTTTTATAAAATTGTTAAAAATTGCCAGGGAGGCTCGGGTTATTGTGCCGAAATATGGGGGAGATTAGGGTTTAAAGGGTTAACAGACTTAATATTAGACCAGAAGTGGCCAAGTCCAGCATTGGACACTTTCACATACATTCAAAAGATGCCATTGCTCCTCCATGTAATCTAGCTGAAATAACTCATAGTAGACATATAATAGCATGCCAGCTACCATCAATTTGTACCAAATAATAGCATGCCCGCTACCATCAACTTGTACCATATAATAGCATGCCAGCTACCATCAATTTGTACCATATAATAGCATGCCTGCTAGCATCAATTTGTACCAAATAATAGCATGCCCACTAGCATCAATTTGTACCATATAATAGCATGCCAGCTACCATCAATTTGTACCATATAATAGCATGCCAGCTAGCATCAATTTGTACCATATAATAGCATGCCAGCTAGCATCAATTTGTACCAAATAATAGCATGCCTGCTAGCATCAATTTGTACCATATAATAGCATGCCAGCTACCATCAATTTGTACCAAATAATAGCATGCCCGCTAGCATCAATTTGTACCATATAATAGCATGCCAGCTACCATCAATTTGTACCAAATAATAGCATGCCAGCTAGCATCAATTTGTACCATATAATAACATGCCAGCTACCCTCAATTTGTACCAAATAATAGCATGTCAGCCACCATCAATTTGTACCATATAATAGCATGCCAGCTACCATCAATTTGTACCAAATAATAGCATGTCAGCCACCATCAATATGTACCAAATAATAGCATGCCAGCTAGCATAAATTTGTACCATATAATAACATGCCAGCTACCCTCAATTTGTACCAAATAATAGCATGTCAGCCACCATCAATTTGTACCATATAATAACATGCCAGCTACCATCAATTTGTACCATAAAATAGCATGCCAGCTAGCATCAATTTGTACCATATAATAGCATGCCAGCTACCCTCAATTTGTACCAAATAATAGCATGTCAGCCACCATCAATTTGTACCATATAATAGCATGCCAGTTTCCATCAATTTGTACCATCTAATAGCATGCCAGCTAGCATCAATTTGTACCAAATAATATCATGCCAGCTAGCATCAATTTGTACCAAATAATATCATGCCAGCTACCATCAATTTGTACCATATAATAGCATGCCAGTTTCCATCAATTTGTACCAAATAATAACATGCCAGCTGCCATCAATTTGTACCAAATAATAACATGCCAGCTAGCATCAATTTGTACCATATAATATCATGCCAGCTAGCATCAATTTGTACCATATAATAACATGCCAGCTAGCATCAATTTGTACCAAAAAATAGCATGCCAGCTACCATCAATTTGTACCATATAATAGCATGCCAGGTTCCATCAATTTGTACCAAATAATAGCATGTCAGCTACCATCAATTTGTACCAAATAATAGCATGCCAGCTAGCATCAGTTTGTATCAGATGGCTGTGAATCATCCTGACATGGATGTATTTGAACACAAGGCACAGTCTCTCTACTTGATTTGTCAAGGTATGGAATGTGACTAATATCAGCGAGTTGGGCCTTTTGTTTCCAATACAGTGACCTCATCTGGGTCACAGTTTAAAAAACATACATTGTACATGTGTATGTTTTAAAATTAATTTTATTTTGATCATATTGACACTTGATGTTCATAGTTCCAGTTTCATCAATGCTTTCAGGTCTCTTTTATCATTAAACTGTTTTTGTGAATTTTTGGCACTTGCATGGGTGAACTGGACTTCTTGTGAGATTACCAAGTAAATCCAAATCCTTTTCTCCAGGGATATTTTCTGACTAGACTATGTTAGTCATATCAATTTGTCTAATATGCTGTATTTGAAAATGGAAATATGGGAAAGCATACTTGATAACATGGTCTTGCAAACTTTCTCATTCTATAAATGCTGGCTGGGTCCAGTCACCCAAGTAATTGTTATTGTATGTAGTACAGTTGCAAATACATGTAGCTGTCTAATGGTCTTTTGTGTTTTATGTTTCTCATTACAGTATATACAATGCTTTCTGATGTTGCACATTTTATAAAATATGGTGTCAAAAGCGGAATACAAACACGGATAAAATGTACCATATTTTTATAATAAAGAAAAATAGTTTCCTTTGATCTACTCCCACAGTTCAGACTTTATCAGTTCATGTGCCATTCTCATCCCTAAAAAGATTTTTAAAAAAATGCTTCCAAGCAGATTGTTAGTTGTGATTTTTGTTCAGTCATTTGGCTATTTCATAATGCTCCATTTGGTTACCTGACACCCATTGTTTTGCACTGAATGAATATTTTTACATTTTATTTTACCAATTTCATGTCTGCACTGCAGTTTGAAAGGCAGTTCAGTGTTATCATATAAACGAAGAAATACTATGGTTTTCTCACGCAAGGAAACTCTTGTCTGGATTGAATCCTTATGGGGATGGATATTGCCAACCAAATCCACCTTGGCAAAAAGCATCCAGGGATGAAGGGCTTTTAAATTTGTACAAATGATGCACATCCAGCATAAACATGGCTACCATGACTAAATAGAGAAAATTATTGAAATGACTTATTCCAAATATTTGAAAGTTACTTTGGCAGGAAGATTCTAACTTTGTACAATAGATGCTGATCCACTTTCAAATATGACAGCCATTACTAAAAATAGAAAACAAATGGTCAACAATTAATGATTGCTGTTTTTAATTCATTCTCAAAGCCTACAAACAACTTTGACTCATTGGTTAGTATGATGGACTTGGACAGAGGAGCCACTTTGACTCATTGGTTAGATTGCTAGAAATATGACCATACAAATAATTAAAGGTTAAAATTGATTAAATAAATGTATCATTTGCTACTGAATTTTAAGTTCATGTATACATGTATAATTTGCTACTGATGTAAGTACATGTATAATTTGCTATTGATGTAAGTACATGTATAATTTGCTATTGATGTAAGTACATGTATAATTTGCTACTGATGTAAGTACATGTATAATTTGCTACTGATTTAAGTACATGTATAATTTGCTACTGATGTTTAAAGTACAGGTATTGTTTGCTAATTGTATTTAAGTGCATTACATCTATTATTTGCTGAAGATTAAGTGCATGTTTATTTGTACACCTGCAGTGCTGTCCTTATCAGCCTGGATCCTGGCAAGATTTACCTGGACACTTGGTCGCTTTAAAAAAAAAAAAAAAAAAAAAAAAAAAACCAACCCACCCTCAAACTTTAAATCTAATGGAAGATCCTCTACATATATAAGTTGCAGCATATCTAGTTTTTGTATCATTTGGTAATGAGGATTAAGTACCTGTATATATATATATATATATATATATATATATATATATATATATATATATATATATATATATATATATACATACACACACACACACAAGTATAATTTGGTGCTGGTGATTAACTACCTGTATATATGTATACATGTATAATTTGTTGCTGATCATTTAATTACATGTATATATGTATACATGTATCATTTGCTGCTTATGTTTAAAGTACATGTATCATTTGCTACTGATGTTTTGATACATGTATCATTTGCTTCTGATGTTTTTTGGTACATGCATCATTTGCTACTGATGTTAATTAATGTATCTTTTGCTACTGATGTTTTTGGTACATGCATCATTTGCTACTGATGTTGATTAATGTATCATTTGCTACTGATGTTTTTGATACATGTATTTGATACTGATGTTTTGATACATGTATCATTTGCTACTGATGTTTAAATAAATGTATCATTGCTTCTGATGTTTTTGGTACATGTACCAAGGCAAGTAAAGTGACACATTATGGTATTAAACCCATTCCATTGCTGGGAATTGAATCCAATCTTGTATGGTCATACGTTTTATGACAAAACCACAGAGCCATTGTGGCTTGTAAAATCGGGTTTCAAATGAAGGATATACATCAAACAAATTGAGCATATTTTGATATTTAATTAAACTTGACAACTATAACATCTTAGTTTGACAGATGTAATGCATATTTGATTTGGATTGATGTAAAAGTCCACAAAGCCATTATGCAGCACCTATCAATAAAAATGGTATGGCTATATATAACTAAGCAGATAGAGGACTTAAATTGTTTAAAACTTAAAACATGATGTCATTAGAGTGATGCAGTAGTATTTATTTTGGACCATTAAAATGGATTTTGCATTTAATGGCCCCTTGGTATCAACACACAGTAGGATGTAATCTCTGATTGTTTGTGCAGTAAGCCAGACCTTAATTAAAGACAGACTAATTCAATTTAAATCATCTGATGTGCCAAGAAAGCCATGGCTGTCTGTGCATGTCTTTCAACAGTGAGTGAGAGAATTTCGTATATGCTTCTTTTGATGTACCTTAAAATGCATTAAAAGATTATAATATGCATATTTTAGTATATATTTTACTTTATTATTTATATCTCCATGCTTTTCCATGCAATGAGCTTTTGGTTTAAAATGTATGGGACCCTACTCAAGTTTTATTCTGTTTTATTATCTTTTTGCTTGCTGCTCTACAGTTTTCAGCCTGTACATTAAATTCTTGTATATAGTTGCTACAATATAATGCCAGCATTTTTGTTGTTAACAAAATGTTGGTTTGAATTATTTTCACATGTTTTTTTTTCAGCATTAAGAATTTGTACAGAAAAATTCTAAAATCTATGACTATGCATAAATATCCAACATGGCCATTTTATTATGATTTTATTATTAGCTTCACAGGTCATAGAATCTGTTGGATGTATTGTCATTAACATAAGTTTGGAATCATTCCTCTTAAACTATATGGAGGATTGCCATGAAACTTTTCACACACATTCATCAATTGGTTTAGTTGGTACTAAATGAAAATACTGGGTTGTGCTGTTTGGACAACAGCCATTGGCCATCAAAAAATCATGTTTTTACTCCTCCTCCAGAATGGATGGTTATGATTCAGAATTGTATTTTCACTAAAGGGTTTAAATAAAAAATAAAAAAATCTGATACCCAGTCTGGATGCCATATTGTATGTCTAAATGACAGCCAATATAGCCACCATAGTGTCCATTTTGAAAATCTTGTTATCACTACTCATGAATGGATAGTCACATCATCATACAATTTTCACTACAGGACTTTTACAGTCCCACATTTCAGGTTCTAGATGAAGTCAAGCCATTTTTCAGCACAATATAGGACATACATGGCAGCCAGGTGGAAGAAGAACCTGGGAAAACCCCGAAAAAACCCACCAACCAATGAGAAACTACTCTGGCATGCTTTTACCAAGAAAAAAGTAGGAATATTGACTTTTACATTTATCGCATATTCTGTTGCATCAACATGAACATTGCTTATGGTGGATGAGATGCTTGGTGCCACCATATAAATTATGTACAGGGTGACATCGTATTACTTTTAGTGGGAATTATGAGTCACTTTCTCACCTTTGCCATCTAGGTTTTTTTAAAGTGAAAAAGTTTTCATTAGTTGCTCCACTCCCAGATGACTTCCCCAGTGAGCCATATCCATACTAGGGATGATGAAGATAAACATTTGTGCCCAGTATTGACTTTATGGCAGGATTTAAAGCATCTTTTCATCCGTATTAAAGTTCAGCTGATATTTAAGCTTTGCCATTTCTAGGTGGATTGTATTAAATATAAAGAAAGCAGTCCCTTACCAATAGGGACTTTTCTTTTTTTGAAACCAAAACCCATGGCTCTTTATCTAAAAGTCACATTTTGTACTCTCACCCTGTTTTCTCATCCTTTTACCTTTGGGTGTTAGCTGGCCAATGTGAAAGGATTTTCTCTCTGGGCAGAATCATCATCGCTCAGGAAGTGGCCACAGTGGATTCCATCCTGCAGTAATCTCCTTTTCAGCAGTGGGGGTGAATTATTGAATGTGCATGTTTGTATTCATCAGTTGTGGGATAATCAGTCTTCCACCAAAATGACAAATTCAGTTGTGCAATAGGAACCACTCTGGGACTTCTAATATTAAAATGTAATTTGGTGGTGGTGGGAACTAATTTTGCTGATGTAATACTTACCAGATTTCATCATCCTGCTCTGCACTGGTTACCCACTAAGTTAGGCTGCCCCCATAAGAAAAGAATGAAGAGCATGCAGTAAAGTGATTGGGGTGTGCGTGTGGTGTCCTTGGATGATTCAGAGTTTGGAAGTTTCTAGCAGGAAAATAAATTCTTGCCATGTGGTCAGGGTAATCCCCTCCCATCAAGAAAAAAAGACCAACTGTGAAACAGCAGCATGAAAGTATTCCATTATTAAAGTTAGCTTTACACACACACACACACACACTATATTTTGTCTAGATGGTCAAGGATCAAAATGATAAATGATGTCCATTGTGCTGCCAATTTTGGCAGCCATCTTAAATATCATGTTATGACATTTCTACTAAAACAGGATGGAATATTGACATTGGTTTTTCACCAGAAGCTTCTAAATCTGGTTTTTCACCAGAAGCTTCCATGTGGTTTATCGAAAAATGATGTCCCGTATGGCCACACTCATGAATGAAGTGCCATATCTTGAAAATATTATCTCTAATATTCTCCAGATGGATGGCTATTTCAGCACGTGGGTTTCACCAGTTGACTTCTTATGATTGGTCTCAAATGAAATGATGCCATTTCTAAATTAAATTTAGTTTCCACAATGACTGTCTTAAAAATCACAGTCATTTCGGATGGTCATTATGACTTAGGGTTTTTACCAAAAGTCTTCAAATGATATCTACTTACCCATTATGTATACCACAGCAGCTAATGTGAAAATGTTGTTATTGATTAAGAATATCAGAGATGGTTTCAATACTTGACAGCTAAAAGGAAGAAATTGTTTCATGTTAAATGAAAACCTTTTTATTGTGAAGAATACCATATAGGACAGTTAAAGGGAAGAAATAGTTTTATCTTGAATTCCTAGAAATTCTTTTTGCTGACTTGAGCATGGACCCCTTCGAGGGACTCTTGTTATGTTTGGATCATAGTAGTATAATTCATGTCAGATTCTCATGCATTCCTGATGCTTAATATTAGACTGATAGTACCATATTGATATCAGGTCGTAATACCATGTCTCCATGGTTACTGTCATTAATTGTAATTAGCTCATTTCTTATTGTGTCTACATGCTTAGTATTTTCAATTTAATTGGACCATCCCATCATCTCTTGTTATCTTCATGGATAACTAAAGCTTTCAGCATGAAAATATATCTTTCCATCTTTATGATTTGTACTCCTAGATTTATCAAGTGCTGTGTCATTTTGATCAATGAAAATTTTGGCACATTGCCCAGGTTAACAATTTCTGAGACTGGGATGGAATTGTCACTTCTTATATGAAATATGTCTGCTTTTGTTCAGCGTAGGTTCAGGTTAAGATTAAAATTATATGTTTTAGTGATTTGCCAGTGGTAGCTGGGGTTGGTGTGATGTTAAAGAGATTGATCATATATGGATCATTTCTTAGTCACTATCCTTTTGCTGATTTGGTTTCTCAATTTTGTGATGCTTTGGAAAGTATTTACAGGTTTTATGGGTATAGTGTTTTATTTTGATAGTGACTGGCTTTATAGGATAGGGTATATCCTTGACCTTGGCCCCAGCCAGAAACTGTTTAGGTCTCACTGGACAGTTTTGTTTGGGCAAATTTTCATCCGATGATGACCTATTGCAGAAAAAAATGAAAATAATATTACATTAAAGATACAAATATAAACTAAAGAGTTTGTTCAAAGGGTGCTTGTAAGATTTTGACTGAGGTATTACAGTTAATTCCTTATGCAACTAGTGGCTTTTAACTGAGCCAACACTACTACCAACCTCTCTTTGTTACATTCATTTTATTTACAGGAAAGTGCTAGTTTGAATATTTTCCTATGACAAGGCAGCTAAAAGAATTAGTATGTACTTTATGCACAAATAAAGTTCACTAGTAATATAAAATATTAGCATACTTTTCATCACCCCTCAACCATCTAGATTTTTAGATATTTATCTCGGTAACAGACACATGTAAATACTGAAGCCAAGTAGGCTGCTCATTTGCAGATGATTGTGTAACTGTAACATGCAGTCACCAACAAGCTAATCCATTTCCAAGCCTAACTCAAAGTAAATGTAAACCAAATTACAGATTAAGCTTATATGTATATTTAAAACTGCTAGGATTGTGATAATTAGGCTCATGCCTTTTGCCTTAAATATTATTAGGGAGGTGTCAAAATACGAAACTATCCAGTGAAACCTTAGTGTCATCTCTAATAGCTGGGATAGAGAACTCTAGCTTGTAAACTGTATGGAAGTTTAATTTTATATGTGTTCCTATTATGACATATTGCCAATATTTACATGTACATTTTCAAATTTTACTATGCTAAAAGGAGCAAGGGCACTGCTGCTTGGAGAAAAGGTTTGATTCCTGTATGGTCAGTTAGTTCTATATTGAGAGACAGAAGTTTCTGATGATAAAACTTTTAGTTTTATGGAAGTTGATTGTAATGACAGAAATGTTGTCTAAACATTTAAGAATTAAAACTTTTCTGTTTGTGATTGCTAAACTGTACATTAGATTTTGTTGCATGACCTTCAGAGTTGTAACTTTCATTCAGAGAACCTGCAATTCTAACAACTTTTGAAGAACATTTTTCTCCTGAGTATTAAAATGGTGGCCATTTAAATGTATTTGTGAAATATTTGATGTAAAAGTATTCTGAGGAAATGTAACAAGTTTTGATGAAGAAAAAGACCCCCCCCCCCCAATCATTGATATACCCAATTGTTAAATGGACTGGATAATGTGTCATTTTTAGTTATGGATTTGCTGCTGCTATAGTATTAGTATTGTCCTTCCATGATTAGCTGGCTTTGTTTCAGACTTAATATTTATAAAACATTGTTTTTCTTTTAGAAAACTTGTGCCATTGAATTACACTTGACAGTAGTATTATATCACTGCTGTTTTCTTTAAAAAAAATATTACTTTGCAGCAAACTGTTGTTGTAACTGTTGCAGTTTCAGTGTAAAGTTATTCATCGGCAAAAACAAATGGAGTGGTGCTGACTTTTATTGGTTAAGCTTACAGGATTGTAAGGATTGGGGCAATTCAAATAGGGCAGGTTGGGTAATGGAAACCATATATTTCAGTAGTAGAGTTAATGAAAGGATACCTCTTGATTTAAAAAAACGTCATCATAATCTTTTGCTTAGAAATGATTTGAAGAAATTCACAAGTTTCATGGAATCCTTTCTTTTTCCACAGAGATGTCATAGACTAACTAGTTCATTTTCATGGACTATATAATGCCATCTAGTCAGTATACTGCTTTCATGTTAGGACTGCCTGCATGGTTCTTTTTGAGAAAAAGTTCATTGTGAGTACCCAATTTAAAAGTCGACTCTGATAACACCCTGTTTACATCCAGTAGTACCTCTGGTTGACAAACAGGTCAGTGTCTGTGAGTAGGATTTTAATGTAGCTTTAACAATTTTTCATATTGCTATGATGTCTGTAGTTTGGCATTTTATAGTGATATCTAGCACTGTGGCAATTTTTTATCTTTGGTATGACTTGGCTGGGGTTTGAACCTGCATCCGAAGCAGATGATCTAACCACTATTCCACTGGAGCGGTCTAAATAAGTCTATATTTGTGATCAGTGGCAGTAATGGTTATATGATGAAGTACCACTGTAGCCATTTTGATTTTTTTTAAAAATTGCTACTATTTCAGAAGAAATGACCACATTGACTGAAAGACTTTTTATGTCTAGTCGGTACTAAATGAAAATGGACTCCTTTAGACAGTATAGCCACCACATTAGCCGTCTTCAGATCGTGTCGTGGTTTAACTCCTCTTGAAGGATGACATCTCACATCCATTATGATCATCCTGGCACCTTATATTCACTTAACCAGTGAGGCATTTTTGGTCCTAAATAATACTATTGCCAGTCAGATGCCATCCAACATGGCCACCATGGCTGAAAGTCCATTTAAAATCCGTTTATCACTACTGGATGGTTGTATCAACATGTGTTTTAGGAAAAATGTGTTCATATGAATTATCTGGTTGGTTCTAAATGTAAATGGTGCTGATCTGACATCAATACAGCAATCCTGATAATCTTATTATTGTTGCTCTTTCAGAAGGGGTCCCAAGTGGCTGAGTGGTATAAAGTGCTCTCCATTACGGATCACTGACATCTCACCTCTGTCTGCGTGGGTTCGAGTCTCAGATTCGGCCAATGTGGGTACGTGAGAAAGCTTGTCAGTAGCTTCTCGTGGGTCAGTGGTTCTTTTTTCAGGGGTTTTCCCAGCTTCTTCCTCCACCATTAATACTACTGGCCATCATGTATAGCCTATCGTGTGCTGCAAAATGGCATTAAATCCTACAACAGCAACAACAAGAACTCCTTCAGAACAAATCATCATATTGACATGTTTTTCACTTAAAGACTTTGATATAAAAATAGAAATGATATTCTCAGACATCCAGAATGGCCACCATGACATAACTTTTGTTGTCATTACTCCTGACATAATGGTTGCATTGACAGGGAATTTTCACTTAATGACATGTGATACTTGATATTAAATCTTCTTATCGGTGCTTGTAAATGGATGGCAGTAGATAAATTGTGTTTTCACTAAAAGATAAACGATCATGTCTAGGTAGGTCTAAATAAAGAAAATGCCAATCTAGTAGCATACAGTATGGCCATCATTGTGTTCTTGTATGTCATGTTCTGGCTACTTCAGAATAAATTTCCATGGCAATTACATGGATAGTCATTATGGCATTGTTTTATTAATACCAAGTTCATACTTCTTGTTGATCTTAAATGAATGCAGTGTGTATCATAAGTATTTTGTGAACATGTTAACATGTCACTGAATTTGTTATGAAAAAGCTCTTAAAGAATATCAGAGATGGTTAAGTACTCTGAATTTAAAAGAAGAAATTGATGGATCTAGGATTTCCTGAAAATATTCTTACTACAGTTCACTTTCTTCTTGGGAATTTTTGTTTATTGTTTTATGATAATGCAAGTTAAAAGTAAGGTGAAGGATACACAACAATAATAAGTTGAATGAGGCTGATACAATAGCGAAATTAAACCCATATCTTTGTGGTCATGAATACAATGCATTAAACAACAAGCTATTGCAGTTTAAGAAAAATGCCTTGATTTACTTGGAGAGAGAGAGAGAGAGAGAGAGAGAGAGAGAGAGAGAGAGAGAGAGAGAGAGAGAGAGAGAGGTGTGTGGGTGGGGTGGGGGAGAGATTGATTTGCTTGGTGTTTTATGTATATGGGACTGATACAACATGAAGCACTGTACCATCTATACTCGTTTATAAGTGCACAAATCCAGATCTGCTGTCACATAATGCAGTGGCAGATCTGGGTCTGTTCAGTTTGGATAAGTCAGTAGAATAAACAACATAGACCATGATCTGCAGCATTATGCTATGGCAGAGTATATAAGGTAATATTTCTATATGAAATGATTCAGGTTCTTGTTAGTCCTAGTTGAATATCAAATGATACAAGTGTTGATTAGTCAGACTTCACACCTTGATCACCTCACAATCTGACCTCAATTCTCCCAGGACAATCCTTCTCTCCTGTGCCAGACAGAATCAATTAAGGAACAATTACCTTGTGGGACACTAGAGATAGCATTGCCAAAGAGCCCATTCTTGTCCAGACATAAAATCCTAGCTGGCTTATTACTTTTTGTATTACCATGGCTTTTTGATACACTTCACTGATGACCTATTGTAACCTTGGACAAATATGCAATACATGCCAAGTATAGGTGGAAACACTCTTGTTGTGTGTGATTTATCAGTAAAACTTTAACTGGATAACAAATAACAGATATACATTGCTGTACCTTTCACCAAAATATCACTTGAGCTAGCCAGGTAGATAATCTGATTCTCACCTCAAGCAACAGGTGATACAAAAAATCTCAACATGTACATTGTACCTAAACCAGCTGCACGTAGATAATGAAAGTGTAGGTTAAAAAAAAAGCATAGTAAATTTAAAATAAAATTGTAGCTCTTTTCCTTCTGGGATGCTGGTAACTTGATTGTTGGTATACTGTACTAGTACATGTATATTTATTGCTTGTGCAGATCAAAACCAGATAGCATTACACAGCGTTCTCCATGAATAAAGATGTTATAAATATCATTAATGAATGTTGTTTGGCACTCAGCAGTAAGTTTAAGTGTTTGGACCACAGGTGCTCCATGCGAGCTTGATGTGAAGAAAAAAAAATAATCTAAAGGAAAACCATTATACAAGGTGACAAAAATACCTTAGATTACCCTTATGACCCATTCTGACATAGGACCATCTCTATCATACTATTTTAAAAAAAGGTATATGTAGTATGATAGAGAGGGTCCTATGTCAGAATGGGTCATGGGGGTAATCTAAGGTATTTTTATCACTCTGTATGATAACATCAAGCTTCCCTGGAGCACCTGTGGTTTGGATTGGTTGGCCTGGTGTCAGGATAATGTGACTGGGTGTGATATTATACTACATGTCTGCAGCATGGTGACCCAGTTCTAATATCACTCTAAACTGCCAAAATTTCACTTTTCATCTCCCTCAACTTTTCCCTTGGAAAATTAAACGAGAAATGTAAATTTACTGATCTCGGAGCCAGCTTACTCTTCCACAGAAAAAGTAAGACTGCCAGTTTTGCAAGGAAATTATTTAAATTTATTTAAAACATGGAAATTCATCAGGCCTCCCCCCCCCCCCCCCCCCATCTGTTGAGTGTAGCAAATCAGGATTAACTTTCTTTAACCACCAAAATTTTATCACTTACATAGAAGTCAGAATAATTCTCTCGAGTCCACCATTATTACAGTATACTGGAAAATATCATTTTTAGGACAGCTATTTCAAAGATTTTCAAAAATTTGTCTCTGGCTTGTATTTACTTTATTCATTTTCTCTACATGACCTTACATTAAAATGTATGTTGGACCATTATCCTAGCAATTACTAATTATATTCAATCCTGCTCCTAAACAAGAGAGGTTAACCAGCTACCAGTTTGTTTAGATTTAGATTTAGATACAGTACCTCAATCTTAATGGTTACATATCATGCTGACAATGACAGATGGTACTGCAAATAAATATCTAGAAAGGTTTGGACCATTACATTCTAATAGCATTTTTCAAATCAGTTAAAAAATATAAAATTTTGCATAGAAAAAACCCTTTCCATTTTTTCTTCTTTTGCATACACCTAGGATTTAATATGTAGAAATATGGTTTGCAGATATAATACATATACATGATTTTAATGCAGTTATTTAATATTTTGTCAATATCTTTTTAGAAATCTGTATGAAAGCTGGTGTCATGTGACCTTGAAATAACTTGGCATTGGCTATTAAATATTTATATGCCAGTGTTTGCTAATATATTACGGTAGTTCTCTCTCTCTCTCTCTCTCTCTCTCTCTCTATATATATATATATGATATATGTGTGTGTGTGTATATATATATATATATATATATATATATATATATATATATATATATATATATATATATATAGACTAATTACAGAAAAAGCCTTAAGGTTAAAAAAATTGTCATGAATAATTTCAACAGGAATAAAAGTTTTACATTTCTTATGTTTCAGGAAGTTGCTTCAATTTGATGCTGATGCTTATCTTATATTGATCTAGAAATTGATGGGCCATATCACCATCTGTTTTTAAAAATGTAAATTTGCAAAACCACAAATTTTATCCCAGATATTTTATTGTGTTACTAGTAATTATAGGCTATTGGGTGACATACAATCAAATTGTTTGTGCGTGTGTGTGTGTGTGTGATTTGGATTTGTAGCTTTAACATTTTTTTCAGTCATATTGCTATAATGTATGCTGTGTGACAGTTTATAGTGATGTTTAGCACTGGGGCATTATGCCACAGACATGTAGCAAGATGTCCTACCCAGTCACATTATTCTGACACCAGGTCGACCAATCCTAACACTAACTTCTTAATGCTGAGTGACATGTGAGGCAGCTGTTAGTACCATTTTTATAGGTCGTTGGTACAACTCAGCTGGGGATCAAACCCATCACCTCCTGCAACTGAGGTGGATGCTCTAATTAATAGGCCACTGGATTGGTCACAAATGAATAGAAAGAATTGATTGAATGAAAACATGCAGGCAGCAAAGAGATGATGATTATATATAGTATTCCTATTTACAATGTTATAAGGATTTTATCCAGTAAGATTATTAATTATCCTTTAAAAAGTTGAAAGAACTGAAATTAATAATACAAAAAAAGTAATGCCATATTTTATGAATACAGTTTATGCTTTCATTTTAATAGATGCTATTCAGCCTGAATACATGTTTAGTGAGTGAACAGACCTGGAATGATAAGGTCTTCCTCATCTTTTTCTCCCTCATTTAAAAATATTGATGAGTTTTTCTGTTAAATCTGCTTACCTACACTTGGTAAATAAATTTTACACTATATCTGCAAGATACTAGCTTTCAAGGCATAAATTATCTGCCCCCCCCCCTCTCCAAGCATTAAATATTGTGGTGAGTACCGACATTGGGGGGGGGGGGGGGGGTTTGATACAGGTGTTGTCAGTTATTTATGTCTTTTATTGGTTGTACTTGAGACTTACTTCTTTGAAACAAATATATTTGAGTAATAGTCTATCAGAGATAATAGTAAAAAGAAAATGTGTACCTGTGTGTGATTTTAATTTTTAACGTATATAGCTAGCTTTAACAATTTTAGTAATATTGCTTTGATATCAGCATTATGGTAATTTATAGTGATCACCAGCAATGGGGCATTTTGTTGTCGACATATAGCATCATGGTCTTCTCAGTCACATTATCCAGACACCAGGCCGCCAAATCCTAACATAGATCTTTTAATGCAGAGTGACAAGCTGTTAGTGTCATTTTTAAAAAGTTTTGGTACGACTTGGCTGGGGTTTGAACCTATAAAGAAATACAAATATGTTTTTCAATTTCTTTTAGTCCAAGATTCCAGGATGGTCTTTTTAATCAGTTGATGATCCATTTATAATGATAGATTTTACATAGTGTTCAAAGGGGCCCCAAGTGGTCTAAAGTGCTCACCGTTTCGGATCATTGCCATCTCACCTCAGTCTGAATGGGTTTGAGTCTCAGATTCGTACAATGTGGGTATGTGAGAAAGTGTGCCAGTAGCTTCTCGTTGGTCGGTGGCTCTATCTGGGGGTTTTCCAGGATTAAAACCCTACAACAACAATAGCAACAACAACAAGTGTTAAAGTGTCTTTTAATGGTCTGTCTCTGTTCATTGTGTACAGACTAAAATGCCAGACTTGAAGGGGTTCTGGTGACGAAGTTTATGGGTTGGTTTGTTTTATTTGTACTTTTAAACCAAAAACGGCCATATCATACCCACAAAAAGCGAACAAAGTGCCTATTCCTAAGGCACACTGAAGCAGCTGTCACAGGCTGACTGCTGGGTGGGTATTCAACATGCAGCCCATTGTTTTCCAGTACTCTCCCAGCTGTGCTGCTGCTGTTCCACCATTTATGTTGGCCATAGATCTTGACACAACTGTGAGAATAATGGTTTGTAATTATTGTCCATAACATGCTTTAGTAGTCCTAGGTGATGGTACTAATCAAAGAGGGTAAAACGCTGTTCTTGCCACCAAAATCCACTCAGAGTATCAAATTTGTCTATTGTAAAAATAGTACACTGGTAGAGTGACAGGATGGTGGTCTTTACAGTTTTATGTTGTACAGTCATGTAATAACAACTGATAGCATGTGAAGTCTACACTTTGATTTTAAATGCTTTAATTATTTGTGGGTTAGTTGTGTACTGTTGCCTTTGTGACCTTATAGCCCATATGTTGACATTGTGATAACATTGGCTATGTATTGTTGGACTTGCCATGGTGACCTTGTCACTAGTTTGATGACATTGTGATAACGATTTATCAATTTTTGTCAAACACTTCACCTTATTTGTATGCAATATTTTTGCCCAACACTTTAGTTCTTCGCTAGCATTCTCCAATTTACTCAACTCTGATGAACCGATGTATAAAATTACTTTCACCGCTATTGATAATTTGTAACTTTACTTTTAGTTGGCACCATATAGCAGCTTGCAATTATCTCTAATGATTGATATTTATGCTTGAGAATTTCAATGCAGCATCAAGATTGAAGCGTTGTTCATGAACTGTTTATTTTTTGTTGTCAGGAACTAACGGTGGTCACTAACATGATTTTAGTATATGAATGATTATACTGGAATGATGATAAACCTAGTGTATAATTTCATGGACAGATTTGTGCTATGGAAAATTTATTCTTTATTATGTATATCATCTGACGACCACCAATCAGAGTTATTTTCAATAAATTGAAATTATCAATCACCTGATAGGGTTGCTAGGAACAAGAGCTCTATTCAGGCAGACCTTTTTAACCCTAGTTGACATTTTCTTTGACCCAAAGCATTAACTACCAAGTCTTACTGCTGATACCAGACCATAAATTATTTAACATTGGCAGCTAGGTGGTGGTTTGATCTGCAGGTTAGGACTTTTAAAGTAACTACATATAGAGATCATAGTTCGTGATCATTCGACTGTATTATGCAGATCTTTAAAGGAAAATTACTGATTGGCTCTGATCATGATGTTGCAGTTATGTAAAAATGTAGATATATACATTACGTATATATGCTTCAATGAGTCTTTCCTACCTGTCTTACTTAACTGAGGCCAATTAAGTGATCATAATTCTTATTTGTTATTTGCTGATTCATTTTGGCTTGGTGTTCAAGTTTAAATAGGTATATGGATTAATGATTCGTATATTTTATACTCGTCTTAAATCATGTCTTGTGTTTTCAAGCTTGCAACTTTAAATTGTTTCCTCCACCTGTGTGTGTATATAAGGTTTCCTTAATGTGTGTGTGTGTGCATGTGTGTGTGTGTGTTTAAGGCAGAGAGAGAGAACAGCTTTCAGCAATTAGTAATTGTAGCAGATAGATAAAGCAGATGTTAAATTGACCAGTTTTCTTTAGTAAATAGATTAATTTGATTTTAGATAGGTGGACAGATAGACAGAGGACAACAAGGGAATAGGTATGGTTTGATCTTTGTATTTAACTTTGTGTGACTATGGTAAAAATGTACTGAATCCAATTTAAGGATCAATAAAATAGCAGATTACATATCCGATATTTGGTCATAAATCTTGTTTTTTGATCACATCCTCATCTAACTTAGCCAGACATTGCCGATTCTATTTCATTTCACATCAACCCTGATTTTATATTTAGTTCTCCAAAACAATGTTTTGAACATGTGCCCACATGGAAGTACTGCCCATTGCAAGTGAAATCAATAGTACAGTGAGAAATTATCCATTATGGCTTCTTCCATTTTGTCTAATTGCCTAGACTCTTAGAAAAACTTGTCATGCAAATGAGAGCAACTGACAATGTCAATTGTCATGTCAATATTGTCATCACTGTCATTTGACATTTACAGTGTTCTCTATGAATGCTGCAAGGTTTATTCTCATTATACATAGCAAGCAATCTGATTGGATCGGTTTCATTCAGTTGTATCCAGTCAAATAGTGAAGTGCTTGATCCTGTTATGTCTAGCTTCATATTTTTTGGCCAAGTGTCAACTAAAGCCAAGAGAACAATCTTGTGTCTTCTTGGACTCTTGCTCTGCAGCATTATACAGTGAAACCTCAGCAAAAAAACTTTTCAGATGTACACGTACATGCCAATAGTGTCCTGTCGGTTTTGAGTATGCAATTTATTATGCATATTTGTTTACCTGGACAGCTTGACCAATTTACTTTTTCCCAGAGATCCAGGAGTTGCATCCTCTTGCAGTATTTCGGAGGTCATCAGAGAATAAACAAGTATGTGCGTAGAAGCAATAGCCTAACGATGTGTTTAGACCTTGATCTGCCAGCACATTATATTACAGCAGATATGAGTCAATGCTTTTAGCTGGATCAAAAACTTGTATGTAAAAATATTTTGGTTATTGTTTTGTAAAAGTTTCTGTAAAATGAGAGCAAATTCTTGCAGGTTTTATGTACTTATTCATTAAAATGAGAGTAATGCATTATCCCCTCCCCCCTCGATCTAAGAGCTATTTTAAAGGGCCTTATTCTTAAACTGATTCAGAGAATGTGTTGACAGAGGTATTTCTTGCCTGCAAATCATGGATATTTGACTGTAATGTAATCATTAAAATATGCCAGGATGAAGTCCGCAGACCAAGAATTGGTATATTTTTCTTCTTCTCTCTTCACAGCAGCTGGAATACTCCTCTCTACCCATTATTACCTGCCTCAAATTGCCACTCCTTTGCTTCCTGTCAGCTACCAGTGTAATTATAGAGAAACAAAATCTCTCTCCTGCAAAAACTGATGCCATCTTTGTGAGAAGCAGACATGCAATACATAGGTTAGAAGTTGCTTGGCTGCAGAAGCATGTGGATGCATAATTTAAAATCCTTAATGTGATTGCATTGACAAGTTTTATGCAGCACTGAACAAACTAGCTTGGAAATTTGGCTCTGTGACCTTAGAAATTGATAGTTAACCTACATTTTATTACCTGTATAGGTACTAAGTACTGTTGAATTTTCTTAGCTTGCTCAGTGTTAGATGATGTATGGAGTAGAACCCAGAACATTCTTTTATCTCTGTCATGTATTAGAAAGTTGTTTTCTCCATTTTATTGATTCTAGCCACATTTACTTCAGTGGTCAAGTGTAACACCTGAGTGGAATGATACAGTAGTAACCTAGTGTGGTATGGTACACTGTAGCACCTGACTGTAGTTGTACAGAATGATGAAAATAGGTTTCTTTGTGGATAGCTATTGTTCAGTGATAGAAAAAAATTGTAGCTTTCCTAGGTAACAGACACTAGGGACTGAAGAAGTTGTCATCATGACCTTAAAACCTGTACATAGTTTTAGTGTTCATGAATAATGAGGACAAGTAACTTAGTTATTACCGTTTTATTCTTTTTGCAAAGTAGCTTTCTTTAAATTAGAAGACATTTTTTCCATGTCTGATGTTATGACAAATATGCCAAAACTTTTGAAGTATAAAATAGTTATGACTCTTGATATATTATGAATATCAATTGTGCCATAATATTTTGATGAATAAATGATACAACAGTAAAAGGCGAATTTTCATGCTTATTTCAATCTGATTAAAATGAGATCACTGTCCTGCATCTGACAGTGAATTCTTAAGGGTCATGTTCTGGTAACCTTTGTTATTACCATAATCATTAATCGTATCAGCCATTATTACCATAATCATTAATGGTATCAGCCAATCAGATGCAGTGGTATATCTTCGTGTTTGGGAGACTGAGCAGTATGGCTGAAGAGCATTGTGTACTGAACAATTTGATATTTTCAAATTTCTGAAAGCTTCATTTCCATTGGCTGATTCAAAGGTCACCAGAACTTGATCCCTAATTGGCCACTGTCAGATCTTTGTCAGATCTTCACATGTGACAGTAAAAATCTGATTTTAATCAGATTGAAGCTTATGTATTCCTTAGCTGCAGTTTCATTTCCGGTAAATGGCAGATTGCAAAACCCTACAAACTAGCAGATTCTTTAACTGTATATACATGTATAATGTTTAGTCAGAAAATATCTTAAAATGTCATTCTGACTGAAATTTGTGTACCGGTACATCTAATCTTTGATTCCATCCCAGGGACTTCAGGGTTGGAACCAAAGGTAAACCCTTCACTTCCAGATTGTTATTCCAAGGCAAGTTACAAAACAACAAAGTTTAATGAATTTCCAACTTGCAGTTGGATTATACATCTCAAGTGAACTCGGAAGATGCACTTAATGCATCTCAATACTCCACCCCTTTCTGTTTAAATGACTTTACCATATTCTTGCGTTTGATGGTACTGGGCTTGGCAGAACTGGGAATCCATCATGAAAATCGAGAATTGATGATTCAACACTTACTGGTGCTATAACCCTTTAAAATCCAGCTACCTGACTGCAAAGTGACTGAACTTTTAGACTGCTGGCTTTTTATTACCTACACTTTTTAAGACTTTTTGTATCAAGGGAGAAAGTTGTTCCAAGAGGGTGGTAGCTACCTGTTGTTCCTAATAATCTGTGGCATATGTTCAAAATTTTAATCAACTCCAGGCCTGGAGATTATAAAACTCCTGAGTTTTAACTTCAGATTTTGTTTTAACCAATCACTAGACGTGTTACTTTTAAGAGTTCATTTCTGATTGGCTGATTGGTTGATAGTGGAAACCCAAGCTTGTACATTTTTCTGAACTCCATGGCTGAACCAAAGCATTTTATTCTGGGAAAGAGTAAACAAGCTGGTGTAAATTTATTTTGGGGCTTAAAAACAAATTATTAAAAGCACACTGATCTCTTTATTTGTGAAAGAGTGCCAGACATAATGATGTAATGTAATGTAATGCCGGCCCATTTGGCAGATTTCTATATGCACCATTAATTCCATTATTCTTGGCTTGATCCACCATGGAAAGGAACTGAAGTGTTTTATGGGAAATCGACTCCTTTCAGGGATAGGTAATTTCTAATGTAAAATAGTTTCTCATATATAGTATTGTTGTAGCTGGATGGGGTGGGTGGCAGCTACATTGGGGAATTAGCTGGTAGATCCAACAAACAAACAGCTAGGTTACCATTTTCTTTAATTCAAATTCAAACTCTCCTTAGCCAGTTCTCCTCTGGTAAATATATAAGCCTAGAGCAGACTTCACTGGAGACAACTGATATCATATTTCTTTAACTGGCTTGAAATGTTTCTATTACATAGATCTGTGTTTCCTACATTAAACTGAACATTTTAGATCTCACTAATGAGTTGTCTAGAAGCTGATTTAAAAACATATAAATGATTATAATATATCTGATCAGACTCGCACTCACTTTCAACCTCTTCCTCTAAATACAAATGTTAAATAAATGGGGTTTAATTGTAAAGGTTGGCAAAGATTGTCAGAGTTCAATTATAAACTATCTATTTCTTTAAAATCTATATCTGAGATATTCTTGCTAATTAGAGAAACATAATCTAATATATTTTCTCTAATATCATAATCATTTTCAAAATCTAAAACTAATTGTAAGTTCTGTAAATAATAATTTAATTAATTTGCAAAAACACAACTGCCCGTTCTCGCTAGACTTTAACAAAAATGATTAATGTCCTTAAGGTCATGGTGTGAGTGTACTGTAAAGATTCTGCTTGTATTGTTTTGGATGGAAACTGGAAAACAATCCCTACTTACAGTATTCAAAGGGTCACTAAGATGGTATGATTGCTTACATTAATTATGAAATATTGAGAAGGGTGTGATTTGGATTTTTGACATAACTTTTAAAAAATTCAGTCATATTGCTATATGTGTGGCATTTTAGTGATGTCTAGCACTGACATCCTGTTGCAGACATAAAACATGATTACCCTCCCAGTCACATTATCCTGACATCAGGCTGATCAGTCCCAACACAAACCTCTTAATGCTGAGCACAAAGTCAGAGGCAGCTGTTAGTACCATTTTTGTAAGTCTTTGCTATGACTTGGACAGGGATCGATCCCACGACCTTCATCTGAGGCAGATGCTCTAACCACTAGGCCACTGGAGCAGTAAAATATTGAGAGGTAGTAACAGATTTTGATTTATCACAGAGACGTATAAAATTGTTATCTGCATCTGCATAGCTTGGTGCTCAGCAATAAGTGGTTGGTGTTAGGACTGGTCGGTCTCGGTGTCAGGATAAATGTGACTGGGTGGGACATGATGCAACATGTCTGCAACATGATGCCTCAGTGTTTGACATCTAAGTATACTGCCACACTGCAGACATATAATGATGGCTGAAAAATTCTTAAAGCTACATTAAAAATCCAAATATTTAACTTCCTCCCCCCCCCATATCAGGAAGTACTTCAACTTGACTCTCTATTCAGACAATTGTTTTTCACAAGCTAAATCTCAAACACTGATTACTTTTTTGTTTCCTGATTTGTATACAATAAAGATAAGAACAGACAACTACATATACTGTCTTTATTCCAATTTTTGAAATCATACCAGCATATATAATTCTTCTTCATAGAGTTGCTTTCACATTTTTCAGGGATAAGGTTAACAAGTTTATTTTAATATCTCTTGCCTTGCATGAAACAGTATTTAAAACTAATGATTGGCCATCTTTGTTTTAACATCTATAGAAAATCAACCCAGTACCTTATCACCCCCAAAAGAAAAAATGAAAACAAAAAATGCAAAAATTATACATGAATGCTTGTCAGGGTCTTCTTGCACTGTGCAGTCTTCCTTAATGTGCTTGAATGAGACATCTTTTTCATTTTTGTGAAAATCACATAACTGAAAGCATATGTGTAACATATTCAAGAGAAAATGTCTATTCACAAATAGTGATATTTTATGGACTGGGCGTTTAAACTTGAAACATTTGCTTCAGCTGATGAACTCCTCATTGCTTTCAGAAATTTAAAACCATAAGTCCGGGTTGAAGTTAATGTCAAATTTAATATCATTTTATTGAAACAAGATAACCCTAAGTTTGAAAACTGAGCCCAGTTTTAAGATCTTTATGAGAAGCAAGGCTTAAAGGTTTGCATTCTTCATGTATGATGAATCAAAATATGGTGAGAAAAACTGTTAAGTAATGAATTTTCGTGACCTTGATTTTTTTTTATACAGTGAGTACCGGTAAACTCAGAAATACATTTTGAGATTATTTTGTTTTTCATTGTATAATATTAGTTTTTATTTAAATTGTAACTTGATTTTTTATATTTAGTGAGCCATTTATTTCTAATATTAACATAGAGCTAGCCCAAGTTTTAGCTTTAAATTTATCCTTCATCTCATATTCATATTTAGCCACACATGCTTGATCTGGTTATATTTCTCTTGAAATGTCATTTAGGTAAGATAATATGATTTAATTTGCTGTTTTTGTAATTATAGTTAGGCTATTATTATTGTTATTATTATTTTTATTATTGTTATTATTATTGCACACTTAAGTCATTCTTTATTTTTCCAATTGTAGAGAGAATTGTTTCCATGATAGAAGTGGGACAGAATAATACAGGAAACAAGTTGTCAGACTGGTATTCCATTCCTGTGTCAGAACATAGACTGGCTGTCAGTCATCTTTTTACAGACCTGGAAGAATACATGAAAAAGACTGTGATATTGCCAAGCAGTGTTGCCAAATTTTTTGACAATATTTTCCCAGTGATAGTAAAAAATAGCATTTTCGACAAAGACTCTTCCAGTACATTGACGCATCATGTGCATCATTGCCTATCAAAACATAGACAAGATATTTGGCCAAAACCGTTTGGGGATTTTCCAGCTAAGATTGTTGAGAACTTGAACAGTGCATTATCAGTAAGCCGAGCCTATCTAGATGCATTGCACATTGTCTTAGAGTCTATAAATACTACAGATTTTTTGGTGTTGGAGGATGACTGCAAGCATGCGCTGACGAGGTTAGAGTACTGTTCACACTGCCAAGGTTTAATGCAGTACAAGCCATGTAAGGGGTTTTGTACCCAGGTTATGCGGGGCTGCCTCTCCATACTTACCGAGATTGGCCCAGAATGGGATGATATAATTGGGTCAATTGAAATCCTTGTGCGCCATATGGGTGGGGAGAACAGCATCGATAAAATTCTTCAGCGGCTGCCAAACATGATATCAGATGCCATCATGCATGCCATGGTCAATGCACCAAAATTCTTCCATAGCGTAAGTGTGATATTTCTTTGTTAATTAATTTTTTGCCAATCTGCTACTTTTAACTTATTATCCTATTTATAGATTGAAAACATTTCAAAATATTTTCTCTTTCTGTTTCTGATAAAAATAGGATCACCTTTCAGATTTGACATTGATGTGCAGTGCGGTTATGAAAACATTGTTTAAATGCATATATCTCTAATGTCTTACCAGTAGGAATCACTTGCCTGCTTGATTTACTGGAGCAACTCAAACCACCCTGAGGGCTGCATGAGGGCATTTTTGATGGCCCAAGGGCCTCACTACCTTAGTTATCTCTCATGATACCTTGAGACACCAATCATTTTATGGGCCATAGGATGTGGCTTAGTGTGCTGCATGTGGCCTGTGGGCCATGTGTTTGAGACCCCAGAGTTGATATGTACAGCATATTGTTGTATAGGATAAAGGTGTTAACCTTTTCTTAAGACGTTAAATGTAGTCAGAATATATCTGACTCCGTCGATGACTTATGGACTTATTGACCCACCTATAATGGTCTGGCATGGATCCCATATTTTAGACTGGAAAGTACCAAAATATTGGCTGCTTATTTATTGAGCATGATGAAATTGGAAACAAAATTCCAAATCAAACCTAATGGTAGATCACCTTTTTTACCGTTAAAACTGGTGGTTCTGATCTTTACTTAAATTGAATACAGTAGTTTGTTCCTTACAACATGACAAATGATAGCTGCATCTGTAGCTCAGTAAATGTTCAGGCTGGCATTGTTAAATATAGCTAAAGGTAACTAATTAATTTTGCTCATGAAGTATTTCAATGATCAATTCTTAACAGAGTGTAACACATCTCAGTAAATACATGTAAAAACAGGGTGGTATATTTACCTTTAAAAAAATTGTTTATATGCTGCCTTTACCTGTGGAATGGATGAATTGTTTAGTAAGGAGTCGTCATCTTTATTATTCAGTCATATTTGGCCATAATATTGTTACCTCCCTTTGATTTCTTTGTACTATCAAAAATGGATTCTTCCTGAACTATTGATGAATGTGGCCAATTATATGTACACAGAATAGTCACTTTCAGCTTGTATTTAATGGTACAGTGTATGTCAGTAAAAGTGATGTTAAAATCATTCTTCATATACAAAATGAATTAGATAATTTCAGCTGCATTTCGAAATGCTGATGCACAAATTCAAAAGAGACAAAGCGGATATCATTCACAATGCTGTGTGTGATGAACTTTACGAACTTTAGGACTTTTTCTGTGAAGTGCTTTGACTTGTATATGATGGAAAATGCTGTGGAAAGAAACTCAGTATAATTACCCATAATCCATCAGTTTTTTAAAATAAAAAATCTATTTTGATATAGTATTTTTTTTTTTATCATCCATCAGTTGCTGAGGTATAAATGAAATGTTTACCGGTAATTCTTCACATTACCACAGTCCAACCTGTGGTGCATTTAAAATGTTTTGGTATTTTGCTGAAGACTTGTCAGTTTTATTATAGACGGAGCTAAGTCAATTATTTTCATTTACTCTCTCACTAATACTCTCTTGACTAGGTATTTATTCACAAACCATGCTCCTACTCAATTAATTTCTTTGTTTCTTTTATTTCTTATTTATTTATGTACACGATGCTAATTTTCTTCACACCCATGAATCATATTCCCAATTAAAATTGTTTACTATACAAATTATATAAAGTCTGCAAGGGGAAAAAAATGCCCCAAACCTTTCTAAAAAAAACCATTTTGATCCATAAATCTCAACAGCCTGTTATTAGTTTTTCCAAAATGTTTGCTTTGCAAGAAGGAAGAGAAATGATTGATTCACATAGCACATCACATTTTGGCATAGCTGTTGTAGTACAAAAGATTATTTCAGAAAAACACATGCTAATTTTTTTTTCTTCTTCTATTTCATAATTTGAATTAAAAAAAATAGAATCTTGAAAGTAATTAACCCCACCAGTTAATTTTGAGAATATAAAATGTTTGTAAGATACCTGAGTTAATGCGGAGAAGAAATGTAGTTAGACTAATTTTATGCCTTGGATGTGTACAGCATGTTGCTGAAGATGCTGTGTGTTTTGGAATGTATCAGAGAAAAAAAGCATGTGCTATTGAAAAAAAACAACAACCACAAACCCCAGCATTAATATGGACTGGTTCCAATGCTTGATTGACTAGTGCAAAGCTATAAGGCAAGTAGATACTTGGTATTTCAAAGTGCATGGAAACTGTTCCAGAAATGGGGCAGAATCTGGAATAACTTGTTTTCTTTAACTAATTAGTTCATTTTATGGCCTATGAAGCAATAAGTAGGTAAGGCTGTTGGAAAGAAGCATAAAACAAAGATTTACTATCAATTGTGTAAAGTGCCTCCTGACAGAATTTTATATGGAAAATACATTTCCTATGTATGGTACAATTGCTTTGTATACAAGGATATTTACTGTATATACCCACTTATAAGTCAAGTCAAACTGCAAGCAACGAAGGTCCTGATCTGCCATAGCATAATGACCTGACAGATCCAGGTCTGTATTATTGATTACTTCCAACAACTGCACAGACCTAGATCTGCTGGTACATTATGTGATGGCAGATCTAGGTCTGTGCAGTTTGAAGTTGGAGGTGACTTATAAGCTAGTATATAGTGTAAATTGAGGATGATGGTGGTTTGACAGATATTTACATAAACCAGCAATAACAAGTCCTCAAATTCAAAAGTTATATCCATTGTAAGGAAATAACCAACATGGAATTCAGCAATCCATTTATCCAAATATTCACTTCTTTATATTACAAGATGCTTAGAGTTTTCTGTAAATTATCTAAAATCACATAAAGACAGACCTATTGTCTCTTTTCTGTTCGATACTATATTATTTTTTGAGCTAAATATAAGTCCTGTTTTCAATTACAAAGTTTTGTTGGGTTTGATCCCTGGCCACGTTTTAACAAAGACTTGTAAGAGAATTGTTCAGGCAAGCTGCCTCACAGAATTAAGAGGCTGTTGTTGGGACTGGTTGGCCTCTTGTCAGAATAATTTTGTACTGGGTGGGTCATGATGCCTCAGTGCTGTAATCTCTATATACTACCACACCACAGATATATCAGCAACAAGACTAAAACTGTTAATGCTAAAATAACAATTATAATCACACCAATGTACACACATTTGTGTAAAATTGGGATGATGTAAAATAATGTCAGGTTTTCATACATACCCCCCCCCCCCCATCATGTTTAGTCATGCCTTTCATTCTACTGCTCAGGTCAGATGGTAGAAAAACCCCAAGCAAGGTGCTTTGCTGAAGAAAGGTCATCCTTGGAAAGGAACTAAATTATCGTGCATTGTAGGGTAGTCTGGCTGACCAATATGCCGCATATCACATTAAAATAAAAAGAGCAGACACTTAACAGGTCTCTCATATTTAAGGCCAGTGTCAGCAGTGTGGGTATAATAGCAGAAATATAGTTTGTAATGATATCAACATCCTGGAATACTTGGAAGAATTACTGCAAACAGTTGAAATGGTAGGAATCAGTCTAGGAATTTCAGGTCTTGGAAAATAATAATAATGAATGCAACTTTATTTAAATCAGTTAGTTGCCAGATAGAACCAATTTATCAAGAGGTCTTCTTAAGATGTAGATTAGTTAGTTCAGTTAATCGCAAATCATTTCATGCATGCATGTACATGCACATAGGCATACACTGACAGACACACACCTCTTGCAGTCCTAGACTACCATAGTTACATACACATTACATTTTTTACATACATAAAATTACTATTAATGTTTACTAGTCTTAAGTTAAACTCGTAACACATGCCAACATATCTTTATTTACAAAAAGTAGCTGAAGGAGATGCATACACCTTGTGCTATAAATTAGGACTTAGATTTCATCCACTTAAGACACCTATGGTGAAAAGATGATATGATTTTTTGGGGATATTTCCTTCATAATTTTCCCAGAGTATTAAAAACTGTCTCTAAATAATCCATGTTTGGTTATTTTGGAATTTTATTTGGTTTTGGCTGATGATTGATCCAATGTTTGGGGCTGTTGCTAATTTCTCCAGGTTTCAAAGTGTATGGCAATGGCTGGTGTATATTTGATGGAAACTTTGTATGTGTACATCATTATGGCATTTTGAATGTTCACTTTTATAAATGTTACATTTTCATAATACAGTAGTTACACAAGATTGTATTTCCCCTTGTTATAGCACAGTAGGTAATCAAAATGGGGCTAAATGCATCTTATCTTGCCAAGGTTTCAATATATTAACCCTATCTACATCTTTGTGGATTGTTCAGATATTTCATTGCTTTGGATTTGTGAATTTCATTCGACCTCATCCAGTCAAATTCAAGTTGTTCAAATTTGAACAATGTTCCTACATGATTGACAGAAGGGCAACACAAAACTGGAACAGGCTCATAAATGAGTGACTTTCTACTGACTGTCCATTTTTGTACAAATAGATCTTTTAACTCAAATAGACCATAAATGGCTTCTATCTGGTACGAGGTCATCTTTTGATGTTAAAGTTACAAAATAACCTTTTGAAGTCGATTACCACCACCATTTTTAGCTGACGAACAAAGCACAGCTTTTACATTGTATTGGTTAGTTGGCATTAGATAATAAGGAAAACAACTATCAAATCCATTAGATGCTGCTAGTATCTGTTCAATTAGCCATGATGTAGATAACATATCCAAACCTTGGCTAGTCAAGATGGGCAAAATGTAGTTCTTTAAAAAGTGATTCCATACTGTTAATGAATCACTTAATTTTTTTAGCTGTATCCCAAACCAAAATCGCAAGCTTATTTTTAAGGTTGCGGCAAGCTTGTTATTTAAGCTTGCCGCAAGCTTAGAATTGAAACCGCGGCAAGCTTGCGCAAGCTTATTTTTAAGGTTGCGGCAAGCTTGCCGCAAGCTTATTTTTAAGGTTGTGGCAAGCTTGCCGCAAGCTTATTTTTAAGGTTGTGCATGACAAGCCAATTAGATTTTAAATTATATATATATATATATATATATATATATATATATATATATATATATATATATATATATATATATATATATATATATATGTATGTATATAGGAAACTGACATGGCATGTACTGCCACCATATTTCTAGCCCTTGAT
Source organism: Unio delphinus (assembly GCA_029339505.1). Lineage (NCBI taxonomy): Eukaryota > Metazoa > Mollusca > Bivalvia > Unionida > Unionidae > Unio > Unio delphinus. Next base: position 4,869,509 of record JAQISU010000174.1, read on the forward strand.
GTGTGAAAATGACCATTTATATAAAATATTAAAAGTAAAATGTTGATATATGCTACAATGTATGTCACAGAATTGAAACAGAGTGGATTTTTTATTAAATGAATAACTCAAACAATGTGTGAAAGATGGCAATTCATGAATTTAATTAGTTAATAAAAATATATGATGTATAAAATATATGATGTAAAAATACAATGATTCTCACATGCTCTCAAAATGCAATTGATCCAATTACTCAATTCTAACATTAACAAATTGAAGAAAAAAAAAATATTATATCTGATATACAGATTCAAAACACCTCAGTTAAAAAAAAATAGTATACACTATCCGATACTCACATAATTTTATGTACCGCCTAGGATTGAGATTCAAACAATTCAAATAAATTTCAAGTTTTGCACTGTAAGTAAAAGATTCACAAATCTCCTGGAATTCAACTAGTCAACTAGATTCAAAATAATCTCATGTAATTAATACAAATGTACCAATTGAAACAGCAATTGGACCAAATACACCATTCCCTCGATAACAAATAGTAGACACATCAATATACTATAATTACCGTTATTTACTATTGCACGACATACAGAGAGAGAGAGAGAGAGAGAGAGATTGTTTCTAAATATCTTCTGCAATTTTGGAATCTGGGAACACATTTTTAATTACTTCCATTAACTTGTAGGCTGTGCTCAATTTACGATCAGCTCATAGAATCACCTCATCACGTTATCTGCTTTTGAAATATGTGCTGATCACCGACTTCCTTTCCCTTCATCGTTGACAAAATACTTGTATTTCCCTTTACTAACGATGCCAATTTCGCATGATTTTCCGATTCCACCTGCCGTGAAAAGTCATTCATTCCACCATGTTGTGCACATGAAAAATTTAAGTTGCAAACAGTGCAGAGTACAAAATGCACTCCTTTAGACGGTGGTTTAAGGCATGGTCACAGAGTATTATGAACTGGTAGAAAATGCTGCTTTCTATGTTTAGACATTCTATTTTCATCATCAGATTCGAGCTGAAATTTTGTAAACGGCGGCATGTTTAAACAACTGGATGTTGAGAGAATGTTACAATCAGTGATGTGGCGCCGACTACAGACCCGGACGCGGACCGAAGAGACGATACAACAAAACTAACCGGAATAAAAAAAACGCTTAAAAAATTATTTAAAAAAAAATAACAAATAAATGCAACCTCAAATCGTAATTTAAAACCAATGACCATACTATCGTACGAATGAGCTTTATTCCGTACAAATTCAGTCAAATACGAACTGGTAAACAGGTCTGCAAAGGCAAAATGGTGGGTGGTTTGCAGATTTTTTTTGTTTTTAATACTCATTTATATTAATTTCAGGATAAATTACCGTATATTGAGGAGTTAATCAAAAACATTATTCCATGTGATTTCCGTTCGATCACAGGAGTCTGACGCTGTTTCAAGAATGTTAAAATTACCTACACGTTCAAATACAAAAATTGTCAAATTGAAACAGAAATTGGAATATTCTTTCAAAAACTAAATGCCATAAGTTATCATCACAAAATTACAGAGACTATATTTGATGGTGCATACATTGTTGGTAAGAAGCATTTATAAGTACTTGACTTCAAATATCTTGCTGCATTAAGTCAGTCTGTAAATAACTTTGCAATCGGTAAATGCTATGTATTTTACCGGATTTTACTAAATGGAATCCTTTATCACAGTGTAAAATATAACACACATTCAAGAAATTCTTGCTCTGTTCTTTTTATATTTAATGGTGTAAAACAATGTGGGCAAATTATGTTCTATGTTAAAGTTTATCCACTGTGCTGCTGTTTGATGAATGACTGCAGATGCACTCCTTCATTTTTTTGCAATCTAGGAAGCTTGAATTTTACATTTTCCAAGCTTGCAGACTTGGAAAAATTCCTTTTGCAAGCTAGCTTAATTTGTGTAAGTTTGAGATTTTACAATAAGCTTGCAGACTTTGAGAATTTCTTTTTGCAAGCTTGCAAGCTTGCACAAGCTTGCAGACTTGGAAAAATTCCTTTTGCAAGCTTGCGCAAGCTACCTTACTAGCTTGTACAACTTCAACTAGCTTGCTGCAAGCTTGCTGCAAGCTTGCCGCAAGCTTGCTGCAAGCTTGTGGAAAGCTTGCATTTTGGTTTGGGTCTATTGACATTTACAGCTATAATGAACTGATAATATAATAGACTGGTATTCACTTGCCTCATAGAGTAATCTGATACAGCATAAAGCCTTATCTGCTAGTTTTGAAATAAGACCATTTTAGAAGCTGTTGATTAGCACATCATCTGTTAGAATGGATTAGAAAATGTTCAATGCAGACATGCTCCTTGATTATAACTGAAAATATAATAAGGTACCAATTTATGGTAATAGGGAGACTGTTCATTTTATGTTTGGGGTTCTAACACATGCCCACATGGAATCACAAATTTCCTATTCAGTCTGGAATACTGAGCACACCCATGACTCTTTCATTGCAGCCCTAAAATATTCTTTACTCTCAACACTGTTGTAAGAAACATTTTGGAGCAATAATCCATTTTAAATATTTTAACTGAACACCCAACAGAAGCATTTAACAAAATGACCAAGTCATTGGACATTTCATTCTTTAATAAGGCAATATCTGATTTTCAAATCAAACTCATTAGCTTTGGCCCTAAAATGTTGTTGCTGTTTTTACAGGTTTTAAGCCATTTTTCTGGATGGCTATATATAGCAACCAGTATAACTGGTTGAAGAAGAACCCGAGAAACCCCTGGGAAAACCCACCCCTCCCTGTAAATCTACTGGCGAGACTTGTACACATGCAGGCAGTGCGATTGGGCAAGTGCATTAGACCACTCAGCCACCAGGGGCTCCCATACAACATTGTACTAATTCATAACTGTTGGGAGAAATGGGTCAAGAGGTTTATAAAGTCAGGAATAATTGGTTCTGTAACAGAGCGTGTTTTAGTGTGCTTCCTCTGTTTCTCTCTTTTATGTCTTCTTGGCACAGTATCAGACCAATCTCTTTCTTGAGAGTGCTGGTGTCAGATATTAAGATTTGTTGTTGTTGTAAGGTTTAACGCCATTTTTCAGCACAAGATTGGCTTATACATGGCAGCCAGTATTAATGGTAGAGGAAAAACCTGAGAAACCCCCCCAGAAAGAATCACCGACCTATGAGAAGCTACTGGCAAGCTTTCTCACATATACCCACATTGGCTGAATCCGAGACTTGAACCCAAACAGACAGAGGTGAGATGGCAGTGATCCATAATGGAAAGCACTTTAGACCACTTGGCCACTCAGGGCCCATGTATTAAGATTTATACAACAAGGTTTTCTATTTTTTAAACACTTAATATGAAAATAGCAAACTGTATGATTTTGATGTGTTTGTATGTTTACTTTTTGTATAAGATATATCAGAAAATACCATCCTGCTGTAAAAACTCTAAAGTAACAGCTTAACCTTAGCCAGAGTGATGGAGTCCAATAACCAAGAATGGGAGTTTTTCAGCATGGTCATGATGCTATGGCAAAGTACATATAATGGTATTGCCAGAAAACATTGTTCAGAATTTCTGGCCATAGGTTGTGAAGTTTTGTTTTACCCCCCAAAAGTTATTAAAGTAACCATGCAGAGCAGAGTATTCACTTGTCCTATATTCAGGGGGTTTGGATCAGCCTTATGGCTCCATTATTAAACTTCATGGCCCAGTATCAATGTGGCGTGTGGTGGGTTGTTTTGCTATGGTAGGTGTGTTATGGTTGGGGTGTGTTGCTCCAAATATTTTACTGCTCCGGTGGCCTAGTGCATCTGCAGTGGAAGTGGAAGGTTGTGGATTTTTTCCCTGGCTGAGTCATACCAAAGACTTACAAAAATAGTACTAACAGCAGTCTTGCTTGGTGCACAGCATTAAGAGGTTAGTGTTAGGACTGGTCGGCTTAGTGTTAGGATAATGTGACTAAGTAGGACATCATGCTACATGGCTACGGCATGATTCCCCAGTGCTAGAATCACTATAAACTGGCCCACGGCAGACACTGTAACAGAGAGCCACGTATTTAGAGACAGCTTGTACACTGTTCAGATACAACTAATTCTGAGGGCATGATATGCACATGGTATACACTGCTCAAAAGTACTCAGAGTTGTGTATGTACAGACAGTTGTACACTACTCAAAAGGAACTTAGTCAAGTACGTACATACAGCTTGTACACTGCTCAAAAGGAACTCGGTCAAGTATGTACAGACAGCTTGTACACTGCTCAAAAGGAACTCGGTCAAGTATGTACAGACAGCTTGTACACTGCTCAAAAGGAACTCAGTCAAGTATGTACAGATAGCTTGTACACTGCTCAAAAGGAACTCAGTCAAGTATGTACTGACAGCTTGTACACTGTTCAAATGACAGATCAAATCTAAGGTGCATTTAGTGGATGTTTAGGCTTTCACATTAATTTTTGTGGTAATAGCATATACTGCTGTGGCCCATGGAATGAAAGAGATTAAATACATAGTAATGTATTCTCCTGGAATTAAACCACTTTTTAATGTAGTTTTAGAGCATTGGTTAAGCACGTAAATTTCTCATATTGGATCAATGGGGTGGTCTCAAAGCATTACTGATAGAAAGTTTACATTATCACATGTCTGTCTGTCTGTCTGTCTCTGTGTTTGTCTATCTCTTGTAAAATGAATGCATATGGTAAGCATCCACGATTCTCACTTCAGAATTTAAATCTCTCTCTCATTCTGTGTGTGTGTGTGCACCGTGTGGTTTAAAGCGCTCTCCATTACGGATCACCGCAATTCAACCTCTGTCTGTGTGGGTTCAAGTCTCAGATTTGGCCAATGTGGGTATGTGAGAAAGCTTGCCAGTAGCTTCTCATGGGTCTGTAGTTCTTTCCAGGGTTTACCAGGGTTCTTCCTCCATCATTAATACTGGCCACCATGTATAGCCTATCTTGTGCTGAAAAATGGCGTTAAACACCACTACTACTACTACTCTCTCTCTCTCTCTCTCTCTGTCTCTTGTATCTGTGCATCTATATGTAAATACATCATGATCCCAATTCCATCCTTTGTGAAAGTTTAGTGTTAGTAAGCGAAGTTGTGTATCAATTTCAGCATGGACAACAATGACAAATTAATCTGCACAGTTATCACATATACCACCATTGTATTGACATGAAAGTAAAAAAGGAAATATTTTGAACAGGTTGTGTGACTGTTGACTATTTTTCAAGAAATGGAAGTGAAGTTTATTATTGAAAACATACATTGAAAGAATAATTATGACCTTGAGAATGAACAAACCAACTTAAGATCTTTATGTGTTTAGATTTTAACAAAAAAATTGATACAATCATTTTCCTAATTGTATTTTGTAAACAGAAGGTTAATCAGGCATTCATTGGATGCACTGTAGTAAAAGAATTAAATATAGAATCCATAACTATCACAGTTAAAATTCTCTTAATGTATGCCAAGTTCAAAATGAGTCTAAAAGAGTAAAATATTTGTGGATTCTATAATATATGATAGCTACTGACAGCTGTGTTCCTTTGAATACTTCTGTTAAACACCTTTAACTTGGAACTCTATCCATTATGTCAAATGCATACCATTCCACCTTCAAAAATTTAAATAAAACTTTCAATGTGGTTTATATTTGCTGCAAACAGATTCAAAATAATTATTTCAACTAGGTAATTAATAATAAAGCATTTGTGGTTAATTGTTTTGAGACAACTCTTCTTTTTCTTGTATCAACTTCCAAGCGTCTTCCGGGATTGGAAGCATGTGGTTCCATTGTATCTGTTGCCCATTCAGCTCCAAGATACCTACCGTATTTCCCCGCATATATCCCGCGGGTTATACCAGATTTTACAAACCCCGCAGGGGGGGTGCGGGTTATATAAGGGTGCGGGCTATATCACAATTTTTTTTACACATAATAATATTTCAATATATTGTTTGAAAAAGTAACTACATAACATATATTGTTCTAGTTTTGTTTTGCTACTCTCATCAATATCAAATTTTCTGCCTGTGGCTCTATTGCCATGCACTTCAGCATACGCAATGGCAGTTAGCTTGAAGTCGGCCGTGTAAGACTTTCGTTTCGGCATTTTTTAAATTAAACAGAAAGAAATTATTTAAACTCGAGTCTACACTTCACAAGAATACAAGATTATTTAGAAATGTCCGTGTTTATGTAGCCTGTAGTTGAGGCACAGCTCCTATAGACAGCTTACGCACATAAGCACTGTGTACCGTGTTTTTGCTGACTTTTTATGAGCAAAGGTCGTCGGCTTACTTTGATGATGGCGCCGCTAAAGGCTCCAGTTGAAGGGTCAAGCAAATACCTGTTTGTTATTGCTGCGGCAACTTCAGATAATTGTAGAACATTGAAACAGATTTGTTTTATTTGTTTAGTATATATCAGTGTTTCAAAGGTAATCAGTTCTCTTTGAAGTGTCAGCAAACGTATTTTTTCTTCTTCCATCTGGTATTTGTTTTTAAATTAGTGTCATCTGCTTGACTGTACTTTTTTTTACGTTTCCGCCTTCTATGGATTCGGATTTTAACTAGTCAGTTGCATAAAGTAATAAGGCCAGATATCATCATTAGCGGATTATGATATAACAGTGCACTGTTAGTGTGGTTTGTCAGTATGAGACAAGGACTTGTTATTTTAACAATATATTCCAGTACATTGTTTCCTGTCATGGTGCCTTTGATTTTCTCTACTCCAAACGCAAGACTGTATACACGGTTTTTATCAGCCAAAATTGGTGTCGCCACAAATATCACCAGATGGTATATTTTGTCACCAAAACGGAAAACAGAATCGCAGTTTGCTACATCAGCGAAGCCCTGTGATCCTGTAATTGATTTAATTTCCGATTGTAGCTGTATAAATATATCTATGGTTGCGGGTTATACAAAGGTGCGGGTTATGCCAACGATTTTTTACACAAAACCCCAAAACCCGCGGGCTATATCAGGGTGCGGATTATCTGCGCGAAAATACGGTATATCACCTCACCCATGTGTACACACTAGCAATATACTTGCCCTCCTCTTCTGACAATTATATACCAGTACTCGTTATTACCACTATAATAAATGATGTCATATGAATTGTCCACAAAGGCAGTGATTCCATTCAAGAGTGCTCTTAAAACTCACCTGTTTTGACTGCAAGAACAAACTTGAAAGACCTAAAAATGTTTCCAACCTTAATTTTTTTCAGCATGTTTCATATTTTCTAATTTCATGGTTTTTTGTAGTGATGCTAATCGGTCAGAAATTCATAATCGATAATCGGTTCCCCATAACCAACTGATCATCGATTATAATCAGTTACTAAGAGCAAATGAAAATATTTGTTAGTTATATCTTTGATCAAGAGTTCAATATGTTTATAAATGTACAGGAGTAATCTCTTCATGCGCGCGCCATCAAGCATCGTGGCCGACTAGCCAGCGTAGACCCCCATGAAACAATCCTAGTCTGTGAGAAAGTTTCATCAGTAATCCGGTATCCTACAACAGTATATGCTATGTATAGACAGGAGCCTAGTTTCATAGAGAAAATATTATCTGTGTTTCTCTGTTTGTTCTATTAGTGTCGCGTAGCCCTTGGAAGACTATTGAAAACAGTGGTGGAGCAGACAGACAGACGAACGGAAAAGTCTACGATACACACAAGGGAGATTTAATGAAACCCCAAGTGATACCAAGCAGTACACTCTACGAAACTTTCTACGATACCTCTCCGAGTAGGGTTATAGCGTTTTCGTGTTTGCTGGTTCTTCCTGGTCCAATGTTCAAGGATTCCACTTGAGAAGCACTTTTGTCCACTTTACACCTGGTAGATAAACACTTAGCTAGTACTTACAAACAATGGATCACAAGTTGTTTATTTAAGACGTAGAAGACTTAAAAAGTAGTTCCTTCTTATGGTTTTCTTATTTACCGTTTAAACCAGTGACAATAATATTCATTGTGTGCTACTTTTGTTCTACAACTTTGTTAAATGAACGCATCTTTTTATGGCTGATCAGTCATATGAAACTGAACTACTGCTACAATGCCCCGAAATTCTTTCATTCATATGTGATGTGTCTATAATTTAAATATAGAAGGACACGATTTTCTTGTTTGTCATTGTTTATAAATACTACAAAAGATGTTGCAATTTAACTTAAACAAATCAACAAAATGTATTTAAATTTATTAACTCAACAATTTAACAACTTGATCATGTAATAATAACTATATATTCCTAATTATGAATCATAAGTTTTTTTTATTTGTAGTTGTGAAGGGAATAATAAATTTCAGGTCAACTTTAGTGGCTGGGAGTTTTACTAACCTTTGTGCTTTGCATACACATAAAAGTAGTCTCCCTTTGCACACAATCGATTATCTTATTGATTTGCTCAACCAACTGATGATCGATTATAATCGATAATCGGAACAACACTAGTTTTTTTGTTTTTGTTTTTATGGGGTAATCTTGTTTTTAAAAAAATATTTTTAGATGTTTTCTAATGTTGTAAAATGCTTAGAGCTTCTAGAGATTATGCACTATACAAAGTCTTCATTATTTAAAAGAAAATCCCACCTGTTCAGATATTTGTCCACAAAACATTGCCTCTTCTCAGATGTGGATCTTCAATGATAACAAAGTTCTTCGAATATATATACATTATTTCTGTGCCCTTTTTATAAAATAAATAATAATGCTTGATGCTTTTCAGAATCTGAAAGTTTGACTTTGATTAACCAGATATTCTCAATTATTTCACAGTGAGTTAGAAAATTGTTTTTACCAGAACTACAATTCATTCAAGTTGTCTGGAATTCTGTACTATGTTTTTTATGCAGTATGTTTCTTCCAGCAGTGTAAGCCACATGGATCGGAGATGTAAAGTTTTTAGGCTTTATATGTAATAGTATTTATACTGTAATTAAAGATCTGACTTTTTGTTGGACTTACAAACAGGGATCCACTGGCCAAATTTTGCCTTCGAGCCTATAGTTATAGTTCTACACTGTTCAGATCTAATTCAGTCAAAGATCGAGCCTGGTATCTACAGACAGCTTGCACATGGTTACAAATTGAAAATGCTTCCATGCTTTTTGTCATAAGCTAGGTCTAATTATACATACAGTTGCTAGTGTTTTTTCCATCTTTTTTTAAGAAAAAGATGAATACATTCATTTGATAGATAAAAGAACTGTAAGAACTTTGGGACAGATACATGAATCTGGGCTAAATGTGTTAATTTACTTTGGCACAGATACTTATACCTGGGGTAAATTGTGAGTTGATATTGGGGCAGATACATGTATCTATGGTTAAATTTGAGATGTATGTACTGTGGGTAAAAGTGTAAATGTAAAGGCTTTAAATTTTGATCTTTTTTTTGCATTTATGGTAAATAAAGTTTTGCAAAATGCTTGTGTGTTTAAACCATTTTTCTTCTTTCAGCCAGTAATTATGTCACTGTAAATAATCTCTAATGTTGAGGTTATATATACTACTGATAGTTCTCAAGCTCTCATTTTGCCAATATAATTGTACAGATTCTTGATATGCAAACAGAAATCAATTTTATGGATCACAATCTCAGTATGTACTCATCCAAGCAAGTAATTGCATCATTAAATAATTAACCATGCTCTAGGGGGGCCCCATATGATGTTGAACATTGATTGGGTGTCAGTTTCATTTACAGATGCCTTGGTGAATGAACTTTACTATTGGTATTTTGTATTTTGAAAGTAAAGAAACAATAACGGGACACTTCAAAATATTATGTCACAACATTTTTAGTGATGAACACGAAACAAAGGTACTTGTAGCTAAATTTTAATATTCTTTTTTTTTTTTATTGTTTCACATTAACAACTCGAAGAATTGCCTTGAAACTGGTGTTTCTCATTCCCTCATCAGCCGATTCCAATATGGCCAACTGCACTTATCACTACACCTTCAGAAAGGATGGAGATACTGAAATGGGATTTTCATTAAAAGTCTTCTTGTGATCTCTGTTTGGTTTTAACTATATAGTGTCATCTGATATCCATTATGGCTAACACAGTGGCTATCAAATTTAGTTTTAAATGATATTTTTTTCTGAAATGGGACTGCTACCAAAAGACTTTTAATGATGTCGTATTTATCCTAAATGAAAATGACTCTTATATCGCCATTTATAACCATCTTTTTGTTGATAAGTCATCATTACAAATAGTTTTAATGACATGGGGTTTTCCAAAATGAACTTGGTGCTGATATAATGTCAGTATGACTATCATGGTAGTCGTCATGGAAACCTAATGTTATCACTCCTCTTGCAAGATAGCTATAAGTATCTTCCCCACAAATTACAAGGCAGACTTAAAAATCTTTAGATGTAATCATATAATACTCACTTTATTGTTGTAAGAAGCAAAATGATTATATCTACTACGATAATAAGGGCATGTAATCTAAAAACAGATGTTTTAACATTGCTTTTCTTTGGTCCAGTAACTTCCGAACTCACCATTTCAGCATTCTGTGTCATCTTTTAAGGTCTATTATAGCCTTTGGTTGTCAGTTCAACCCACTCTGTTTCTATACCATAGCTCCATTATTTAGGATAGGAGCTGTATTATAATTGTTTTTATCCATTTGTCTATGCATCTGTTCACCTTTTTTGTAATCACCAAAACTCTGCAGCTTTTGCATTTAATTGGAAACCATTTGGTAGGTAAATTGCCTATTACATGTTTATTTGCCTTTTAAATGTTTCCTGTTCTTGGGTCCTATTTAAATGGAGTTATTACCCTTTATTAGATCTCTATTATGTCAGATCTTTGCAACCAGCAGAGCTCAGGAGTCGTTGAAATAATTATGTTACAGTTTGCTGTGCTTATCATCTCCTAGTTCTTTTGTCATATCATCCATTGTCAGCTGAGTTATGGCCCTTGAAAGGTAACGTAATATCATGACACTGGGAAGATTGGTAAGAACATAGTTGCCTAGACTTGCATGCGCTTTATTTGTGTACATTATTGTTTAGATTGTGTATCCTCACGATTTTGGTTCCAGCAAGATGAGATTACTAAAATGTTATGGTTTTCAACCAAATTTGACATGCTGCTTGATAAAGATCACATGTTGGTTCAGTTTGATTGTCAGGAATCGGTGGCATTATTTAGCAGAGCTGTAGACCCTGATTGTCAGACCAACTCACCTTCATTTCTATAAAACAGGCATGTGCAACTTCCTCCAAAGCATGGGCTGCATAACGATTTTTAAAGTTTCACTGCTGGATGCAGCCCATGGGCTATAGGTTGCACATGCCTTGGAATACAATAACTGTATAGTTATTATTGGATTTAAACCAAATTTGGTATGCAGTCTTTTCCATGTTCTTTTTTGTTTCAAACATAATTATAAAGGGTACCTTGATCTAGATGAAGCCATCAGTTTTCGTAAGTTGTTAAAGAGTATATTTTTGTTCTTAGTGAAAATTTGATGAATTTGAGGGAAATATAGTAAAGTTTCAGACCATAGATGTAGCCTGACTTGAATATGCACAGAAGTCTAAGTGAAGTCTGGATTAAACAATGCTGGCTGCAGTATTTACCATATTGTCTCAACATGTTTATGGTCATTGTAGCAAGTTTCTGGCAACAATCCACAATTTTCTTTTAAGACCCAAGGCATGCTGGGATTTCCCACATTTTTCATGAGCATGCATAACCAAATGTACATCACCAATAACACAATGTAACAGTATCATCCACATTTATAAAGGGGCATGTTTTATTGGTTGATGAATATCTTTGTATGGAAGAGAAACTTTGATTGGCTGACATTCAAGCAACACAAATTTCCATGTCGGGAATTTTTTCTCTCACATGCAACGATTGGCTGGTTTATGCAAATTCATCAGAAATGAGGAAATGTCAGTAAGGCAGCCACTGGTGAATAATGAGTAATGTAGATTGTTGCCCATGGCCTGGGATGAAAGTACATGGTTCCATAAGCCTTACTTGAAGAAAATATTTGATAATGTAACTGGATGTGTGCTGCCTGGACATGTACATATGATGCTTTATATGATCTACATTGATTAAGAAACTTTGCAGTGGATTAGAATCTTCCAAGATAAAATGTTTTTATTATATCAAAGGTTGTATTAAGGAACTCGTTTTTCAAAGGTTAATGATGTGATGTAAATAATTTTAATACTAATTTTAAAAAAGTCATTAATTGTAATACTCAACAATGAGCCTTTCCTAGCAATGCCTTATTTCATGCAAAAGTGTCTATAGTTCAAGAAAAGAATTTTATAGAAAATCCTTATAAACAGTCCTCTCCTCATGAGCAGATGGTGTTCACTTTTGTTAATGAATAACTCCTATGGGAACATAAACCAGTTTGCACACTTTTTGAAAATTTTGACATGAAATACAAACCCTGGAATGGTACAGTTTGATGGGGCTGTAGCCATTATCAGTCTCCATCAGGGACACTTAATTGGCTTCAGTCAGCCAGTCAAAATTTTATAGATTTGAGGAAATTCTTATCTTTAATATTTGGGCTGTGTGCTATTTGTTAATAGATGTTGTATATATAAAATGTCATTTATGATTATCAATTATTTATAACAAATGCAAGAATTTCCTCTGGAGAAACTACATAAATTTACAAAAGTTCAGTGTACATGTATTTGGCAAGTCAAGAATTTTTACCTTTGAAGATGCATGCATCATCGCTTTGTTGTCAATTTTGTCTTCTAATTATCTTCTATGACAGGTGTGACTGCTGCATAATCAAGCTAGTTTGGAACTTTTATATTGCTTGACACCACCCCCACCCACCCAGTGCAGAAAAAATATAATTATCAAATGTTGTGAATATTTAAATCCTTGTAGTGTTTACAGAAATGCTAAATTGGCCAGGAATGTTAGAACAGCTGGAAGTTGCATGAAATTTCATCCATTATTTCAGGGGCAAATTTAAATATCAAGCTTTTTCATGTTCCAGGTTTCTGATAGCAGTTGGTTAATTAATTAAATCAATTAAACTAGGACACTTCGAGATCATTATCTCTATTTGCCTGCAGTCGGTTGAGCGCTTCATTCTTTTTTTTGCCAAAAGGTTTTAATATTTTATGATATTTTTGTTTGGAGTACACTCAAGAATCAATTGCATTAACCTTATTGGACTTTTGTGTGTTGAATAACTAATTTGAATTTTTTATGCTGAATCCTTGTTATAAGGAAGTTAATGTTTTTATTTAAGCTATACAGTGGAATAAAGTGTAACAATAGGCTCCAAAGTATCAGTGTTTGAGGGATTCGGAAGTCAGCATTTAAGTGTTTCCGAGACATTGTGCAGTATGGTGAATCAGAGATCTGTCTAGGGGCACTTAGTGCATAGCAGCTGATTGCACTGGATGTGGTTTCACGGCACTTCAGACTGCCAGAGAAACATATCAATAGAACCATGCACATCATAGAGTTGGGACATGTTGTGCAAACATCATACCCCTCCTTCCTCATGTCCACTCAGCCTTCCAGTAAGAACATAATCTTGCTGGTAATATTATGTTTTTTATAGACTGCCATGAAACTTGGTAAACATTATGGGTATCACCTGAGAGATATGCATATGAACAAATCACTCCACTCCGGAGATTTGTATAATTGCTGTTGCCCTTCCAGTGGCATACAGCATATGACAAAATCTTGTTTTCATTAATATATGCCACAAATTCTTTTTCATTAGCAAACTTAAATGATTACGGTGGTGCAGCACCAGGTTAAACTTAGTGATGGGAAGAAATTATGCAGAATAATTCATTTAATTCCTTTAAAATTATCAAATTTCTTTGGCTGTACCAATGGAAACCCACTTAATTCCATGGATGAAAATTGATGCTGTTATTCGCTCAAGCACAGCAAATTAGTTTTATTGGTAATCAGTGCCCAGCTGATTTCGTTCATGCTTTATGATATTTACTGGTACATCAAATATGAATGTTAGATTTTTAAACAGTCCTTTTTATACTAGGCATAGTATAAAGTTATGAACTCACAAATGTATTAAGCACCATTATGAACTTTGAGATAGAGCACCATTATGAACTTTGAGATAGAGCACCGTGATGAACTTTGATACAGAAACTTCAGTGTAAAGCAGATACCAGGTACTCCCCAATTTTTCCCCATCCTACTCCAAAATATCTGCCCCCACTCCACTCCCTGGTAATTTATCTTGGTTAAGAATTGATGCAAGGGACAGTTTCACAATTTTAGTTGTGTGTCAGTAAATGTATATGTAGTAATTGGGTCGGACTTTCAATAGATTCCAAATCATAGCCCCTCAGCCACAATGTTATGTACCCAGGGATTCATTTAAGCCCTTACTTCCACATTTGAACATTTTTTGTTGATACATGGATAATTGAACAAGCATCAATTTTCACATATTAGTCTTTGGGAGCTATTTTTAATGTGTGTAAACCTTTCTTCAGCCCCCTCTACTCTAGTCCTACCCTCGGGGGCTATATTAATATTGTATGCACATCAACAAATCATCTCTAATAATATCCACAAGATCGGATTCTCTATCTTCAGTCATGTAGGAGTGCTTGAACGTGAGTGCACAAACACAACTTTACATGTATAGTTGGGTAGATTTTAACAATGCCTACCATTTCTATTAAAATTTGAGAAATACTACTACTACAGATACTTTTAATAATAATCAGTTTTATTTCACAAGGCTAAATGAGTAATATACCAGGCATCAGCAATCTTTTAGAACTGCTGTGCCATCCCTGCTCAATCATAGAGTGCTGTGTGCCATGTAATATTTGTTTCTTTTAATTTAATTGTTGTTTTTAAGCCTTTCCTAAGAGTCTCACTGTTGACACTATTAGTACGTGTACTATAGGTTTCAGACACGGGGACGAACAAATTTATGTCCAGACAAGATGCATAATAAAGCATGCTTAAATTCATTAAGCATATGGTGTACATAGGATGCATGGAGTAGATTTCATTTTAATTAATACAGACAAACCCAAAAACGTTTACTAGACAGTCACCTGTCTTATAAGGACAATTATGGATGGTTGGATATTAGACAGGTTTGACTGGCTTGAATGGCATTTTAATTTGGTCACTCACCCTAGCTTCGAGACAAATTGGTGCATTTCTTTGGAGGATCAGTTAGTAGTCTATTTTAAATTGTGCACTATGGATTCAAGTTGTCTAATGGTTTCCTGGATCAGGAGTTTTAGATGATTAGAATTGAATAATAATTGGTACAGTCTGAAGTGTGTAACAATGGGAGCAAATGCACCTGTTTGGCACCTCTTTGGATTTAATTTGGCAGGCTTTTGACAAATGGCTAATCAAAGTTCTGCTTGCAGTACCTTCAGGTATTTGCTTTGGAACTGAAATCCAATGCTCAAAAGGGTGTTAGCCTTTGAAAAATAAACGTCACAATAAATGGTGCACTCAAATGTAGACATTTTCCCCATGACCACAGATTTATCAAATGCTGACTGGCCCACTGGTAATACAATTGAGGCCAAAGTTTTGAAATTTAGTGGGATGTATTTCAGCGTGTGCAGTATTCCAACCCCAATTCAGGTCAGTGTGACCAAAATAAGTGAGGTTTAGTTGGGTTTTACTGTTGTTCCTTTTGTCTCATACCTCTGTTATTGGCCATGTCCTTATGAATGTACATTGTGATTGTAATTGTTTAGTAGTACTTAGAGTACGTTACTCTTACTCCATTCTAAACCAGTCTAGGGTGTATTATAATGAATGTTTGATTTTTCTTCTGTTTTAGATGCAGAAGCAGTGCAAGATCCCAGCATCATCAGCCCTTGCTGGTGGTCAGGGACAGGTTCCACACATGGTTCCTGACACTTCACGCTTTCTTTCGATGAATGAAGCCTCTTGGTCAGAGAATATGTATGTTGAGGTCATGCGCTTCACTCTGGATCTTGTGGACTCCAAGGGACTGTACAAAAATATGGCAGATGAGATTTGTACACAGCCTATTCAGTTTGAGCAGGACCAGATGACTGGACAGTGCTGGAATGGTACTTCTATTGCAGGGTAAGTTTAGTCTTGTCTGATGCGCTGATTATGTACTTCTTTTAGCATTGCTGTAGAGTGATGTGCACTTTTAGTGGTACAATTGTATGTGACGAATAGTAAGTCATGTCAGGTTGAAACAACATACAAGGCATGGGTCTGAACATCAAGCCTTCACATACAAATATGAGCCTGAACTGTAGTATGTCAGTGATACATGACATGTACCTGGAAACCATATATTGACAACATATCAATGTCAGGTATAGGGTACCTCCATATCAATGTCTGGTAAAGTGTACCTCCATATCAATGTCAAGTATAGTGTACCTCCATATCAATGCCAGGTATTGTGTACCTCCATATCAATGTTGTGTATAGTGTACCTCCATTTCAATGTCAAGTATAGTGTACCTCCATTTCAATGTCAGGCATTGGGTACCTCCATATCAATGTCAGGTATAGTGTACCTCCATATCAATGTCAAGTATAGTGTACCTCCATTTCAATGTCAGGCATTGGGTACCTCCATATCAATGTCAGGTATAGGGTATCTCCATATCAATGTCGTGTATAGTGTACCTCCATATCAGTGTTGAGTATAGGGTACCTCCATATCAATGTCAGGTATAGTGTACCTCCATATCAATGTCTGGTATAGTGTACCTCCATATCAATGTCGTGTATAGTGTACCTCCATATCAATGTCAAGTATAGTGTACCTCCATATCAATGTCGAGTATAGGGTACCTCCATTTCAATGTCAGGCATTGGGTACCTCCATATCAATGTCAGGTATAGTGTACCTCCATATCAATGTCTGGTATAGCGTACCTCCATATCAATGCCAGGTATGGCGTACCTCCATATCAATGGCTGGTATAGTGTACCTCCAATTTAATTCATAACGTTTTTGAAATAATTGGGAAAAAATATATATACTGTTAATTTGCCATCTGATTTGAGTATTTATCTAGTTTTGTTAATGTCATCAGAATGAATCCTTTAGAAATTTTGCTTTGAATAAAATTCTTTACCCCTTTTATTACTGTATACTAAGATTGTTTACTGATTTTAGTACTGTATACTAAAATTGTTCACCCAATTTAGTACTGTATACTAAAATTGTTCACCCATTTTAGTACTGTATAATAAAATTCTTTGAATGGAAAGTAGGCTCATGAGATATCAGAAACAGAGTTTCCAGTTGTAACAGCTTCCATTCTAAAGTTACTGATTTAGTTTAACCACTCCTTATGGTTGGTTCCAATTTGTGTACATGATAATAAGTTGTTGACATGGGGCCATTAAAATGAGCTAGGTAAGGTTACCAAAACTACAAGTTTTTGTGTTACTGCTGTTAAAGTATATGCTATTGTGGGTGATGTAACATATTGTGTTGGGTATTGTCGGAGTGGGTTGTATCATGGTTCCATCTGTACATAGTGGTACAGATTTGATATGTGTTTGCATGCAGGGCTATTTGTGCATGTTTGTGATTGCACATGGCGCAGTTTTTGTATATAGCTGTATGATGTAAGATTTGTGTTTGTGGTACTTTATAGTTGGTTGCAGGAGGTGTTGATTGTGTGTGTTGCTCCACATACTACAGTGTATATGTGGCTACTTGTACTTTGTCTATGTGGTAGCATGTTACTGATTATGTGTGTGGATTCATATGGTGCAGTGTGTACATGGTTGAATATGTGGTTGAATATGTGACTATCGGTACATGTTAGTGCTAAGTACTGTGCATGTTGTTTTTGGTTTCATGCCATTTTTTAGCACACTACAGTCATCCCTCGCCACTTTGTGCTTCAACTTTTGCGGCTTCACTCTATCACGTTTTTTTTTTTAAAGGGGTGTTATTTCAACCCTTTCATCACTACAGACCGGTTTTTCAGTCATGGCGAAGTAAGTCTGTAACCCTGCAGACCGCTTTACCGGTCTGGGGCAGTGTGCTTATTTAACGTCATAGTACCAGACTGCATACGTTTTGGGATATCTCTAAGAAGTTCCTTTTTTAATGTAGATATTATACTTGGATCATCTCGCGAGTTAAGCTTGAATTCAAGTAGCAATCTCGAGGCATGCAGGCACCGTTGAAGTGTGTTTTCCGAATGGTGAATTTCTGTTCAAAATGGGCGGACTTCGACACAAGATGAGAATGAAGTGTCAGATTATGAATTATCAAAATATTTAGCTGTTGTGACCTAACACAGTTGATTGAAAACGAGAGAAAACATCTGGAGATGCATTTGAATGTGCTTTTGGGAGACAGTGATGATGATAAAGAGGACTTTGAAGGTTTTGAACCAGACGAAGTGTAAACTCCACATGTTTTTGTTCTCGACAAACCAAAGTGATTTATTTCAGTTTTCTGAGAGAGTTGGACCCACCGAAGTTTTAGATGGCTCCAGGAATTTAGCTTTGGAACACTTTAAAATCATTAATTTAGACAAAATGTTTGAAATTATCATTCATGTAATGTGTTAAATAAATAATTGTTTGTGCATTTTACCTGTTGTGTTACCTGTTTGCACCTGTATATTAAAAGTTTTAATATATATGCACATTGTGTTGAATTATTCATACAAGTTGATTTCTAACCTTTATTTTGATTCCAAATACAGAAAGATCTTTAAAATCGGCAAAGTTATGTTCTTTCAAAGTCCACAGGTCATTCTGCTTTACTGTCAGTCCAAAGTTATTTAGAGGGTCGTGAACAGGTTTTCTATGCTGTAACTACGAAATCCTACTTTGTGGAACTAAACTTTTCGCGGTAGAATCTGGTACTGATCAACCGCAATCAACGAGGGATGACTGCATAGACTATACAATGTGGTCAGTTTAAACGGTGGTGGAAGAACCTGAGAAAACATTGAGGGAGCCACCGACCCACAAGTTTTCTCACATACCCACAATGGCTGAGCCCTAGACTCTAACCCAGTATGGCAGAGGTGAGATGGCAGTGATAGGATAGGTAAAGGTTACATTAGACCACATGGTCACCTGGAGTCCCTGCTGTGTATATATGTAAGTGGGTACGTGGTGTACTATTAGTGCATAAATGGGGTGGCATATTATGCGGTGTGCATTTGTGGGTGGGCCCATGCTACAGTGCACATAAGGGTGGGTGTGGCTACTATGTGCATATTTGGGTTGTTACATTGTAATACGAGTGCATAAGTGGTGGATGCATGGTACTTCATGTGCATATGTGCATGCCTGTTGGCACATGGTATTGTGCATATGTGGGCATGTGCAGAGATGTATGAGACTGCATATTTGGGTACATGTACTATCTGTACATATTTGGGTACATGTGGTACTGTGTGCATAGTATAGCACATGTGGCGCTGTGAATACATATTTGGTCAGATATGGCATTGTGTCTGTAAATCTGGGTAGATGTGAAACTGTGTGTGTGTGTGTGTGTATATATATATATATATATATATATATATATATATATATATATATATATATATATATATATATAGCACTGTGTATATACATATTTAGGTACATTGATAATGTGTGCATAATTGGGGTACATGTACTTTGTGTGGATATTTAGGCCTATGTGGTATTTACTGTGTGTGTGCTAGTTTGGGTACATGTGGTACAGTGCATGCATATTTGGATACATGTAATTTGAGTGCATATTTACTGTGTACCAGTATGCATATTTGGTACATGTGATACTGTGTGTGCATATTTGAATGTAAAGTACATGTGGTAATATGTGCATATTTAAGTATATGTACTGTGTATGCTTTTTAAGCTGTATATTATAATCTGTGTGCAGATGTGGATATAGGTGGTACAACATTATCTGACATTTGTGTAAGTGTTCAGAACTCTTTTACCCCAGAATCAGCAGAGGTACTGGCAGTCTTCAATTGTGCAAGACATTTGTGGTTAGTTTTAGCACTTAGTAGACTGGAAACCATTAGCTTCAAGTAAATCTGTACCAGATTCGGGGCAAGTCTTTTCACCAGCCTAGATTATTGATTCTTATACATCAGAATAATCTACCATTTGATGCACAAATTTGTATGATATTGCTTTCAGCTTTTAATATGAAAATAAAACTAATATTTAAACAAAAATCTCTACGTACAGATTCTTTGTTTTAATTCATATTTAGTGCAGAACCAGTCTAAAGGTATTTCGCACTAAAAAGTATATTTTATTTTATTCTATGCATATATGAGAGAAAAAATATCTCCTTTCAAATAATTTACAGATGGATTGGAAAAAGGTAACAGAAGAAAAAAGACCAATACAAAAAATAACAGAATCCTCCAAATATGAAGATATGAGTACAGCATCACATGATGTCTATTTTAGGCCATGTGGAAAGAATTGTAATATTTGGCACTAATTGTCTTAGGATGGATTCTAGTCAATGTGTGTGTAAAGCTAAAAGTGTTACATGTACATATGAAAACTTGAAGCAGTAAAGTATGTTTAAAGACAAAAGGGGCAAATAAATCATTGTTCATTGAAATTTTAGCATGTTATATGTGGATTTCACTTTTTCTGCCTGGTTTCCACTTTTTTACCACTTGGATTATGCTTTTTCCTCGTCAGGGGTTGGCAATTGCATGCTGTACCTCGCTAAGTTTGTGACTTTTTGTTGGTTCTTTGAACAGCTGACAGTTATAATAATGTGCATGCTGTACCTCGCTAAGTTTGTGACTTCCTGTTAGCTCTTGAACAGCCGATAGCTATTACAAAGTGCATGCTGTACCTGGCTAAGTTTGTGACTTCCTGTTAGCTCTTGAACAGCCGATAGCTAATACAAAGTGCATGCTGTACCTAGCTAAGTTTGTGACTTCCTGTTAGCTCTTGAACAGCCGATAGCTATTACAAAGTGCATGCTGTATCTGGCTGTTTGTGACTTCCTGTTGGCTCTTTGAACAGCTGACAGCTATTATAATAATGTGCTTGCTGTACCTTGCTAAGTTTGTGATTTTTTATCTGCTGTATGTCATGTACCACTTACCATGATGGTTTCTCTTTCTAAGACAAGTTGTCATTGTTTAATGTAACAGACAGTTTCAGTAAAACTGCAACATATATGAATGTGATGAAGAATAATGCAACATGATGTACTACCAGGATATCTACGTGTGATACATATGCTGTAACCCCAATAACTAGGAAAATTTGCAACACACTTGAAATGGTCTTTCTTCAAAATAAAATGTTACTAATCAAAGGTAATGTTTAACAAGCATGTTTCTGAGGTAAATAATGTAGTCTAAAGACATTTGGATCAGTGTAAATCAGTTTGATGTGTAATGTGTCCTGCAAACAATTTGTTGTCAACTTCTGCTTTCCTCTAGAGATAGCACATTCATCGTGAAAATCATACATTAAGGAAAGAACTAACAGAACTAATGTACTAAAGGAAGTCAACATACTCGGAGACGTGAAATATATAAATTAATTGGATCACTAAGATTTAAATGCCATCTTGTTTACTAGTTTACCAATATCATAAATGTTTACAATCAGTATCAGTAAATGATGGTGCTTATATGCGTAAACATTGCAGCCTTTTGGGAAAATGATAGGTATCAATAGTTACAAATGAGATACCATGTATACATGCTTGTAAGTGTAATCTAACTGCAAACAACAATGACCCAGATCTGTTGTTGCTTAATGTGCCTGCAGATCAGGGTCTTTGTTGTTTGTTCTTTTGATTAATCTTGAAAAACAGCACAGACCCAGATCTGTTGGCATGTTATGAAATGGCAGATCTGGGTCTTTGTTGTTTGTTCTTTTGATTAATCTTAACAAACAGCACAGACCCAGATCTGTTGCCCCATTTGGCAATGGCAGATCTGGGTCTGTACAGTTGGACTCATAATCCAGTGTATATGGTAACCTTAGTCAGTGGTTCAAAGAAGGCTGTGCCCTGATACTGCATTAAAACAAAAAACTTAATAAGGATATGAAATCACAGTAGTTCCATAAGTCGTAAAACTGAAATATGGTGGCTAAAATTTTACTAGTAAAACAAAACTTGAATAATTTAATACGATCAGTCACGATCAGTCACGTATCCATTTTATTTTAAGAGAGGAAGTTATAAAGTGAGGTTGTCCTAGACAATTCTGGTATATCTGCAAAAACGTATTGGCATATATAGACATGAAAATATCCTTTATTGCCAGGATTCGTGGTTGTAATTGAAAATGCATTGAATTTGAACTCACTTCTGCTGATGACAAATCAATGTTGTATTAGTAGTCAAAACTTTAGGTCTGTAAGTGAAATAGATCTGCACAGGAACACACATATTTATATAATGTTATTGGATTCTTTGGTGTTGCAGATCTTAATGTGTAAAGGCATTATATCATTTGTTATTTAATAATTTTAATGGCACATAACACGATCCAGGAATACTGACCTTTTCTATTCCAATTGCAGAAAAAATAATTGTACCATTATGTTCATTATATGTCAAAATTTGATCAGCTATCGCTTGCAAGCTGGCTCAAGTAGAATCCCAGTGCCAAGAATGACATCACATGGGATCATGCCATGGCGTGTGAAAAAAGAATGTCATTGTGCTTCATGTCAGTGCCCATGTTTGCATTGAATCAGATTAGTCAGGTTCTTGACATTTTTGTATTGGCTAGATGCATATTCACTGAAATGTATCATCTTCTTGAGGGATAACATGGTACCGAGGTGACATTGGGTATAAGAGCTGAAATAATCTGTGTTCAGCAATAGTGTTATGTGGGTGGAGTGTGGCTTGCAAGTTGTCCCAGTGATGGCCTTGCCTGCATTTTTTATATTGAAGCCATAATTTTCATTAAGTCCAGTAAGATGATGGCTTCATTCTGAGCAGCATCTCCCTTCAGTTTGCGGATGTTGCTAAACTGAGCTTTAAAATGGTCCTAATGCACATTTCTGTGGCTATTAGTCAGTTTTTTTGTGTATCATCATCTTTGTCGTTGTCATCATCATCATCATCACAGTCATCATCATCATCATCATCATCATCATCATCATCATCATCATCTTGACCTAGTGTGGTCGTTGAGGTACTGTACTGCTGATCATCTGATTCAGTTCCCTCCACTTGTCGCAATCATGTACCAATGCTTGTGTCGTCTGCAAAACTTTTCCTGGTCCATTCTTTGATGTTGTCAGTCCACTTTTTTCTGTCTACCTCTCCTTCTGCCACTCTGGACACCCTGCAGTACTGTTGTGTGTATATTTTGTAACAATTTCTTTAATATATATACTTATATTTTTGTTTAAAAAAAGAGACTTTAATAATTTTTAAAACATTTACAAGGGTTGTTTACTTTAGCTGGTACTATATATGATGATTTTGAGCAATGGCATTTGCTCGGAATAGAGGTACAAACACAAAACGATTTAAGGGTGAAAGCATCGAGACACATAGTTGAAATTGACACAAATACAGTGGTGATATGCATCTTGATCATACAGAAATTCAATTCCACATGATCAAACCACCTCTGTCATGATAGCAAATTGTTTGCATTTGTAATTTATCACAAGTTTGAGTGTCAGATCACACATCATGATTATACCATGCCTTACCAGAAGCCTAATTCTGTAAACATTTCTTAAAATTATGAGACCAGATTGTGGAGCAACTACTTTTACTTTCAAATCAAGAGCGTTGCATTTTGTAACAAAATTTGAGCATTAAAAGATATTTCACGGTATTGCTGGCATGGTCCAACCACTCTTATGTGGGTGAAATTTTCGCATTTTGACATTTATTTTGTTTGACCTCAAGTTATAGAGTTGCACTTTATAACACAATTTGGGCAATCAATAATGTGACATTTCAAGGTAATTGCAGGACCACCTCTGTTATAATAAGGCCCCAAGTTTTGCATTTTCTAATTAGTTTCAGCCCAAGGTATTAGCTTAAGAATGAATTTGATTCAGGTGAGATTAATTTGGTACAATCCCATGTAGGGGTTAATTATGTTTGTCATTTCCTCAGTTTTTCAGGATCAAAATATCTCTTTTCAACCTTTTACATTTTTGTGTTAATTTACAAAAAAATTACAAATTTTATGAAATTATTTAATTATTCTTTAACTTAATTCACTGCTTCACTGAATGGGATTCACTGAAACTTTGTCAGATTACTGTCAAACCATGTTATCTTGTGAGAGTGGCAGTACAATAGAGACAAAAATACGATGTTGTTCATTATCCAAGTCTGATACAGGTGCTATTAATAGTATACATGTACACTAATTACTAATTACATGTACTGTACCGGTCACTGTGACAAAATTGGTTCAGTATCACCTCCATTCAAGGTTTATTTTAATATAAATGGATGCATCATATAAATTTTGGTAAAACATCCTTTGTTTGACTTAACTATGGTCCAGTCTTATTTTATTTTAAGATAAATGAATTCTTGATATAAATTTCAGTAAAATATCTTTTATTTGACATTACAAAATTACTAATTCTTATTTTAATATACTGTAAATGATTTCTTGATGTAAATTTCAGTAAAACGTCCTTTGTTTGATATTATAGGGTCCAGTGTTATTTTTTAAAAATTTAAATGATTTCTTGATATAAATGTCAGTAAAAGTCCTCATTTGGAATAATTATTAAAGTCCATTCTCATTTTATTTTAATAAAAATGAGATCTTGATGTTAATTGTGAGCTGCTTTTGCTAAATTGACTTGCACTCAAAGGATCAGGGGTTCATTACCCATCCCAGACAACCAGGGCCAGCTACCCAGGTGTGTACTTGGGGAAAAGCATTTCTCTTCAATTTTCTCACATGATATTGCCAATAATGTGTTAACAATGGCTTAAAACCAACAAAACCCACAAAAAAAGATGATGTGAATTACGTGAGTAGTCTAACTCAAATAAACAACTGTGCTAACAGCTGGTGGTAGATAGGTCCAGTTTGGTGATTCCCTTAATGGTTGAATTCATTCTGATGCTATAAAAAAAATGCACCATTTCTTTCCTCAAAATATTTCCACAGTCATAATTTCCCAGCAAATGTTTTTGCATCTTTAATGTCACCATTATCAACTTTTGAATCAGCTCATTCTGGTTAGAGTGCCATATCTCTATCAACCCTCACATTCCAGAAATCAAATTGGAGGGGCTTTGACAGCTAGAAAAACTTCAAGATAGGGGTGGGGTGGGATGATAAGAGTAAAATATGCGTTTTTTTGGTTTCTGCTCTCAGTAGGAGAATCAAATATATCTTTTCTAATTAAATTTGATATCCATGTTTTTCTTTTCACATAATGTCACTCTCATGTTTCTTGCTTGACTTTGATGCATGTGAATTTATACTGAACAGTTTCGTATTTAAAATTTTGAAATGAACATGATCTCTTGACCATCTGCCTTCAGATAACAAACTTGGTCATTTCATTAATAATAAAACTAACATTCAGCTAGAACAGGGATCTCCAACTCTTGGCCTGAGGACCTGCAGCCCACAGTCAGACCTTGAATTTGTAAAAAAAAAAAAATAATGCAGATTTTTTTCTTCATATCCAGTCAATTTCGATAAAATTTAAAATGTAACAATGTTTACTTCTTGTTTTCAACATTTGAACTGCTTACCATTTATTCGAGCTGCGCTCACTATGAAAAGGTTTCAATGATGCATCCCTTGGGCTAGTGTATCAGTCCTGATGTGGCCCATATCTTTATTTTAGCTTGATACAACTGAGCTAAAACTTTTGGTATGTATTTGTGGTGACAATTTCATCATATATTCTAAAACTTTCTTCCACAATGAGATTTTTAAATATCTTTTTAGTGTAAGGTCACCTTAGTAACCATGATTTTTAAATGAATAATCAGTATGCATAAAGGACAGTATTTCCTTAAAAGAGTCTTCCCATATATCTGAGAAAATATTTTGTTGAAAGTTTTGTCAGATTGGAGGAGTTTCTATAATAATGACTTTATTTAAAGAGGGTGACACAATTAGTTGCATGGAACTAATCCTCCTTGTGGCCATCTATTATATGCATATTTACATACAGAGTACATTGTGCATAATAATAATAATAATAATAATAATAATAATAATAATAATAATAATAATAATAATAAAGCATTGATAATAAGCTACATGTATATATGAACATTATAAACAGGAAGTTTTGTAAAACATGATCAAGCTAGGTACATTATGTATATACAGTATAAAAATTGTGAGACGACAAAATGGAAGGTTTGAGAATATTATTCTTTAAGTTGTAATGTATTTGTCAAATAATACAGGTTCCACTTTTCATCCATTGAATTTGATGATAATTAAATGTATTTATATTTGTACTTTCTCTAATTTCCTTTGGGATTTGATTCCAAATTAGTGAACCCGAATATTTAAAACTTTTCTTAAAGAGTTCTTTATTTGGTTTTGGGATGCAGAGGTGGTTAGCTGAAATTGATCTTAAATTGGGAGTGTTGCCTTGTTTTCTTGCATGAAATAATTCTTTGAGATATGATGGGGCCATATTGTTTGAAACTTTGTGCATAAGTCTAGCTTTTCTCAAAAATATTCGTTCACCTACTGTTAACATTTTAATATTATTCATTGCATTTGGGATGTTTTCAGCATTCAAGCGGAATAATTTGCAAATATTCTTGTCGGAAGTGTTTTCCCAGATAACATTACAGTAGTCTAGGTGTGGTTGTATATAGCTTTTGTAATATATTAACCTATGTTTAGTTGATAGATATGGCCTAATCTTGCTTAATAAACAAAGACATGAATTGACTTTATGACATATGACTTGAATATGTGCATTCCATTGCAAATTGTTGTCAACCATTAACCCAAGGATTTTGTCATGGGTTACCATTTGTACACCAATTTCATTCAACTTGAGATTCAAATTGTTATTTTCCAATTTCGCTCTTTTTTGTTGGGTAGTAATCATTAATACTTTAGTCTTGTCCGTGTTTACTTTCATGCCATCTTCCTTACACCAGGAATCTATTCTAAGTAAGGCTGTCTGAAGGGAGACGTCTAGGTCTGATTTTAGTTGTTTGAAATCTGATAGAGTGGTGTCATGTGCATATAAGTAGGTGGATGAAATACAGTTGCCTATTTTCAGTGGTAGATCATTTATGAAAATGAGAAAGAAGAGTGGGCCAAGGATTGATCCTTGTGGTACTCCACATGTAATTAGTTCTTCTTAAGAAAAACTGCTATTTATTTTGACACACATTGTTTTCTCATTGTTAAATATGATGTAAACCAATCAATTGTTGAATTGTCACATTGATAAATGCTTAATTTATTGATAAGAATGTCATGATCAACAAGGTCAAAAGCCTTTCTAAGATCAACCAGTACAGATCCAACTAATTTTCCCTGATCCAAGGCAGTAATCCATCTATCATGGAGACCAAAGCTAAGCTAAGCTCTCAGAAGTAGAAAGATTTCCATATCTGAAACTTTAAAATGGAAACATTTTTTCGCATCCTTTCCACTATCTCTAAAGTTGATGAAAATATCAAAAGTATCAAAACATGATAATGGGGAGAAGTTTTGAAAATTTGTAGTGAAACTGGATAGATACTTAATACTTAAAACTTTGGTAAAAACTGGAACACATTGGCAGAAATTGCATGCAGACTAATGACCAAATTTACTTGCAAGGCAGTTATTGTGACAAACAAATGCAATTAAATTATTATCACATATAGGATGCCAACTCGTATATCAATACTTGATGAATACATTGTAATCATTATCTGAGCCTCTTGCATGGACATCTGCTTTCATTTGCCAGTAAAGTTAAAAATGGGTCTTAAATCGCCCTGTAGGTTGATTCCACAAATCAATTCAGTCCAGGTCTGTCTAGACCTATAACTAGACCTATAATTAAGCATTCAGCCCAGTCTGAGCCTGTCTTGACCCTTAATGAAGAGTTCAATCCAGTTTGGGTCTGTATAAATTGTTCATGAAGGAGATAGAAAAGAAATTATCATTGACAAAATATACATGACTACATGTAACAGAATGTATTAAATCAAATGTTTTTACTTTGTTTAATTTTTTCTCAGAAAAGGTGATGAAATGTGCAGCAAAATTATTACATTGCTCGATTTAGTCGGAGTACTATGAAATCGCCCCAGGGCAATCAAAATCCCTATTGATTACAGAAGAAAAAAAATAAATAAAAATTCTGAAACTCTAAGAACAAGGTTATTTTGACTTGAACAAGAATGGTTTCTGCACAGTATCTTGCATTCTCCATTTTACTTTGTAGTTTGCTTGCATTTTGTAAACAGAAGAAGGAACTCTTGATTTTGGAATCATAATGTTAAAGGTTAAGGTTAAGGTTTAAAATGAAAATTAATACCAAAGAGTTATGAAAGCAGTACTTGCAGCTGCCTCGCTTGGTGCACATCATAAAGAGGTTATTGTTAGGACTGGTTGGCCTGGTGTCAAGATAATGTGACTGGGTGGAATATCATATTATGTGTCTGCAGCATGATGTCACACTGCTAGACATCACTATAAACTGCCACACTAAAGACATCATAGCGATATGACTGACAAATTGTTAAAACTACGTTAAAAATCCTAATCAAACAAACAAACAAGCAAGCATTCTTTACAATGAAATTGTTAGATTTTATGAGATGAAAGTCATCAGGGACCCTTTATTTGTAAAATATAAATGAAGGATTAGGATTTCATATGAAATTAGACATTTCTTAAGCAAATTAGACATTTCATGTATCAGTGAAGTAATACTTCATTTATAAGTGAAATGTGAGCCATTCATTTACTACACTTGAAGGTCATTTATAATGTCATTTATAAGTGAAATGTGAGCCACATGCTACGCTTGAAGGTCATTTATAATGTCATTTATAGGTGAAAAATGTGAACCATTCGCTGAATACACTTGAAGGTCATTTATAAGTGACATGTAGAGAAATTGAGCATTTCACTTGCAAATGAAGTATATATTACTTAAATTTAAATTTTAAGTTTTTCACTTATGTAATAGTCACCAGTTCATGAGATAAATGCAAATTCTGGTTAAATTGGATTAATTGGGGCTTTTTTATGCTGTCCCTCACCACCATCAAAACACTGTAGTCAGTTTTCTTGAATGTTTACATGCAAATGGCTACTTACAGGTTCAGACAGTTTAAAAATCACATACATTTCCACTTAAATGACAATTTGTGAAATGATTTCAGACGCAATGGCTTGCTTTTTGAACATCCACATTTATTCAGTAGCAAAGTGTTAGCTGAAATAACACAAACAGATGGTAACTGAAATAGCACAAACAGATAACTGAAATAACACAGATGAATTAACTGTGAAAAAAACATATTAGATAACTGATATAACACCAACAGATGAAAACTGAAATAACACAGATGCTAACTGTAATGATTATTTATTCATCTAGCAATAAATAAAGTTTTATTAAGCTTTTCTTTTAAACTTGCATTTTGATCAAATTCATCATCTTCATGTAATCCCTACAACTGAATTCAAAAGCAGGTTTTACAGAATCTGATAGACTTCTTACTTAAAGGGATAAGTGAAGGTATCCCAAACTTTGTCAGCATGTGAACCCCACCCCCACCATAAGAAACAATTCAGCATTATATAATTCCATCAATGCAGACCACCAATTGCTTAAATTCTGCATAAACAGATATCAACTATTGGTCAGAAAATTATGTGTATTATTTTTGTGATTTATATTTTTAACATAGCTTTAACGATTTTTCAATCATCGCTACACTGTCTGCAGTGTGGGATTTTGTCTAGCACTGCGGTATCATGATGCATACATGTAGTACTGTATGATGTATGATGTCCCACCCAATTACATTATCCTGACACCAGGCCGACCAGTCCTAACACTAACCCCTTAATGCTAAGCATATACATGTAGCAAGGCAGCTGTAATTAGTACCAGTTTTTAAAAACATTGGTATGACTCTGCCTGGAATCAGATTTGAGGCAGACACTCTAAACCACTAAGGCCATTGGAGTCAGGTGGTCAGAAAATGTTAATGTCCATGAGCATTGAGTTTATTTCTACTCGACTGATAACGGCTAATATTGCTTATAAATGAAATTTTATGTCAGTTTAAATGAAGGCAAGGCAAGGATCGATATTGCTTTCACTTTGCTTACACAGACTAACATTTCATTTTCACTTTGCTTACACAGACTAACATTTCACTTCTTGTTAAATACACAAAGTATAACCAATTTATAAGTGATCACAAGTCCAGAGTCTAGCATATATCATAAGTCAGAATAAGTTATTTTCAGAAGGCACCGTCTATATCACAAATTTCATTTTATTCATCTTGCTACAGTGGATATATAATTATACTTTTCTTCTGTTTCTTTTCTGATGAGATCAGATATATTTTAAATCAATCTATTTACAACATTTCAGAACCTAATTCATTTACATGTATATAGAACATTTGAATTCCATGCTTGCAGTTAGTAATTAAACATTACGTCATTGGTGTGCTGCTGATGTTTGATTTAAACAACTATAATAAATTTAAGTCTTGTTATCCTGATTTTCA
The DNA here is from genome assembly GCA_029339505.1 of Unio delphinus. Classification (NCBI taxonomy): domain Eukaryota; kingdom Metazoa; phylum Mollusca; class Bivalvia; order Unionida; family Unionidae; genus Unio; species Unio delphinus. The sequence goes on from JAQISU010000174.1 coordinate 4,900,285, forward strand.
TCGACATCATTAGTGTGATCATTAGCAATCTTAAAGTTTCAAAAGCAAATGTTTGGCAAGATTAAAATCAGTCACCAAGCTCAAGCACTCTAAGCAGCGTTTCAAACTCCTTGATGAAAAATACTGTTAAATCAGCAGGAAATCAGCTGTCTCTGCACAATCTTGGTAGGTTGTCATAGTGACATAACGGCTGGGTAGAATGGAATTAGCAAAACTTCGGTATAAAACACTGCATATGTAAGTGCATGTTCATGAATTCCATCTAACTTACTAGAGCATGCATTAAAATTAGTTTTCCTCTTAAATAGAAAGAAGTTAGAAATTTGATCTGAATGAGGAAATGTCTGAAAGCTTCAGTATTGATGTGATTATTGATTATAAAAAAATATTTTTAAAAATCACTGTTATGTGTCTATAATAACTTGATGAACTTGAATAGCCCTATGAATGTATTCACTGCCTGAGATAGAACAACTGCATGGAGTGTGTGTTAAAGGGTCAGATTTAGATGAGGGCAAAAGGAAATAAATTTGATTATGTCTCGGAATGTACATGTATAATCTGAATTTAATTGACTGCTAATTGATATTAGGCTGTCAGCAACAATTTTTATTTTTATATGTGGGATGCATAGGGCCACTAAACCTCATACACATTTTCAATAACAATATTGGGGGAAAAATATTGTGGATTTTTTATTTTTTTTCACGAGGAAAGGAATGATAGAGGTTAGGACTGGTTTGCCTGGTATCCGGATAATGTGACTGGGCGGGACATAATACTACATGTCTGTGGCATGATGCCCCAGTGCTGTACATCACTATAAACTGCCTCACTGTAGACATCATAGCGATATCACTGACAAATTGTTAAAGCTACGTTAAAAATCCTAATCAAACAAAAACAAGACCTCACACGTTCATCACAAGGTCTAGCTGGTCCTAAAAGAAAATGGTGCCAGTTATAAATTCAACATGGCTACCATGAAAGTTATCCTGAATGGATAATCATATTGATATGAGGTTATCACAGAAAAGGCTTAGAGTCTGCATGGTTCTAAATGAAAATGGTGCCAGTCTGACATCCAGTTTGTCCAAGGTAGCAGCTAGTTTTAAAGTCTGTCTTCACAGAACAATGTCAGAAATGGTTTCAACAATTTGTTGTTTTAAGGAAGAATTTTAGTGGCTTCAAGAATCAAAATATGTTCATTAAATGCATCTTAAATCATTGCCACATGTCATTAACATATATCTGGGTTATACACAGTGACCATTCTTTTGACCAAGCCCCTAAAACTAAGCCTGAGACATTCCCATTTACAATATAGAAGGTCAGCAAGGATGAAAATTGCAAAGTACATCCTACATTTTAGCACTGGTAAACCTTGGCTAATAATTTTTTAAAAATTATCCTGAGTTAAGTATTTGTACCAAATATTGAATGGCAGGTTAAAAAGTGTTGGGAGCTGTTACCAAATTATGGTCTTTTATATAAATGATACTCCTAATTTTGCTCCGAAGCCACATCATAACCAGTGTTCCTTTGATATGTTGCAAATTGCCCCACTGCATTCAAGCTTACTAGAACTCATTTCATGCTTCAACTCAATCCATCCTCATCAAACTGATATTTCACACACTTGCATAACTGCATATTTTTCAACAGTTGGTATGGGGGTTCTATGCTGTTTCCTTTCAAATGTAAAGTTCAGTTAACTATTGTCTGCCTCCATTAGCTGCAGCCATTCTCCTCAAGCATTATTACTTATGTTGTCATGGTAACAATTTTTTTTTATTTTTGTTCACTCAACAGAGGCTGTTGAAAATGATCAGTTTGGGTTTCAAGTATGTGATGGCAGCAGCTGCCAACAGAAAAATTGCAAGTCAGTTTGCCAAGTCATAAAAACTGGAGTTGCTCATTAGTAGTGTAAAATACTCTATTGGCCACAAGTGGGTAACTTATTTTCCATAAAACAGTCAGAATCAGGCCATTTATCAACCGTATTGCTTCTAAAATTCAGAATAATTTTAATAATTATAATCATACACTGATATCAAACTTAGTTGTTGCTTATGATGGTACTATAAACACAGATATGTCCCATACATGTTAAATGTCATGTGTGAATATATGACATCTAGTGCCAGATCTAATTGCAGCAATGTCTGACCTTATAAATGTCATGGTGTGAAGTTACAGCAAATGACATTGTTAACATTATTAAGGTAACCCACATGTTAGGTTCTAATGTTCATAGACCATCCACTGCTCTTAAACTGCAATAAGGATTGCCATAAAACATTTAGTCCATGGTCTGTTTGGTCTTAACATCAAATGGTGCCACTTGGATGCCCAATATGACCACCAGAGCAGGCATTGTCACCACATCTTCTTTTGAATGGATGGTCATACCCATGTTATTTTGACTACAAGATTTGTGATGTCTGGTTGGATCTAAATGAAAATGTGCCATTTTGAAAATCTAGTTATTTCAATTTCTTTTGAAGGGATGGTCTTATAAACATGGTGGGTTTTTAGTAAAAGACTTCCTTATGTTGTCTAGATAACCATAATTGAGAATTGTCCTAATCTGTTCAGTGTGACTGCAACACCAGCCATCTTGGAGGTTTTGTTATTGCCACTCCTTCTGAGTGAATAGTCGAACGTTTTATGATGTCTGTTTCATTCTAAATGAAAATGGTACTGCACACATGTCCAGTGGCTACTACAGTGGTACATTTCTACAAATCTTTTGGCCATTCTTCCATTTTTTGCTCAGATGGCTTTATGTTCAGGTGATATTGTGGTATTGTTTGTGGTGATCAAGGGCAGCAGTAAGTCATGTGTAGCAATCATGTTGGAAGCATATTTTCAACTGGTTTCTTTTTTTACAAAACAGCCTAGTGGTTGGAGCCTATGCTTTAGACGTGGGAGGTTGCAGGTTTGATCCCTGGTTGAGTCATAATACCAAAGACTTACAATAAATGGTACTTACAGCTGCCTCACTGGCACTCAGCTTTTAAGTGTTTTGTATTAGGACTGGTCGTCACAGGTGTCAGAATAATGTGATTAGATGTGACATTATGCTATATGCCTCAGGCGTGATGCCCCATTGGTAGACATCACAAAAAACTGTCACACTGCAGACATCATAGAGATATGACTGAAAAATTGTTAAAGCTACATTAAAAATGCAAATTATACACACCAAATGGTTAAATCAGTTTTGATAATTGTGTCACATGTGACTTCTTAAAGGTAGAAGAGGTTGCATAGCAACCAAATGGAAAACCTTTTTTGATGTCTCCAGGACTGAGCCAGTTTTGATTAAATTTGTTGGATAAGTTTTTTTACAACATGCCTTGCTAGATTCCATGATAGTTTTTCTTGTGTCTTTTAAAATTGTCAAGCCATTTTTTATTAAATTTGTTGGATAAGTTTTTTTACAACATGCCTTGCTAGATTCCATGATAGTTTTTCTTGTGTCTTTTAAAATGTCAAGCCAGTTTTGATGAAACACTGTAAGAATATTTCACAGGACATGCCTTTCCAGAATTTAATTTGGGATTGGCTTTCCATTGCAGCCTATGGAGAAAAAAATTTCAATTTATTCTCCACTTCATTTGAGCAAGTTTTGATGAAATGTGGTTTTACCTGACTAACTATACCAGAATTTTGTTTTGGGATTGGTTCTCCATTGCAGTAAATAATAAGTATTCTATTCTCCATTTAATTTGTGCTAGTTTTGATCAGACTTGCCTGGCTTATGCTTTGTTAAGTTTGAGTGCAACGTGGCTCTCCTTACATTGATGTTGTTTCTAAAGCAGTGATGTTGAAAACCGATATTCAGTTTCACCAGATTGACGGAGCTAATTTTGATCAAGCATGGTAGGAATGAATCTTATAACAGGTCAAGTTAGAATTGCATCCAGGGTGGCTTCCCGAGCAATGGTTTTGCATCATACATGACAAGTTTTATGGGGCCAAATCCAGGAGATCACTGTTCATAATCTGGGATATTTGATCCTGATCAAGGATATCAGTGATCACAGCCAGTGAGATTGGATCCATATCAGAGAGATTAAAGTAATGACCTGTATTTATGTCATAAATTTGAGCAAGAAAGCACATATCAAACTGAAACTAAGTAAATTAACTACAGTAATTAATAGTTACTGAACTTTATTAATTTTGTTATACAATTTTCTTTATCTCACAAAACATAAATGTATGAACCTTCTCAAGAATCAGTAGTTGCCATCTTTTGACACACTGTACCTACCTCAAATACCCGAGCTTATGTTTTGTTTTTAACAACCAGCACTGTCATTCACTCTTCTAGAAGAGCTCATTTTGCAGCAATACACAAATCATTTCAAGGTCTGAGTTCAAAAACAGTAATACTCCTGTTACACAATATTATTGATAATTTTTTTCCCACTTACATTTCCGTGGTGGTCTGTTTGAATCTTCTTCAACATATTTAAACAATGCCCAGGATCTGCAATCTCATGATTCACGTAACCAATGGCCTTCAGAGTCTGGTCATGAAATAGACGCCTAGCTATCATCTTTGCTGTAATTTCCTTGTAGAAGACATCACACTCTTGAAGAAGCAGCTCATCTGTGTGGATGCAGGAGGTCACGGGTTTTGAACCCTGGCCAAGTCATACCAACGATTTTTAAAAATGGTACTCACAGCTGCCTCACTTAAGGCACTCATTTAGATGTTAGTGTTAGGAGTGGTCGGCCTGGTGTCATAATATTGCAAGTGGGTGGGATATCATGCTGTATGTCTGTGGCATGATTCCCTAGTGCATGACATCATTGCCACACTGCAGACATTGTAGCGATATGACTGAAAAATCGTTAAAGCTATGTCAAAAAGATCCAAATCCAGCTCATGTGTTGGAGATATGTCAAACGGGTTGCTATCATTTGTATCACTTTAGGCATATGATGTGATGATTTCTCATTTGCAATGTGTTGAATACTTTCCAAGATCATAATTCACCCCCTACCCCTTCGAAACATTCCAGTGTGTGCAATACACAAAGCTGTCTCAGTTTTTACAATGTTTCATGTATTTACATTCATCTGACCAAGTACTGTTGAACTTCAAACATTTATTTTTCCAATGGCATATTTTCCTTTGTATCTGTCATCATACATGTCAGTATGGTACCGAAACTATTATATTATATTTCCAAATAGATTAAGAACCATTTTATATTTGATAGGTTGCCTGCAAACTCTTATACATTACTCAATACTGAAATATTGATGAGTGAAACAGCTTACATGTCTACAATAAATGAATCAGCACGTGTTCCGAGCTGCAATTTTACTGGTTGTTAGGTCAATAACCACTTGATTGATGGATTATGATAGTTGTAATAGTCAGCTGGAAATACCTGGCAGGTGTTTGATTTCTGGGCTCATCAATAGATCTAAGATGAGGTATAAATTAAAAGAGTACCGGACAATGCGGGGGTCTTGGCGTTGTATGATTTATAGCAACCAGGTAGAAAATCTGTTTTCAGCATCTTCTTTATAGAATGGCTTAGCCTGTTTTGATCAAAGTAGGTTATGCACCACAATTGTTTGTGGTGACTCTCTGAAGAATTGTATGACTTGTTTAATAACCTACACATCATATACTCATCACAAATCAAGCCTGGATATTGTTATTAATACTATTTTTATAAAAGCCCATAAAAAATGCCAGTCTCAATTTCAAGCCTATATTTTACATAAATTCTTATAAAATCCCTGTAATTCTATGCATGAAGCAAGTGACTGGAAATATTCAATAGAATTGAACAAAGTAGTAACAGGAATTCAGTTTACTTCCTATCCAGTTTCTTTCATTACAAGGTGAGTGTATTGGAGCCATTAGTTCTTCACACAGCTTTCCACAGTACTCACATTAACTTGAGAGTTTCTTTTATTACTGTATGATTGTATATGAACCATTAGGTCTTGGTTTCAATTAGGTGGCTGAGTAGCCTGAAGTCTTTGCCTTTAGTGTTCATCTCACCTCTATTCATGTGGGTTCAAGTCTTGAACTCGGCCGGTATAAGTATGTGAGAAAGCATGCCTCTGTAGCTGCCCATGGGATGGTGGTTTTTACTGGACCAGGTTCTTCTTCACCAGTAATACTGGCCATCTTGTATAGCCTGTCTTGTTGTGAAAAATGGCCGTAAACCTACAACATCAACACTCCGTAATATTTTGTGTGACAATATTAACTCTTGTTCTTTGCACAAACAGGAGCCAGTAGATCTTATTTACACTCGGCAACACTTTGACACTTGAATTCTCTTTTGTTTATTTCTTTACCAGGTAATGATATAATCAAACCTTCATAGTTTAGTTGCACTGAGGAACACTGCAAAACACTCATATTCACTCTTATTCCTTTTCTTTCATTTGACCTATATAGCCATCCAGCAACAGTGTCCCACTCAAATTCACTCCAATTCCTTTCATCACTAGGTGACTGTATTAAAACCATTAAATCATGGTTGCACTCAGCAAAACTGTGTGACACTTTAGTTCAGTTCAGTTTCATTCATTTCAAGGTGCTCGTAGAACAAGTAGATCATAGTTGCACTCAGCAATGCTGTGTGGTACTCTAAAAAAAACATAGTTCATTTCGCTGTTTAGTTGTACTCATCAATACTGTGTGATACTTCAGTTCTTACCTGATGACTGTATTGAAGTCATTAGATCCGGGTCAGTTTCACAGATTTTGAATTTGTACTTATGAACATTTATCGTTTAACAGCGATGTATTTCACTAAGAATCACCGTTTAACACTCTAATCGGCACAAGCCCTTTCCTTTCAGATATCAGATGACATTGTCAGAGCCAAGCCTTGTGAGTCAGGCTCAGAATAACCAGGAAGTGAAGGTCTCTTTGATACTAGACCCTAAAATGAGAAGACTAAAGAATAAATTGTCCTCCGTCAATCTGGTAAGCTAAAAATGCTGTTGATGATATACCGGTATTTTATTTGGACGATTTAAATACGAAACATCACAAAATTGTTGTAGTTTGGATGTGCATATTTAATTTGCTGATGACCTTGACAGTTGACAAATCTCCAGACAGAGCTAGTTGCACATATCATATATAATCGCATACATCTTGGATCCAACTGCAAACCACATAGACCCAACTTGTAAGCAGGTTTGTATGCAATTCATCTGTATATCATTTTCTGTCAAACCAATTTGTTTCATGTTAAAATCTGATTACTAGAGACAGTGTTGAGCGGTAATGAGGATTTCACACAGGTGAAAATAAATGAACGTTTTTGGTAATTTAATTGTTCCATTAAATATTGTTAATTGAATTGATGCAGTATGTATTGCAAATTGAATTGATACATTACATATTGCAAATTAAATTGCACTATTTAATGCTAGTTGAATTGATTCATTACTTAGGGGACATATAATTGATGCATTAACTAGTGCTAATTGAATTGATACATTACTTAGGGTACATATTATTGATGCATTACATGGTGCAAGCTGTTTTGATATCTAGCTATTAGGACAACACATCATTTTTGTCAAATAATGTGACAGCTAATGTTATGCAGTGGTTTGTACATTGTTTGGACATGATTGGGTAGCAGACCATGGGAATTGTGAATGACATGATTGGTCAACAAAGACATTTTGAGCAACATGATTGGCTGACAGTCTTAGGACATTTGAACAGCATGATTGGTTGACAGTCTAAGGACATTTTGAACAACATGATTGGCAGACAGTCTGAGGGCATTTTGAACAACATGATTGGCTGCCAGTCTAAGGACATTTGAACAACATGATTGGCTGCCAGTCTAAGAACATTTTGAAATACATGATTTTCTAGCAGTCTATGGAATTTTGATCACCATGATTGGCTAACAGCTTATGAAAATTTTGAACAGCATGATTTGATTGCAAGCAGTCCATGGAAATTTTGAAGAACAATTTATGGACAGCTGGTATTAGATGTGTAAAGTTGGTGGTTTTGGCAATGAAGCTTTGAAATGACAAGTGGAAATATCGAGTTGTTTTGAGTTTTCTTTTAGTTTAATCTGTCATTTGCATATATTAGGCAAATTTTAATTGGTTGATTATTTGATATTGTAAAATGTAATGTGGACAAACTCTAATAGAGGAAATTTATTAAAGCTTAAATAGCCAGTAATTTGATTCTACAGTACAAGACAGATACTAAAGGCTGAGGCAAAAAACTGTTTCCGGTCGGATGACTGTCCTGGTCTTTTACTGTAGAGTGTACAACTTTTTTATGCCTTGTTATAAACAAAATTAAACAAATTGCATTTAATGTTTTTTTTAAAAACAAAACAAAAACAAAACAGAATGCAACAAGAAAAAAATACAAACAACCTGCCTACCCAAAGTTTATAACAACTGCAATAAAGAACATATATTTCTTGTTTTTTTCCTGCTGCCAAAGTAAATTAAAGAAAAACAAATTAGCCTAATGAAAATGTAAATAATCATTACTAAAAATATTACATGCAGTGCTTTCTGAGCATTTAGAATGATGTAACTTTACAGAAAGGCTGTTATTTATAGAATGTTGTAGAAATACAGAAAGTCTATTTATAGATTGCTGTAGAGATACAGAAAGTATTTATAGAATACCATAAAAATACAAAAACTCTTTATTTATAGAATACTGTAGAAAAACAGAAAGGCATTATTTATAGAATACTGTAACAATACTGAAAGGTGTTACTTATGGAGTACTATAACATGACTGAAAGGCATTATTTATAGAATACTATATAAATACAGAAAGGTATTATATTTAGAACACTGTAAAAATACAGAAAGGCATTATTTATAGAATACTGTAACAAAACATTAAGTCTTGATGGCAGGTATAGGACTATAATATATATACACAGTTGAATGAAAATTCAGTTCGAGAAATACATACTAAATTTATACAGTAAAATAGCTCCATGGTTCAATATCTTTCCTTGTATAGAAGGAATTAAAGATATAAATGCCAAGTTGAATTTTTTTCCAGCTGACTTTACCATATACTTTGCAGACTGTTTTATAATTCACTCAATCACTCAAGTTGTGTTGAACTAACTCACTTTCTCTCTCTCTCTCTCTCTCTCTCTCTCTCTCTCTCTCTCTCTCTCTCTCTCTCTCTCTCTCTCTCTCTCATATGCAAGGGATGTAACTCTTACAAACTTAATGGTTTTCCAGTGATCTTATAATAAATTGTTTACTTTCTCCTGAAGTGCTGTTATTAATTAATTGTTCTAAGAAGTAGAAGAACTGTATATAAGTAATCACAGCACTTTTGTATGCACTGGATGCTGGTACAAATTAAATTTTAGCTCACTTCCTGAAAGCATGGAATTATTCTAGGCATACATGTATAAAGTTCAATATGTTATAATGAAGGGTCTTATTTTGAGGGAGTGCTGTACATCGGTCTGTCAGTCTTATCAGCACATTATAAATGAAAGTATTTATGAGAAAAGTCTAAATTTAGGAGAGAAATTAAAATATTGAGGATACTGGTGACTATAAGGATTGGAGAATAAAGTATATACAACTGGATCAAAGGGATAAACATATATTGTAAGATATTTATAATCATGTTCAATTTTGAATGATGATACCAAACCAGTAGCTATACATACCAAACAAGTAACTATCTTTATATACCATCATACCATACAGTAATAAACTGTAACAATGTTTAATTTGGACCCTAGATCATGTAATCACCTTGTCTGTCTGTCCGTCCATTCGTACTTATTCGCTAGAAATGTGCATTCTTTACACCTGTTGTTATTAATACCATTTGGAATTGCCCATGAGTCACATAGATGAATCTTTAATGTGTTTGTCTTTCCAGTTTCAGACTGTTTTTATTTTAGTTATTATCCACTTAATTTACATTTAATATTGCTTCTACAAAAGAATCTCATTACAGGCATTGCCTAGAAACCATTCAGCATATTTAGATGTGATTTGGTGCACATTGAAACCTTGTTAGATATGTAGAGATTGTTATTTGTTAGATATGTAGAGATGGTTACTTGTTAGATATGTAGAGATGGTTACTTGTTAGATATGTAGAGATGGTTACTTGTTAGATATGTAGAGATGGTTACTTGTTAGATATGTAGAGATGGTTACTTGTTAGATATGTAGAGATGGTTACTTGTTAGATATGTAGAGATGGTTACTTGTTAGATATGTAGAGATGGTTACTTGTTAGATATGTAGAGATGGTTACATGTTAGATATGTAGAGATAGTTACTTGTTAGATATGTAGATATAGTTACTTGTTAGATATGTAGATATAGTTACTTGTTTGGTATTGAGAGGTATTTACTCGTTTGGTATTTAGAGATAGTTACTTGTTTGGTATGTAGAGATAGTTTTTGTTTGGTATGTAGAAATAGTTGTTTGGTATGTAGATATACTTGTTTGGTATGTAGAGATAGTTGTTTGGTATGTAGAGATAGTTGTTTGGTATGTAGAGATAGTTGTTTGCTATGTAGCAATAGTTGTTTGGTATGTAGAGATAGTTATTGGTATGTAGATAGTTACTTGGTATGTTGAGATAGTTGTTTGGTATGTAGAGATACATGTAGTTGTTTGGTATGTAGAAGATAGTTGTTTGGTATGTAGAAGATAGTTACTTGGTATGTTAAGATAGTTGTTTGGTATGTAGAGATACATGTAGTTGTTTGGTATGTAGAAGATAGTTGTTTGGTATGTAGAAATAGTTACTTGGTATGCTGAGATAGTTATGTGGTATGGACAGATACTTGTTTGGTATGTATAGATACTTTTTTGGTATGTAGAGATACATGTATTTGTTTGGTATGTAGAGATACATGTAGTTGTTTGGTATGTTGAAGATATTTGGTTAGTATGTAGAAATAGTTGTTTGGTATGTAGAGATACATGTAGTTGTTTGGTATGTTGAAGATATTTGGTTAGTATGTAGAAATAGTTGTTTGGTATGTTGCGATAGTTACTTGGAGCACTATCATAGCCTTCTCATTGATTTCAGTAGGAATTCAAGTAACTAGCTTGGCATACCATAAGCACAATACACACCAAACTCTGATACAGCATTCATTAGTTTCATTCTGACTGGCACAGTTCTAGAACCATTTAACAGACTGGGCTTGATGCCACTTTTGAAGCCATTTTTTGTGATCGAGTTTATTATTGTCATGATCTTGGATAACTTTGATTGCCAAGCAAGAGCCTGTGCATATTAAATCTGCCTTTATGTTTAGAAGCAATTTATGCAAGGATATTGTACAAAATTAAAATAGGATATAAAGTTCAGGAGATAATTTACATTTTGTATTTTTATACTAAAGCATATTCAGTGAGCAATATCAGGTCTGCTTGTTTGGGCCTTTAGTTTAACAAATACATCTTTATTTCATCGTGATGAAGGAATTGGTTCCAGGGAGACAACTCATTTATTACTACAGGTCATGACTATGAACAAAGCTCATAGATATAACAGCATGTTCACAACAGTTTTACAACTTTGCTATAAGCTTGACTGTTAGTTTTGAAAACTAGCATTTTAATTTTGGGCTCTTAAGAATTTCAGTATCTGCACACTGGTACCATACTGGTATGGTATCAAATATTACTAGCAATTGTTAGGGTTTCAAATAGTAGGCAGTTTGGAATCCTTACCCAAGTAGGGTTTTTATGCTTGGAAAAGTAAAGGTTAGCAAGGTCAAGGGACATAACTCCTTTTAGGAACTGATAGGACCTGAAGTGGTTATTACCCGTGAGTATCGTGCAGCTTCTGTGTAGTACTTTAAATAATATATTGTTAAACTGAAAATCATCAGTAATTGGTGAAATATTTTTTTTTGCAATAACTTATCTCTCAAAAGATAAAGAGAAAGAGAATTTGGAACTTTCATGTTATACGTATTTAGAAGTATTATTGAATATGTGTATTATCATACAAAATTGAACATGATTATGAATATCTTACAATATATGTTTATCCCTTTGATCCAGTTGTATATACTTTATTTTTTTTGTTTGTTTGTTTGATTAAAATTTTTAATGTACCTTTAAAATTTTTTAAGTCTTATCACTACAATGTCTGCAGTGAAGCAGTTTATGGGATAACGGTACCAATTGTGCAAGTCCAGGTGGGAGGAGCTTATTGTGTAGGGTCGATTGCATTCAGAAATAAACAACAACACAAGCTATGATTGGTGGATTATGTAAGAGTTGTACTTTCTATTAGGCTTTAAAAAAAAGTTTAGCCTCTTGGCAACATGTTAATTTATGCTAAGTCCTAAATAGATCAAATTTTGTATCTTTTATGATTTTTTGAAAATGTGAGAGACATGACTGAAAATAAGTATGTTGTGACTAGATAACTCATACCCCTGTCTAGTTCCAGCAGAGTTATCTCTCTTAAATGCAATGGAGTACCTGGTTTTGTCATCATCAAATTGACAATCTAACATTGTTCTCTATAACAGTGTGTGAGATGCATGCTAAATTAGGATAGAAAATATATTTATCTCTCCAAATATTAGCATTGAGGTCTATGGAAAAACAATTGGTACCGTGATACCTTATAGTGATGTCTAGGGCTGGGGCATCATGCTGCAGACATGTAGTTTCATTATCCTGACACCAGGCCAACCAGACCTAACACTAACCTCTTAATGCTGAGCGTCAATCGAGGCAGCTGCTTGTACCATTTTTGTATGTCTTTGGTATGACTCAGCCGGGGATCGAACCCACGACCTCCAAGGCAGGTGCTCTAACCGTATATCCTTTATTCTCAAGTCCCTCCAGTCACCAGTATCTTCAATGCTTCAATTTCTCATTGCAGTTTCAACATCAAGGCAGCATTAAAATTCCTGAATTCAGACATCATTTCTAATGTGTTTATAAGACTGACAGACTGATGTACAGCACTTCCTCAATATAATACTCTTCATTATAACACCAATCCTGTTCTACAGTGTGCATGGACCAGATTGTATTAAGTGGTCATAAAATGATAGTTACCGTGCACATCATAAGGCAATCTACACTATCTCGTCCAAGGACAACATTTTATTGAGTAGTATTACTGGAGTATAAGGTGGTCTCTCTATATGGCGTTATACTCCATGGTATCCATATTTCATATCTCATATTTCTTTAGCAACTGTGATTTTTCTCCAGATGAGAGCTATGTCTACTGTTTCTCTTGTACTTTGCTTGGGTATGACCTATGACATTGCCAGCCTTTGTTGCCATCAGATTTATGCAGTGGTCAGTGTTTTCAATGTTTAATTTGCTGTATTTCTTTTGCATTAGCCCATAGTTATTTTATCAAACTGTAGGCTTGTGTTTATCAGATAGAGAAGCAGTGAAAAGTTTATTTATTTATGATCAGTACCATGTTGACCACTATGGGACCGGTTGTACAGTATATACAGTAATGTGGCATTTTATTTTACTCTGAGGCTTCCAATGTTATAATGAGGGAATACTGTAGTAATAAATATTTTACTATGGATATAACTATTATGAAAAGTATCAAACAAAAAATGTCAGAATTTGGTGAATTGTTTGTGTGAAGCTTGTGGAAATGATTGGTGAATCAAAGATGAAGGGTAATGGCTGTTGTTATTATTAATAAAGTTGTCACTGTTGCCATGACAACTACACTGCTCTGCTCTCAGTTTTGTAGTTTCAATCTTCAGTTTAGTTTGGTTTTACATTTTTTAAGTAATGTACTTTGAAACTTGACATTAGAAATAGATTCATAGTTTCCTTAATGTTTTTTTTTTAAATGTATGTGTCATTAGCATGTACTGTGCACAATTATGTTTATTGCAGCATTGTTTGTGAAGGGTACATTCAGTTAAAATGCATAAATTGTACCAAGTACATGAGTTAATGTGCATTGTGTGTGTTGAGTACATTCAGGTTACATTTTACCATTTTTACTGGGTACAGTCACTAAAGATGCACTGTTTGTACCAAGTACAGTACATTCATTTAATTGTAATGATGAAACTGGGATATTCAGGTAAATTGCATCATATTGGGTACATTCAATTAAATTGCATCATATTGGGTACATTCTGTTAAATTGCATCATATTGGGTAGTACACATTCAATTAAATTGCATCATATAGGGTACATTTCAGTTAAATTTCACTGTGTTGGTACATTCAGTTAAATTTCACTGTGTTGGTACATTCAGTTAAATTTCACTGTTTGTATTAAAGAGTTTAGTTTGAAAGATGATCATCGAGGAGGACAATCCTGTAAAAACACTTTCCATCATGATGGTTTATGTACTGCAGATGGAACATTCCAGCCAATCAAATATTGGACTTTTAATCATGCACATTTATTTTGTTATTGATCTAAGACAAGAAAACATCATTTGTGAAAGTGTTACCAGGAGCAATATTTGTTAATTATTAATCGCATTTGGCTCTGTTGAGTATCATAAGGACCATACCACCTTTGTGTTATTGCCTTTTCAGTATCATAATGACTAAATAGCCTTATGTTATTGCCTTTTCAGCATCATAATGACTAAATAGCCTTATGTTATTGCCTTTTCAATATCATAATGACCAAATAGCCTTATGTTATTGCCTTTTCAGCATCATAATGGCTATATAGCCTTATGTTATTGCCTTTTCAGTATCATAATGACTAAATAGCCTTGTTATTGCCTTTTCAGTATCATAATGGCTACATAGCCTTATGTTATTGCCTTTTCAGTATCATAATGACTAAATAGTCTTATGTTACTGCCTTGTCAGTATCATAATGACTAAATAGCCTTATGTTATTGCCTTTTCAGTATCATAATGGATATATAGCCTTATGTTATTGCCTTTTCAGTATCATAATGGCTACATAGCCTTATGTTACTGCCTTTTTAATATCATAATGGCTATATCAATCAATCAATCCTCTCTGCGCCGTCTGGTGCTTGAGGCAACAGCAAGGGAGCACCATTTCCGTCTGTCGGCAGCTATTGCAGGGGCGGTCTGATAGGTGAGGCCTCTGGTCTTAAGGTCTCTCTCCACTGTTCGTCGCCAGGTCTCTTTGGGTCTGCCACGGTTCCTTTTACCCTGTGGGATCCATCTCAGTGCCACCCTTGGTAGTGAGTCAGGAGGCATTCTGCAGACATGGCCGAGCCATCTCCATCGCCGAGTTGAAATGATCTCAGAGATGGTGCTTGCACCCGCTCTGTGCCGAAGTTCCTCATTTGAGATCATGTTTGGCCAGAAAATCCTCATGATGCGTCGCAGGCATTTGGTTTGAATATAGCCTTATGTTATTGCCTTTTCAGTATCATAATGACTAAATAGCCTTATGTTATTGCCTTTTCAATGTCATAATGGCTATATAGCCTTATGTTATTGCCTTTTCAGTGTCATAATGGCTATATAGCCTTATGTTATTGCCTTTTCAGTGTCATAATGACTAAATAGCCTTATGTTATTGCCTTTTCAGTATCATAATGGCTACATAGCCTTATGTTATTGCCTTTTCAGTATCATAATGACTAAATAGCCTTATGTTATTGCCTTTTCAGTATCATAATGGCTAAATAGTCTTATGTTATTGCCTTTTCAGTATCATAATGGCTATATAGCCTTATGTTATTGCCTTTCCAGTATTATAATGACTAAATAGCCTTATGTTATTGTCTTTTCAGTATCATAATGGCTATATAGCCTTATGTTATTGCCTTTTCAGTATCATAATGACTAAATAGCCTTATGTTATTGTCTTTTCAGTATCATAATGGCTATATAGCTTTATGTTATTGCCTTTTCAATATCATTATGACTAAATAGCCTTATGTTATTGCCTTTTCATTATCATAATGGCTACATAGCCTTATGTTACTGCCTTGTCAGTATCATAATGACTAAATAGCCTTATGTTATTGCCTTTTCAGTATCATAATGGCTATATAGCCTTATGTTATTGCCTTTTCAGTATCATAATGACTAAATAGCCTTATGTTATTGCCTTTTCAGTATCATAATGGCTAAATAGCCTTATGTTATTGCCTTTTCAGTATCATAATGGCTACATAGCCTTATGTTATTGCCTTTTCAGTATCATAATGACTAAATAGTCTTATGTTACTGCCTTTTCAGTATCATAATGACTAAATGGCCTTGTTATTGCCTTTTCAGTATCATAATGGCTACATAGCCTTATGTTATTGCCTTTTCAGTATCATAATGACTAAATAGTCTTATGTTACTGCCTTGTCAGTATCATAATGACTAAATAGCCTTATGTTATTGCCTTTTCAGTATCATAATGGCTATATAGCCTTATGTTATTGCCTTTTCAGTATCATAATGGCTACATAGCCTTATGTTACTGCCTTTTTAATATCATAATGGCTACATAGCCTTATGTTATTGCCTTTTTAATATCATAATGACTAAATAGCCTTATGTTATTGCCTTTTCAATATCATAATGGCTATATAGCCTTATGTTATTGCCTTTTCAGCATCATAATGGCTATATAGCCTTATGTTATTGCCTTTTCAGTATCATAATGGCTATATAGCCTTATGTTATTGCCTTTTCAGTATCATAATGGCTACATAGCCTTATGTTATTGCCTTTTCAGTATCATAATGACTAAATAGTCTTATGTTACTGCCTTGTCAGTATCATAATGACTAAATAGTCTTATGTTATTGCCTTTTCAGTATCATAATGGCTAAATAGTCTTATGTTATTGCCTTTTCAGTATCATAATGGCTATATAGCCTTATGTTATTGCCTTTTCAGTATCATAATGACTAAATAGCCTTATGTTATTGCCTTTTCAGTATCATAATGGCTATATAGCCTTATGTTATTGCCTTTTCAGTATCATAATGACTAAATAGCCTTATGTTATTGCCTTTTCATTATCATAATGGCTACATAGCCTTATGTTACTGCCTTGTCAGTATCATAATGACTAAATAGCCTTATGTTATTGCCTTTTCAGTATCATAATGGCTAAATAGTCTTATGTTATTGCCTTTTCAGCATCATAATGACTAAATAGCCTTATGTTATTGCCTTTTTAATATCATAATGGCTACATAGCCTTATGTTACTGCCTTGTCAGTATCATAATGACTAAATAGCCTTATGTTATTGCCTTTTCAGTATCATAATGACTATATAGCCTTACGTTATTGCCTTGTCAGTATCATAATGGCTATATAGCCTTACGTTATTGCCTTTTCAGTATCATAATGACTAAATAGTCTTATGTTATTGCCTTTTCAGTATCATAATGGCTAAATAGCCTTATGTTATTGCCTTTACAGTATAATAATGACTAAATAATCTTATGTTACTGCCTTTTCAATATCATAATGGCTAAATAGTCTTATGTTACTGCCTTCTCAGTATCATAATGACTAATCAGCCTTGTTATTGTCTTTTCAGTATCATAATGATTGCAAAGGCATGTATTAACCAGAATTCACAGCCTTGTGTTACTGCCAGTTGAATATAGTAAAAAATTCACAGCCTTGTGTTAGTTAATTCCTGTTAAGTATCACAGAGCCTTGTATTACTGCCTGTTGAGTAGCATACAGAATTCACAGCATTGTATTAATTCCTGTTAAGTATCATAAAGACCACACAGCCTTGTGTTACTACTTGATAAATATCAGTTACACACAGCCTTGTGTTAGTTCCTGTTAAGTATCATAATGACTACACAGCATTGTGTTACTACTTGTTCAGTATCAGTTACATAGACTACACAGCTTTGTGTTAGTTCCTGTTTAATATCATAAAAATTTACACAGCATTGTGTTACTGTCTGTTCAGTATCATAAAGACAATACAACCTTGTGTTATTTACTAAAAACGACACAACCTTATATTACTGCCTGTTCAAATTCTTAAAGACAACACAGCCTTGTGTTCATTCTTAAAATTTTCATAGCATTGTGTTACTGCCTGCTCAGTAACATGCAACTACAGTTCCTTGTGTTAATTCCAGTTCAGTATCGCTAAGACTACACAGTTCTATTTTATTCCTGTTCATATTGTAAAGACCACATAGTTGTTTTGCTACCTCTTTAATATCACAGAACTACACTGCCTTGTGTTAATTCCAGTTCATTATCACACAGACTACACAGCCCATTTATCATCCTGTTCATATTTTAAAGAGTACACAGTTGTGTTACTGCCTGTTCAATATCCTAAAAGTACACTTCCTTGTGTTAATTCCAGTTCAATATCACAAAGATTACATAACCCTGTTTTGATTCCTGTTAAGTGTTTGAAAGACTACACAGTAACTGGGTAGGGTTCATAATTCCCAGTCAGTGTCACAAATACTACACAACCTTATATTACTTCATGCTTAGTATCATCAAAATCAACAGATACATTTGTTCATGCCTTTCTGTTATCATAAAGACCACATCTCCTTATATAAAAGCTTATTCTGTATCATAAGGACTACACAGTCATGTGCTCATTCCTGCTTAACATCATAGAAACTAAATATCCTTGTGTTAATGCTTGTTCAGTATCATAAAAAAGACTGCACAAGCTTGTTTTGCTGTCTTTTCAATATCACAAAAACTACATAATCTTGTCTTTATTCCTGTTCATTTAAAATTATACAACTGTGTGTTAGTAATTTCTGTTGAATATCTTAAAGACTATACAACCATGTGTTAATTCCTGTTTTGTATCAATAAGATTACATAGCTTGCGTCACTGCTTGCTTAATATCATAAAGTTGACACAACCTTGTGTTAATTCATGTGTTGTATCATAACATCTACACAGCCTTGTGTTAATTCATGTGTTGTATCATAACATCTACACAGCCTTGTGTTAATTCATGTTCACTATCATAAATCTATTTAACCTTGTGTTAATTCAGTTTCAGTATCATAATGAATATATAGCCTTCTGTTAATTCATGTTCACTATCATAAATCTATTTAACCTTGTGTTAATTCATGTGTTGCATCATAAAATCTACACAGCCTTGTGTTAATTCAGTTTCAGTATCATAATGAATATACAGCCTTGTGTTAATTCAGTTTCAGTATCATAATGAATATACAGCCTTGTGTTAATCCATATTTAATGTCTTAAGACCTACAAAGCCATATTCATGTTCAGTGATGTTCAGTATCATAAAGACTACACAACCTTGTGATAATTTATGCCCAGTATCATAAAGAATGTTTAGTGATATAAATAATTTACAACCTTGTGTTAATTGGTGTTCATAATCACAACGACTACACACTCTTGTGTTAATTCATATATAGTGTCTTAAAGAATAGACAACCTTGTTTTTATTCATGTTCAGTATCATAAAGAATATACACAACCTTGTATTAATTGATGTTCAGTGTCACAAAGAATTGACAGCCTTGTGTTTAATTGATGTTCAGTATCATAAAACTTACACAACTTTGTGTTTAATTGATGTTCAGTATCATAAAACTTACACAACTTTGTGTTAATTGATGTTCAGTATAATAAAACCTATAGAACCTTGTGTTAATTGATGTTCAGTATCATAAAACTTACACAAACTTGTGTTAATTGTTGTTCAGTATCATAAAACCTACACAACCTTGTATTAATGGCTGTGTCATTGATTATTACATCTTTTGTAGAATCTCCAGAGTCACACTGATGTTGAGCCACAGTCCCTGAATGTTTTGATGTCAGATGATGCTGTTGTCTATAGTGGTGACAAACAAATTAACCTGGGCAAAGGAACAACACTTGAAGATGATGAGGATTTGTATAACTCTGGTAGTGGAAGTGGTGACGGAAAGCAGGAGGAACCAGATGTGGTTATATCTAATAAAGACACTTTCACTGAGCGAGGTACTGTATTTTTCACTTGTAACTTGATCACACTTCATTGTCTAGTTCTGGATAGAGTAGTGCTTTAGCATTGGATAAAAATCTGTTCCAAGGTATTATTAATTTTATGTTAAAATAGATCTCCATTTTTAATATATCATAATTAAAGAATTGATTTTTCATTCTTTCATTGTGAAATGTCTTCCTGCCATAGCATTTTATAATTTGTTCTTTTACATTCTTTAATGCCTGTACATAAGTTAGACAACATTAATCTACCCACATTGTGTGTAGAGTGGACATGTGGCACTATGGGTATAAATTGTATTTTACATGGGATAATATATATGTATGCAGTGTTGCACCTTTGTTATTCTGTCATAGAGGCATTCCATGTTCCCTGTAATGTTCAATATATCTGTAGTTTTTAAATTGGGGAGACACCAGTAGTTCAAGATAGTAAAACGTCCCTTGGGTTTGCTCAGTGTGCAACACTATGTAATTGATTGACACTGCAATTAATACATTTGTACTCAACATCTTACAATTAAACAATATAATTTGAGTGTTTATTCCACATTCATTTCATAGTATTCCATTGTACAGTGAAATCCTGTTATATAGCATGCTTCATTACATTAGTCATGGTGTGGTTTATTTATATGATTTTTGCATCCAACTTATTTTCGAAATACTGCAGATTTTTCTCTCAAATTAGTGTTTTTCCTTTGTCAATCAGTTGATATGTTTTGTATTTTTCAACAAAAGTTTTAAAATAGATTCAGAAAAAATGTTCTATTAATGAACATGTATTTCAAGTGTCAATAGTTGGTCAATGCACTTTGCTGCTTATTTTTTAAGATGTCAGCTTATATCCCAAGCTCATAGTAGTCCTGTTGAGCCTGCTGAAAGAGGTACTTTCTGTTATCAGTGACCCTTCATTGGTTGGAGGCAGTGGTGAAACCTACAGGTGTGTATTATCAGTGTTCATGGCCTTGTCAGCAGAGTTTTAACACCGCTGCAGGGATGTTGCTCTTAACATATCCAAGGTCTCGCTACCTTGTTGAATTGGAGACTCTTTAGAGGGGTTAATACTAGGGATTTGGGATTTCAACAACACTACACTAACAACAACACTAACAACACTATCCCATGCATATGCTCATAGCCCTTTGAAACTGGCCATGAATTGAAATCATCCTGACTTTCAACCAGCTATCTATTAAAAAAGATGCCTACTTACTATGGTTACGGGATCTCATATTTCTAGTAAGGCCTCCCTCTTTCACTAGGTGAATCTGGTGCACTTGTCAGAAGAGACTTGCTTTTTTCTTCATTACAGTCAAGAAGATGTTAAGCGGTCTATGGCCTTCAAATTCCTGATTTTCCTGGTTCCCAAAGTGAAAGTTTCATCTATTTATGGATTTTTCCTCCCTTAATAGATTTCTGCTGGAGGAACTATTAGAGATGGAGACTACAACCTAAGTCTGGAATACCATATGACCTGACATTTGGGAAGTATCCATTGATCTTCAGGATGCATACCTTTACAAGCCTTTCTCTCCTCAACTCAGGAAAGTACCAAGGAATTTGCTAGAATTGGGGAAGTCATCAAGTTTCAAGCTCTTCAATTCATCATGCTTCTGCATTCAGAGTATTTACCAGTTCTCATTCTGGAAACTGCACAGGGGTCCTCTGCTCAGATTTTTCTTGGTTGAGATTTACTTTATCTGATTTGGTGGACAAATCAGGACCAGTTTCAGGCTGGAGTCTCGATGCACAGCCACAAAACTCAATCCTATCTGTTCACGGATGTGGCAAATTCAGGCTGGAGTGTTCATATAGAGATGGAAGGACTGTTCTTCAGGGCTTGTAGTCCAAGGAAGAATCTGTCCTCAGCTTTGATCATTTGTAAATGGAGATAGTTTTCTTAGCCATTCAGGGGTATTTCCACCAGATAAGAGGTTGCTTTGTGATGGTCTTCTTTGACAACATGTCAGTTGTAGCGCACCTAAGGAGACAATGAGGCAAACATACTCCTTCTTTGTGTGGAAGCTTGGAACCTTGTTCACTGGGCATCTTAAAAGGAAATACCCTCAGAGTTTGCCACATTCCCAGCAAAAATACTATTTTGTCTGACAATCTGTTGGGGGGTTGGGAAGGAAAGAAAGTCCTCATGGAATGGCCTCTCCATCAGTACATAGCAGATTCCCTGTGCCAACTTTAATGGACTCCTTTGGTGGACTTGTTTTGCCCGAGGTCCTAACAACAAGCTCCACTTTTACATTTCTAAGTCCCTGGCCTGAGTTCATGGATAGTGGATGCTGTCAACCTGAAGTGGGATTATTTGTTCACTTATGCATTCCTATTGTTCAGAAGGATCCCACAGGTACTTCACACACAAAGGAACTGAACTACTCAGCTCTTTTTATTGCATTTAGGTGGGTCATGCTATTTTGTGGTTCATTGTGGTTCAGTGATCTCAATCTGCTGGTGGACCATACCAAGACATTACCTTGGAAATGAAGAGCTGTTGCAACACAGGGGACAGCCCCTACACAGCCCCCAGATTTTCCACATTCATATTTGACTTATGTTGGAGATATCTTCACAAAGAGAACTTTACAAACAATGTTGCTAGTTGCATCAACCAGTCCAAGAGGCAATCCACTTCTAAGGTCTGTGTTGCCAAATGGATTTTATGATTTGTAATATAACAATATGTGACTTTCAGTTTGAGTCCTTTTTGGAAGAAAAAAAAACATGCTTTTTGGAAGAAAAAAAAAACATGATCAGTTTCTTTTGCCAAGAAATATATAGCTGCTCTCTCCAACACTCCAATTTGTTAAAGATCCAGCTACTGGGACAGGCTCTTTTTTGAGATGCAAAGACAATGTCTAACTTTCTAATGACAATGTAAATTCCATCTTAAGTGAGGGTGAATATTCCATGTCTGCTTTTTTGTGCCAGTTGTGGATTCCTTCCAAACTGACAAATTCAGTCACACAATAGCAAGATATATGTTTTACTGATATTAAAATGTAGTTTTATTGGGTTGGAATAAAGCTAATTTTAATGATGTAGTATTAACCTTTTTCACTTGCCAAATTCCTTGCTTTTGCCTTGCTGTGATGTCCCACTAGTTAAGGCTAAATCTTAAAAGGAATGATGGGTAGTTTTCATGGTCATGGGCATGGGGTGCATCAGGTTGATCATGTGTTCTAGAATCATCTTGTTCATCCTTATGTGATGACAAATTCTCATGATACAGTTGGGTTATTTTCCACCTGGTACAATGTCAGCTATGCAATAGAAACAGATACAAATTAGCTGTCCCCACCCATATATTATTGAATTGCTGATTTTCTCATACATGCATGTGCCTAAACATAGTTTTCTGCAAGTGAATAAAAGGTTAAATATCACAAATATGTAGTCACTATTTTGAGTATTTCTCCTTTAATATTTATCAATCTAAGTTATTCTGGTAGGTTTTTGCACCGTCTCCCTCCTTGTATAGCTAAGATGATATAAATGCAATATATCCTTAGCTTAACTAGCTTATTTCAACATCATTCCGAACCACTCCACTTCTACCTTGGATGCAGGAAGTTGTGGGTTTGAACCCTGGCAGGTACAAATAGCTGCCTTGTTATGTGCTCAGCATTAAGAGGTTAGTGTTAGGAATGGTTGGCCTAGTGTCTGGATAATTTGACTGGGTGGGACATGATGCTTCATATCTGTGGCATGATGCCACAGTGCTAGATATCACTATAAACTGTTACACTGTAGACAATGTAATAATATGAAAGTTTTATAAAGCTACGTAAAAAATCCAAATCACACACATATGCACTCAACATTGTTCCACACCTTAAATTACAGAGGGGTATTAGAATAATGTGACTGGGCGGGAATCATCCTACATGTCTGTGGCATGATGCCACAGTGCTAGACATCGTAGCGGTATGACTGAAAAATTGTTAAAACTACATTAAAAATCCAAATCATATCACACAACACAAATAACACAGTGGTACTTTATGGACCCCAAAATCATGTTGTATCAAGGTTTCACTGTACTGTATTAGGGACCTAATTACATTCAAGGCATATATATCACTCTTTCTCATACTTTTTTGTACTTTGCAAAAGAGGTCTTAACATAATATTCTGTTCTACAATCAGAGCGCCCACCACCATACGAGAAGGACAGAGATAATTATATTCCTCCGCCTCCCAACCAGAATAAGCAGAGTAAACCAGACAACGGGAGCAGAACAAATCAGGTCTCACTTCCACTTATACTTGGAGCTTTCCTGGTCTTCTTGAGGCTTGCCAGATAACAGGTTACAGTCATCTTCTGGCCAGAAAACCGGGTTTACAGTCATCCCATAGTGAGATATCTGGGATTACAGTCATCCTCTGTTCTGGTTTATTTAAAAGCAAACATGCACAGAGGGCAGAGAAAAAAATACACGTTATTTTCTTAAGTTGCACCATTCCCTTAATAACTGTAGTTCATGTGATCACAAATATTAGATAATTATTTACATTTTCAAATGAGACAGTATATACATAGCAATTGTAAAATGTAATTTCCTTTGTTATTTTGGTAGACTCACAAGCCCTGGTTAATTTTGAGGGTAGTTAATGGAAAAAATTGTGCAAATTTTAGCTAGGATATTGTCTGTCTGTTTTGTTATAAGGGGGGCAGAGCCCATATGTGTTATGTTTATAATACATGTTTCAGTTGTTAATTGTGCTTTTGTTACTGTCTTTCTGCTGTTCATAATTAAATATTCAATGGTCATGGGATAGTTGTGATATATTTTATGTAAAAAAGATAATAATGTTTTTCTGCCATTTAGATATGCAATAATTCATATTGTGTAGTTTCCATTTGGCATTAAATAATGTATCAAAATTTAATAGAGATATCCCCACCCCACAGACAAACAGAAATGAGGGGAGGTGTGTGTGTGTATAATGGGGTTAGCTTGTCTATTCATCCATTTGTCACACTTTTGTTTTACTTTATACCTCTTGAACTCTTAGAGATATTGGTTTGAAGTTTGGTATTCTTTTGTTTCATGATTAATCATTGTGACCTGTAAAGATTGGAGTCTGGCTGACCAGCAATTTAATAGTTATTTCCCTTTTTATTACAACTTGTGTCTGTCTTTCCATTTGTCTTGCGTTTGTCCATTTAATATCTGCTGATCAGTAGGAACGTTTTCAGAAAGATTGGTATTTATTTGTATCTCTACAAGAATGTGTACATTAGATTTGGTTTTGTCAGATAAATACTCTTAGAGTTATCTTGCTGTTTTTAACTATTGTATTTTCTCTTTAATATCTTTTAGGGGACGATCCATAAGCACTCAAATAACGTTTGTTATTTGTTTCTAAATTACAAATTGTGATTCTGTTTTATTTTGATGCTTAATAGAATGTTATAAATGAAGCATGTTTTAAAACTGCTATCACATTGATTATCTCAAAAATGAATTACTCATTGTAAATATTTTCGACATTAGGAATGATGAAAAACACAACCCTTTGACAATGAATCTTTAATGTTTTCTTTTGATACTTCTGTCACTGCTTCAAAAGTTTAACTCGGAAGGCTTTTAACTTTGATTTTTGGAGAGTATTAGATTTTAAACTATTAATTAAATATATTTTTTACTGTTTTCCTGGGCAATTTTAAATAGTCTGGGCAGTTTTAAATAGTCAGTACTCCAAAAGCAGGCTGCATCGGATTCAAGAAGAAATGAAAGGTATTTGTACCTCTTTGCAGAACTCTTAGCTCTCCATATAGAAAATATGTGCATGTGATAAACTAATAACATCAAGTTTTTTGTTTTATTGGCCAGTGTTAGATTACATCAGCATGAAATTTGATTCAAGATAGTTAACTATTAAATACAGTTAAATACAGACGAATATCATGCAGTGAGTTGGATATATATGACAGTACAACATAATTTTAGTGATGTATGATACTAAAGGCACACCCTGGGAAATATTTTTTTTCTGTTCATGCGTAATTTAATATATTTAATATACAGATGTGTCTCTGGTTTTGTTACATTTCCTATCATTGACAATATTGTGGTCATACATAGTGTTGTCCAAAGAGAGAGGTTCCGTAATACGCGACAGAACTGAATGAGCAAGTCAGCGTGCCTTATTCTTCCTTCTACATTCTGTATTGCAGCCATTTTTGTAGAAACATGTAATCTTGTTTTAATAGGGATTTTTAAAAAAGCATTATATATTTTGTAATTGCAATAGAATTACTTCTTGTCATCTATTTGTTTTATTGTTTAAGTGTTGTACATTTGTTCCTAGAGAATACAAATGATTTAAAACTTTCAAAAAATTCCTCCATTTAGTTAAGTTGACACCTGTTGTGAAAATAGAAAGGTATATGGTTATAGTGCTGGTGATTAAAAAAAGTACCAAGATGAGATGTTAGCAAGCATGCTGGGAAAATAGCAAATTTGGGTGCCAATTATGAGCGACATTGGTATGGCTAATAGTAGTCCATGGGATGAGTTGTGTATTATGGTG
The DNA here is from genome assembly GCA_029339505.1 of Unio delphinus. Taxonomy (NCBI): domain Eukaryota; kingdom Metazoa; phylum Mollusca; class Bivalvia; order Unionida; family Unionidae; genus Unio; species Unio delphinus. The sequence goes on from JAQISU010000174.1 coordinate 4,926,791, forward strand.
CTCATAGTGTATTATATGATTTGGTGATGATACACAGTTTGGTGTGCCATGCATTAAAGAGATATTATCGATGTCTTGATTTGGCGACTTAACAATCTTAATAAGTCATGATGTGTGAGCTTCTAGTTTACCTCATGATTTGGTGATGATACAGATTTTGATGTGCCATGTAATAAATAAAGATTTACATACAAAATTTCTGTTATGATGAGCCATAGAACTCGTGGTGATTTGCTTGATTCCTTGATAACACCTATTTTCAACAGCAGTAAAATCCTAATATAAAATATATTTGGGATAACGATGACACTTTGGTAATATTTTTGGAGAACAGAATTTAAGTAAAAGATCAGATCTGCTTCACTAAGTTTCTGTCTATTTTTTTAACATTCGAGTAGATACAAGTTTTATATTATATTATTATCCTGGGATGAAAGTACAGATTCTTCTACAGAAAGTATTGTAACAAAAATCCTTCGATAAGATTTGTCTTCATCTTTTTGTATCTTTTCTTGTTTCCATTCATTTAATTAAAAAGAAATTTAATTTTATAATCAAATGCAGTGAAAAATATGAGCAATTCAAATAAATAAGTCAAATGAAAACCGGTGGTGATGAAAGTTTTATTGTAATGCCCAGTCAACTTTATACAATTTTATGTATGTTTGATGTTTTATTGGACAGATATGTGTAGATGTACATCGTTTGAATAAAGGAACATGTTTTGAATTACATTGATGCATTTGTCAAAGTTTTAGCATGATGATTTTATTTTTATTGTAATTATATAGAGGCTACAGTAAATACAACTACAGGCATATGCCCATTGTGTCAGTATAGATGCTTTATTACATAACATGCAATTTTTGAATGGAATACATTTATTTAGTAACACGAATGACTTTTTATGCAAGTATCTACAAGGATTTCAAGGTTATTATCACCTTGAAAATGTGACATTCAACATTTTTGTTGTTTATATTGATAATATTTCGATTTTAATGGTGTTTATTACATACTGTGTACATATGGTTTTGATACTGTATGATATTGTATGTAAAGTTTTATATTAAATTCCATGTTTCTCTGCATTCTCTACCATTATAGAGGAGAAATAACAATGTCAGAATATATGCATATTTTACCATAACTAAGTAAATGATCCCCCATAACTTAAGCAGATCTATTGTGTAACATGTTTTTAATTGGGGTGGAGTGGGGTGGGGTTAAGTTTATTTGTTTGGGGAAAGGTTTTAACGTGTTGGAGTTTTTAAGGTTGCCATGAAATGTTCTTGAATGAGGAAAGATCTTAAAAAATACTTAAAAGTAAACTAAAATCTTCTTGATTTTTTTAATCAAATCTCTAAAAATCATAGAAGGGATAAATCCATACCATCACAGCTTTGTAATGACATAGAACATGTTTAAAACTCTCCTGTAATTGTAGTAGGAAGCATTTTCGGACTCTTGGTATTATGTCTGATTATGTTTTTTTTATGCATTTCTCTCTCAGTGAAAATAAATTGATTCAGATGAACTAATTGAAAAATATTTGTGTCTCAAAATTAACTCAAAAAGATTTTCTTCAGAATTATTTCTTTTAAAATAACAGTGATAAAGTTGAATTCAGAAGAAGCAGTTGCTTTCAACCCACCCATTTTTATTGTGTAAATATTTGAGTGTTTTAAGACACGACTCTATATGTGCTAAGTGAGCACTTGTTCTCAATTATCAGTATTTGATTAAGATTTTCAGTGAAACCCCACATTATAATCATCACTGTAATAAAGCGGAAAGTGTTCGCTTTTCTGAGTATTAAAAAAAACAACATTCTACAACCACAGGAGGTCTGAAGGCATTGCATCTTAATAAAACAATACAAGTAGCTAAATTCTAATGTTTTTTTTGTAGTGTTTATTAAACTATAGACCTAGCTAAGGTCTGAGCTTGTTAAGTGTTGATCATAAATCATGCCACATATATTTAAGGCCTGATTTTGTTACGTTGCAATGAAACCATATTGCAACTAGCTAAGGGTCTGATTCTGTCAAGTGTCAATGAAACCATATTACAACTTGCTAAGGTCTGATGCTGTTAAGTGTCAATGAAACTGTACCACAATTAGCTATGGTCTGATGCTGTTAAGCGTTAGTGAAACTGTACTACAATTAGCTAAGGTCTGATGCTGTTAAGTGTCAGTGAAACTGTACTACAATTAGCTAAGGTCTGATTCTGTCAAGTGTCAATGAAACTGTACTACAATTAGCTAAGGGTCTGATTCTGTCTAGTGTCAATTAAACCATATTACAACTTGCTAAGGTCTGATGCTGTTAAGTGTCAATGAAACTGTACCACAATTAGCTATGGTCTGATGCTGTTAAGCGTAAGTGAAACTGTACCACAATTAGCTAAGGTCTGATGCTGTTAAGTGTCAGTGAAACTGTACTACAATTAGCTAAGGTCTGATGCTGTTAAGTGTCAGTGAAGCCATATTACAACTAATTAAGGTCTGATCCTCATGTCAATAAAACTATACCACACCCAGCTAAGATCTGATGCTGTCAGGTGTCAATGAAACAATACTACAATTAGCTATGGTCTGATGTTGTTATGTGTCAATGAAACAATACTGTATTAGCTAAGGTCTAATGCTGTTAAGTGTCAGTGAAACTGTACTACAACGAGCTAAGGTCTGATCCTCATGACAATAAAACTATACCACACCCAACTAGGGTCTGATGCTGCTAAGTGTCAATACAACCATACAAAAGCAAGATAAGGTCTAATGTTTGTAAGTGTTGATTAGACCCTAGTACACCTAGCTAACATCAAATGCTGTTAACCATACTACAAAAAAAAACATACTACAACTTGGAATAACTTGTTAGGGTCTCATGCTTCAGCAAAGACTCTTGTACACAAGAAGATTTTATACTGTCATTTCAAAAGGATAAAGCATAAAAACACTATTCAGCAAATGTTTCGTTTGTTGGTGCTTTGCAGTGAGGCAATGTTGCATGTAGTTGTGCTTTAAATTTGGCTGTGTTTGTGTTATCGGGTACCAAAACCAAAGACCATCTTAATATACCAAAGTTATTATAAGGAGAAGTCTTTAAGTGATAAACATCAATCTGATTGTTGAAAATTGCAAAGTTGGAGAGATAAAAAGTATTATATATTGAGTGGATCATTACATTTAAAAGATGACTTTTTATACAGAGAAAACAGCTGCTGTTGGTGAACCATCTAGTCTGCGGACTGAATTTTTAGGAAGGGTATTTAGTCAATGTAGCCATACATAGGGCTGGATTATTTATATTTTCTTGTGTCAAATTTCAATTTCATAATGGTAAAATTAAGTATATATTTGTAAAATTGTAATGCTAGTTTTAATGGTTTTCATAAGTTTTTATACAAGTGTCAGTGTGTTTATGTATTAAAGCTAATTGTAAGTGAAATCATTTAAGTACATAAATCTTTTTTTTTATTGGAATTGCAAAATGCTAATGATATGAAGTTTGTGTATGCATTTACATGACCACTTGTTCGAACATGATGAATTGTTCCCAATGAAGCCGTATTAGTCCAGAAGTTACCTCCCTTAACTAGATCATTTGTTTGTAATGGTAACATTTTATACAGGTACTGAGATAAGTGAACAATCCCATGCACAAGGTTTTATGGATACAATACAAATGGATAAAGATTTTAATATGAGCTTCAAAATTTTGATAGCAATCTCTTCTCTTAAATGGACACTTGACATCATTTCTTTCATGTACAGAAGTTCCAGATTTTCATTCTGTAAATTTTTAATGAAGAACATCCAAAGCTTGTTATGCTCTGTGTTGATGACATCTTTTGAATAATTACATGCAACTGTTGTCTGTCCTGAAATTTGTAATCATTTTTCAAGTATTAATAAATTAAAGATCCTTCAAAAGGAAAGATAACTTTATATAAAATTGAACAAAGTGTTGAACAAAAACTAATGAAATTATGATTGACTGAAAATCAGTTGGGAGCATGGGAAATGCATACGTCTGCAGGGAACAACATTTTGACCCTTTATTGGTGGGGTGAATGCCTATTGACCAATTAATGGTGGAAAATGTTATGGAATTGTTGCAGTTAGTGTCAGAGGAGATCTTAGTCCATTAGTAAAGACATTTGAATTAATATATTTCTAGATGCATTCATGATGCCATTTGAAAGCAGCTGTAATGCAAAAAGTAAGCCTGTTCCAGTCTGTATGCTTGGAATGAGTTGTTAAATGGGACAGCTCATTATCAGTTGGGAAGGATCGGTGTCAATAATTGGGAAGGATTTGCATCATTAAACGAGAGGGATTGGTGTCATTAATTAGGAAGGATCTGCATCAATAATTGGGAAGGATTGGTGTCATTAATTAGGCGGGATCTGCATCAATAATTGGGAAGGATTGGTGTCATTAATTGTTGAATGATCAGTGTCAGTAATTGGGAAGGATTGCCATTAATTTGGAATGGTCAGCATAATTAATTGGAAATGATTAGCATCATTAATTGGGAAGGATTAGTGTCATTAATTGTTGAAGAATTGGCATCATTAATTGGTAAAGACCAGTATCATTAATTGGAAAGGATGACCCATTAATTGGGAAGGATCAATGTCATTAATTGTGAAGGATCAATGTCATTAATTGGGATGGATTCAGTGTCATTAGTTCGAAAGGATCAGTGTCAATAATTGAGTAGGATTCATTGTCATTAATTGGGAAGGATCGATGTCATTAATTGGGAAGGACTAATGTCATTAATTTGGAAGGTTGGTGTGATTAATTCATGAGTATCGGTGTCATTAATTGGGAAGGACTAATGTCATTAATTGGGAAGGTTGGTGTGATTAATTCATGAGTATCGGTGTCATTAATTGGGAAGGATCAGTGTCAGTAATTGGGAAGGATTCAGTGTCATTAGTTGGAAAGGATTGGTGTCAATAATTGGGATGGATCGATGTCAGTAATTTGGATGGATTCAGTGTCATTAATTGGGAAGGATCGGTGTCAACTATTGAGATGGATTCAGTGTCATTAATTGAAAAAGATCGGTGTCAATAATTTAGTTGGATTCAGTGTAATTAATTGGGAAGGATCGGTGTCAATAATTTAGATGGATTCAGTGTCATTAATTGGGAAGGATCGGTGTCAATAATTTAGATGGAATCAGTGTAATTAATTGGGAAGGATCGGTGTCATTAACTGGGGAGAATCGGTGTCAATAATTGAGATGGATTCATTGTCGTTAATTGGGAAGGATCAATGTCATTAATTGGGATGGATCAGTATCATTAATTGGGATGGATTCAGTGTCATTAATTGAGATGGATTCAGTGTCTTTAATTGCGAAGAATCGATGTCAGTCATTGGGATGGATTCAGTGTCATTAGTTGGAAAGGATCAGTGTCAATAATTGGGAAGGATTGGTGTCTTTAATTGGGAAGGATTGGTGTCCTTAATTGGGAAGGATCACTGTCAGTAATTGGGATGGATGCAGTGTCATTAATTGGGAAGGATTGATGTCAATAATTGAGATGGATTAGATTCAGTGTCATTAGTTGGAAAGGATCGGTGTCAATAATTGGGATGGATCAGTGTCATTAATTAGGAATGATTGGTGTCATTAATTGGGAAGGATCAGCATCATTAATTGGAAGGGATCATTGTCATTAATTGGAAACTGTATTTTTTTAAAGTATCTTTTGATTAGGTCCTTCTCTACTCCTTGAACATTTTTGTCTGCTTCAGTACAGCTGCACTGTATAAATATCTTAATCATACTTTTGTTTTATTCTTATAGAGGCTTTTAAAGACCTTCTGATGATATACTGTAGTGCATGACTTCAAGAACTGGTGACTTGCATTTCATGTGCATATCCATTATATAATGTGATAAACTACAGAGAAAAGTGATGCTGTGATGTATGCATAGTCTTAATTAAGGCAAGTCTATTACATAAGTACACTGCAAAGTGTTACTGTAATGTGCATTAACCTTAACCGGGTTAATTCGTTCAGATACACTAGAGAGTGGTACTATTTTGTACATGTAGCCTTAACTGGGTTAATTCTGTTACATGCGTACATTGCAGAGGTTTCCAAAACCTACAAATTTGTTCCTTGTAAATATTTTATGTGCTGAATTCATCATTAGTTGTATATATATGAAAAATAAAGGAAGAAACTAAGATCCTCACATTTATGTTTAGTCTCTTTTTGTCAGGTACTCTGGATACAGAAACAAATGATATTTGAAAATGAATAGCTCACCTGAGCAGAAATGAATTATAACAAATTATCTGTGTAGAAAAGATTATTTTTGAAAATCATCCTGGACTTGTCTTTATGTACTTGGGTAGTTACCATTCAGGCTGAAGTTCCAAATTCATATTTCACGTTATGAAGGACTTGGCATACTTTAGGAGGCAACACAAATGAATAAGAATATCAAATTAATCACTTGCTAAAATTCTTGTGCTGAATAGACCTGCCCAAATTACATGCAAATAAAAGGGACACATGATCAACATAACAAGCACAGTACATTTTAGTAAATACATTTTTGTGATAGTTTACTTTTTCCCTGCTAAAGAGTACAAACTTTCAAATTAAGACAAATTGAGACAACGGTTTGCATTCAAATTCAGAAACAGGCAAATACATCATACAAATGTCTGTAAATTATCATCATCATCATCCCTTAACCCGAGAAGTCACTGGGGACACCACAGTTTACATTACAACCAGTTCTTTCCATCTTAACCTGTTCTCTACTTCCCTTTGAGAATCACTATGTTCCATGCCTGTCCACTCCATAATGTTATCTTCCCACCTCTTTTTCTGTCTGCCTCTTCTTCAAGAGGTCATCATATGATCTTACGGCTCGTTGGATTCTTTGTTGGTTTCATGGTCAATGTATGAGATGCCCGTGATTTTGTGGTAGGATCTCATTTTGAAGGTTTGAATCCTTATTTGTAGATCAGATGTGAGTGTCCATGTTTCACAAGCTTACAGAAAGATGGATCAAGCACATTAGCCTTTTTTTGGAACCAAAAGCAATGTTGGTATTATTCCATATAATCTCAACCTTGTTATTGTAGCTGTCTTCTTGGCAATCCTGCAAGTAGTTCTGGTATGGAGCCCTCATCTATTATAATTGATCCCAATTACTTGAAATGTGTGACTCGTTCCAGGTTCTGTCCACTGACCTTTATTTCTGCACTGATGCCATTGGAGTTGTTTTTTGTCATTTGTTTGAATGTTTCAGCGCTAATATTCATACCGTATGCTGTGAACGATGTGTCTAGGCTTAGTTAGGTAAATGTGGGAAAATACGTGGTGACAGTATGAAGCCCTGTCTAACTCCTATAGGATATTATTCCACGCTAGGTTAATATACAAGATATGACGTCAGCATATAGTGATTACAACATTTTCAGCTTTTCTTACCAAAGTTGCAGACATTCTTCATTCTTTTCAATTCTCTCAGAAGCCGTCTGAAAGTCTATATATGCAACAACAACACATCTGCCTCTTTTCTTTCTCAAACATGTCAAAATGCGTGTCTTCAGAACGTACGTTTTCTTAAGTGCTTTAACTTCTAAATCTTGTTATTCGCCTGATATATGGTTCTCTTTACCCACTGTGCTAAACCTTGGAATGCTAGCACAAGCTATACTCATAATTGGTAACATTCTTCTGTAATTATTCGGGTTAGTTTGGTTACCCTTTTTAAGAAGGGCAACATGTATAGCTGTATACGAGTCTTTTGGAAAGGATATACTGAATAGGATTCTTGTCAATAATAAGACGTGCATAAAGTGGGCTCAACATTTAACATGCCCGCCATAACGCGTGATATGTATCAATTGCTGAATATGATGAGCATTCACCGTTCTCCGTATTTCATTTCAGCGCTCTAAGTCCGGTTTTCCTCTATTTACAATTAGCAAACTCTGATCGATTTACCTTTTGGTTTGTGAAGAAGCCTGCTGACTTTTGGATGAAAAATTAAGATCTCGGAATGAAAGAAGAGTAATGATTTCAGCACACAAATATTCAATTCTTGATCATGTACCTTTACAAAAGTTTATGGGTGACAAATTTTAGCTGAGACAAAAAGCTGTTGACTTTGGAATCACAAGATGAAGCACTAAATTAATTGTCTCAGTTGAAAAATTGTTTTACAAAACCTTCTTTATAGACCATGTACACTCAACAATGTTTGTGGAGAGTCTGCAATTTACGTCGAAAGAACCTGTTAATTTTGGTGTTCAAAGTTAAACTATTATTGTCATGTTACCTAAAACAAAACTGGTTTTGCGTGACAACTTTTTAAACAATTTTGAGTTGAATGACCAAACTTTATGGATTTCATCTACTTTTGACAAGAAATTATATGTAGTTTTTGGGAACTGAAGGTCCAAAATCATGGTAAATAATTTGCGTACAGCAAGACTACGGTTGAAACACAAGGCATGACCAAAGGTCGAGTTCATTGATCATTTCCGGAACGATCATTACCGTACCCGTGCTGGAACATACACATTGATATTGAACACCAAGCAGATGTATTATATGCCATTCAAAGTACTGTTTCCATCTGTCAAAGCAGACATATTTCAACAGATTATTAAGAACACAATAATTCAAAGAAAGAAAGCATCATTCATAGTTCAGACATGATGACTCTGCAGGTAGCTTTCTCAAAGGTAACATACGAGTTCCTTGTTATAAACCGATATTATCCAGGCGAGCATGTATGTTCGCCATTGGTCAATAATGTGCACACCATCCATATTTGATGAAAACAGCCCAACCTGATTTTAAATAGTCTTTGGTAAGACTGCAAAGAACTCGCGCCACCTCTTGAAAAATACTCTAAATAAAACAATATAGTTCTGTTCCAATGTCCTTTCTCATTGTCCTTATGTCTAATTTAGTTTTATATTTTTCTCGCAGATCTTTATCAAGGTTTTCAAAACACTTTCCAATTTATTGCTTGATGCATATTCAGCAATGTCCCCATGAGATGATTATATTGGATATGTTTATGAGACATATTTTCCCATACAAATGCAACAACCTTTTAATTATATACTCTTTTATTATTCAACCTAAGACCTAATTTTTTCTTTAAAACTTATAGAAACAAATTGAATGTATGCTGTATTCCAAAATAATACACAACTGTAGATCCATCAATACACAAAGACGATTTTAATGCACAGATTGCATCGTCGATCGACATTTGAACCTAGACGCGCTCTCGACATCCGTTTAAAAAAAGAATCGTCATTTTGGTCTATTTAAATTAAAATTAAGAGTCATATTGTTAATAAATACGCATTGCAACAGCTTTTCCAGCTGGTCTGTATGCTAGGATTTTGGTTCTTTGTCGATTCGAGTCAATTGATCTGATTATGAACTTAATGTATTAGCTGTGTCAATTCCACATAAAGTACACGTGTCTTTCAATTGAACATAGAGGGACGAGTTTTCAGCTGCATATGTGTTTCTGTTCTGTCTTTGAATGTTTGGAATCATTATGTGGGAAAAAGTATTAACTCTTTCAAATGTAATTATCAAAAAGTAGCTATGGAATATCACGTTGATTTTATTTCGAGTGCAGTAAGTAGAATGTTATTGAAGTTAGAGATGTGGTGAAACTTAGTCCAGTTTTGAATTGTATAATCAATCGTTTGAACCCATAACAGCTGACGTGAATATCACGTTAATTCTTGCCAGTAACTTCTCTTGGGTGGGTGGTTCTTTCTGGGGTTTTCCAGGGTTACTCCTCCACCATTAATAATGACCGCCATGTATAGCCAATCGTGTGCTGAAAAATGTCGTCAAACCCCACAACAACATTTGATTGTTTGGAAGTTTTATTTGCAGCTCAAAAACCATGTCCACATTTTTTACGTTATCATCTCTACTTCCAAATAGACAAAACATCTGATTTTGATCCTCAACACAAAACTCAAATAAATTAAAATTAAATCATTTGCTACATAATGTACATGGTTTGTTAACAAAGTAGTTCCTAACACACAAGAGTATTTTAATGTACAATTGTACGCATGCGTGCAATATTGAGGTTACATTATCGTAAACTACTGGTCGATTCTGACAATATAAAGTTAACGAAGAGAAAAAGAAGTATATAAAAATATGAAGTCTTCTCACCCTATCCATTTTTAAATCTTATAAGATTGTACATTCTTTTTGCAATATTCATTATTAAATCTATTCATGATTAAATCTTATAAGACGTTGAAGTCTTATCGGTGTATTCATTTAGCGTTTAATATATTCTTATCGGTCAGGTTTAACAATGGGTCAAACTATTAACTAGTAATAAAACAGTGAAATTGAAATCTCTTTTAGAAAATAGGTTCTTATCTTCTTCATTACTAAACAGACTAAAATGTTAGTCATATAAATTTGAATCAGCCATATGCTTAGTCCTCACTTAAATATTTTAAGTATATGTTTCTATGACAACCAGGCATAGCCGAGTCTGCCAATGTGTAAACTTGGGTGGCCAAGTAGTACAAGGCTCTCGCCATTACAGATCATTACCATCTCACCTCTGTGTGCGTGGGTACTAGCCTTGAGTTGGCAAGTGTGGGCCCGTTAGAAAGCTTGCCAGTAACTTCCCGTGGGTCGGTTGTTTTTACCTTTCATTTCCCGGGTTATTCCTCCAGCAGCTTATACTGGCCGCCCTGTATAGCCTACCTTGAGCTGAGACATGGCGTTAAGTCCATAAATAACAACAACCACATCCACAACAACAACAACGTGATAACGTAGTCTATGTATGGTAATGAAAAAAAGGGATATGAAGTCTCTTCACTGTTTTAATGTTTCATATGTTATCACGAATAATTAACTGATCGCTCAGTTATTACAATTAATAAAGGAAATACAAGGATTTTATGAAATACAAAATGTACCTTGCCTTAAAATGCTATAGAAATGTTTTTAGTAATGAAAATAAACATAAACAAAGAAAGAAAACAAATAATCGGAAATGGTATTTTCTTTTATAATACAAAGTAGGTTTAGAGTCCAGAAAATTTCAAAACATTTATGCAATGCTTTATATGACTAATTCTGCGGCATTATTAAAATATTACTTTGTCAGTTTATTCATCCTATCGCCGCCGTGACTTTGATCCACATACCATAGCAAAATATGTTGATTCATCCTTGTTACTAATGCGCTCTTAGTCAGACATACCATACACTTCAACAACATCACAAGTTCCGTATGTTAAAACAAATCTGTCCATGTCTCTGTAGAATCTAACTGCGAGTGGGCGTTTTTGCCCGTCCGTTGTTATCAGTGTCTTGATGAGCTTGCCGTCAGCTGATAGCTGCACGACCTTGTTCGACATGTAAAGACACAAATAAATGTTTTTCTCCCTGTCAGTATCAATCCTTATTGGAAATTGCAAAGTTTGATCCGTGAAGGTAAATAAAACATTCCAGGATGTATCGTAGGCAGTCATTTTGTGCCCAGTATAATATGATATGTATATGACTGTTTCACCTTGGTTTATTTTGACAGACATTGGTCCTAATAGTTTTTCACTTTCATAATTGTACGGTCTTACAGTTCTGATCTCTGTACCAGTCATGTTCAGTATCTGTACACTATGTTTATTGTTATAAGTGGTGATCACCATCTGATTCCTCAACACTGCTATACCCCAACACTCGAGCTTAGTTCTGATCTCTCTGACCTTGTGCATTTTGTCCCCCATCCCAATGACAAGAATAGTGTGTTTGTCAGGTAGAGTCACGGCCATGTTATTGTCAGGTAGGATGCACGCGTTCCACGGGCCTCCTTGGAGAGTCATATTCTCACGAATATTATACTTTTCCCCAAAAACCTTAATCTTTTGATTGTGATAATCGAGAAGGACGTGTTTCGTACCGTGCAGTGTCAAAACATCCGATATGTGACATGGAACATTATCTCCAACTATTTTTACATTGAACTCAGATATCTTCATTGCTTTTGTATCCTTTAATAGGGATCCACTGGATGCAGCTACCATTGCTATCTTCTGTTGTGATAGTGGTACCATAGGACACGGAGGAAGATGTGGTTTAGTTCGGGTCACCTTAATCTCTCCAAATCCATTTAAAGCATTCATCAAGTCTTTTAGGCTTTTGTTAACTTCTAACCCAAATGTTATATTCTGTATATCTTCTTGGAACGCAGATATAGCTTCGGAATATCTGGTTTGATTTTTCTCCATGTTATGGAGGGCGATGACCTTCTGGATTTCTGACCCGTGGGATAGGACAAGGTCAAATTGTTTCAGGTCACTTTTAATTGCAGTAATCAAACTTTGTGCCCTGGCGTCTTGGGATTCTATGTTAAAATCTTCAGTTTTGTGATTTCCTTCAAGGGAATCAATTAACGCATCCTCAAGTTGCTGTAGTTTAATATTTAACTCTGCTCTGAGACTCCGGATTTGCTGTAAGATGGCCGTTTTGTCGTTTTTAATATTGTCAGCGTTTTCCTTTACCTTACTTGTAATTCGCTTCATGTGGCTTTCCAAGCTACGTATGTTCGCTTCCACATCCTTTGATTTTATTTCCACATCAAACGTTTTTATCATATCGTCAATGGTGATGACTCTTTCGCATTTTCTATGTTCAAGAAATCCACAGGTATTACAACACAGAGCATTGTCATCCATACACAAAAACTTGAGATGTTCCTTTGGATGCCTACGGCACATTTCTATAGAAGACAAGTTGGGTATAACGACCGTAGATTTGTTGTCAGTGAACAAGTCGAAAACATTGTGATTATTTGGTGAAGTTATTTCATCGTGGTGTTCCCTACAAACTGTGCATATGAATTTATTACAATCCTTACACACGGACGTTGCCAAATTTTCTCTATTCCATTTCAGACATATTTCACAGAATTTGTTGCCTAGTATATTTGCAGTCATATCCAGTAAAGAAGACACAATGCTGTTTACAGGAAATGATTCCGCCCACTTCTCGACCGCCACTGTGGACTCGGGTAAAGTTGTGTCTGTCCTACACACTGGGCAAGCAAAACGTGCCTGTGGAGTTCCTCTGTTGATCAAATTACTGTTGATATGGGACTGAAGGCATGAAACACAATATGTATGTCCGCATGAGAGAACTTTTGGGCTTTGAAGCGTTTCTAGGCAGATTGGACATTGCAATACTTGCGAAAACGGTCCCTCTGTATGCGAAGCAGTCGCCATTTTTCCATAATACATAATACTATCTTCCAGTGTTATCTATTCGACCTGGCCTCGTTTCGGATATAAATAATCAATTTAGACTTCTTTAGGTCAGTAGGTGTATTGATATCCGAGACTAAGGTATGATCATGTTTGTTTATTGCGTATTATTATGCCGTAGTCATAACAAATTAAATCATACTATTTTCTCTTCTAATCATTTCTCGCGGAACAAAGATATACTCTATAAACTGAAGTGTGTGTATTTTTAAGGAAGCTTAAACGGTTTTATAGTCCTATGGCTACGATGTGTGCAGTGTTGGATTTTATTGTGGTGTGTAGCATTGGGGTATAACGGCGCTGACATGTAGATGCGATGTGTGCAGTGTTGGTTGGTATAGTGGGGTCAAGCACTGGGGCATAACTGCGCTGACATGTAGATACGATGTGTGCAGTGTGCAGTGTTTATTTTGGTGTCCAACACTGGGTCATAACGGTGCTGACATGTAGCTACGATGTGTGCAGTGTTGGTTTTTATATTGTTGTGTAGCATTGGGGAATAACGGCGCTGACATGTAGCAGCATTGTGACCTACACAGTCACATTATGCTGACATCAGGCCGATTAGTCATAACACGAACCGCTTAATGCTGAACACCTAGCCAGGAAGCTGCTAGTACCATTTTTTAAATTAAGGCTTTGATATAACTGTGCCAGGATTCGAACCTGCCAATTCCGCACTCGAAGTGGACGCTCCAAAAAGCTAGTCCGACGGAGCGTGGAAATATGGAGCGATAGATAAACCTCTGGACCAAAACCTTACCCGAAAACACGTATTCCTACATTATATTAGATTATCAGTTTTATAACAAAACAATGTGAACAATTAATTTTACACACATTTGCATAATTACTTACATATCTGAAAGTTGCCTTTACTCTTATCTTTTTTTGAGTGTGTTATAACGCACGCACGTTATTTTATGCAACAGATGCACCCTTTGCTCTTGTCAAAATATAATAAGGGCTTTTCAAGCCTATGCATAATGTGTCAATGTTTACTTTTTATTGTACAATAGATGTTAGTGTAAGCGTGTCTGCATTCGGGGACTTATTACAATCTGTATGCATTCATCATAGAAACAGACCTCAAATCTGCATTGTTGTGTGTAATGGTAAATAGTCGCTGAATAACTAATTGGAGATTTGGGAAGTGGATCCCACCAGTACTAATTGTATGGCTGATAATGTCTAGCCTCAAAAACCTCTTTTCTGGCGATCGTCTGTAAATACGTGACATATTCATTATACTCATCATGCAATAATCCACATAACTCATCTTTTAGCGCTTCACGATCCAGTCGTGGAGAAACTAATAACTTTAGTGTCGCTACTATTAAAAGAAAATGCGTGCCTAAGGTATTATGAGAAACGAATTTTCAAGACGTAATATTAACTTCTATCGATTTTTTATGGTCTCATTATCACACACACACACACTTTGATCTACAATGTAAGTCTTCGACGTGATATTTACTCTACTGGGCGTCGAGGTCTATAACGGCGCTGTGTAGATTTTTCAGATGTCGATTAACATCGGACAATAAGTGATGTGTTCTTAAATTTCACCCACATTTGGCATAACATAAAGTTATCATGTTTTGGTCAGACTTTACTTACAATGATGTTTTTTTCGCAAAATGAATTCAAATTCCCACAGAAGCAAATGAATATGTTTTCAAGTTCTGTTGGCCTACATTTCAGCTGGTGGAATGTAATGGATCATACGAATCTTGAACGAAACGAAGCTATCTAAACACTTTCTTCAATATTACTATATTTTTAAAAATTCATTTCGTTAACGAATAATACTTGAACTTAACCCGACTTCAGCATTATCGGCTTTCATCGCTTTCTAAATATATCACAGTTATTCACAGGTAATTTGCTCATATCTAAAACAGATTTTGGATTGTGGTCGATGTTTAAAAAAAAACATGTCCAGGCCCCCGGGATTAACAAGAAAAAAGAATCGTCAAAACATTTTTGTAAAAAAACGTCAATTTTTTTAACGAGAAAACCGTGCAAATCGGTTGTACGGCTGTACACTGACGAAAATGAAGAAAAAAAAGCTATCAAACGTATGGCTAAACCGTACTAGTTGGCAGACAGACAGACAGACATAGATAGATAGATAGATAGATAGATAGATAGATAGATAGATAGATAGATAGATAGATAGATATTTTATGAGATGTTTTGCTGGGAAGATTTATAGTTCGATCTCATAAACACATGCTGGGAACACAGGACGATAGAAAAAAAGAGAAGAATGAGTTCCCAGATAAAGAATGTCATTCGATGATGGAATGTCTGGGGAAAAAGCCAGGTACGGAATCGAAGCTGGAATGAAGTGTCAAACATCTATTCTCTGCTGATATGGAGAACTTTATTTAAATAATCAACACACATATATATTACTAGAAACACATCTAAAAACTTATAATAAAAATTCATGAAATACATATTACATTTTCCTTATAAAGCTTTCCAACTTCATTTATTAGTATAACTTCTGCATTTTAGAATATTATACAATAATTAATTCTCGATCAATTTCAAGATAGCCAAAAGTATAAAATGTAATAACTGTAATTAATGCAACATTTAATTTAAAGAAATGCATTTTACTCATTTTAAAATAGAATATTGATTTAGAATATATTGCTAGATATTATTCTTTCTTGCTTAAAGAATACTTTATTTCAATCATTAAATCAAAACATGAAGTTGGTAGCAATTTCAACCTTTACAAGAAAAATTACATAAATATAATTAAATATGAATTCTTAAAAACATTTAAACATTCCGTTACAATATATTATAAATAAAAAAATTCAGTAGCAATGTTGCAAACATATCAATTTTACCATTAAAATCTCAAACATTAAAAATACCTATTTATGAAAGAAGTTACGACATATACAGTTCTCCTACCTGGAATGAAGAGTCAAACATCTATTCTCTGCTGATATGGAGAACTGATCTGACCCGACTGCGCATCTGTATTTATACACATTCGGCCAGATTCAGGGTTAGACAAGGTCATACCCTCCATGTACCAGTCAGAAAAAGATGCTGTTCTTCAACCGGTAAGAACCAGTTTCAATAGTTAGTAACTAATTGGTTTTACGTCATAAGACTTAGTCTTGTGGTTTATTTACATTCGTTTGGCGACGTCACACCAAATATGGATATCCGTTAGTTGGAAGCCATTTTGTTTTGTATCATTTAGCAATTTTCTTAGAGAAAGGTTACTCCACTTTTATTAACCGAATTGGACTTCCGCCAGTGCCTAGGTTACAGAATATATATTTTTACTAATGGAACCTAGAGATAGTAGCTGAGTCTGCAAAATGCATGTATTATTTTTTTCGTTATATGTTTCCACACAATACTTTACATTAGCAAAGCTCTTAGTTATTTTTACTGGTCTTATGCAGTATGGCTATATACATTGCCTTTTTTTACTTGCTCAGCATCCATTTCTAGTCTATATAGTTGTGCTTCAAAAACAAATGAAATTACCTTGAATATATTTTGGAATATAAATAAATAAAACATTACTTTAATACAATTCAAATAAAAGGGCAATCTTATTAATTTTACTAAAACTTCTGTCCTAACAGATAGATAGATAGATAGATAGATAGATAGATAGATAGATAGATAGATAGATAGATAGATAGATAGATAGAATGTGTTCATTGGTGA
This sequence comes from Unio delphinus, assembly GCA_029339505.1. NCBI lineage: Eukaryota > Metazoa > Mollusca > Bivalvia > Unionida > Unionidae > Unio > Unio delphinus. The sequence goes on from JAQISU010000174.1 coordinate 4,943,846, forward strand.
TTTCGGAAAGAAACATATCAGAGAAATGGAGGAGTGATGAGAAAGAATTATGTTACACAGTATTATGTGTTCCTAATCTTTCACCCGACCTCACCCGAAAATAATTCCATGACATCACCGAGGGGTGGGGGTGTTGATCCTCGTAACTCTCTCCAGCACATACAGCTGGTTTGAGTTGATATGAGGAACACCTTCATTATCGTAATATGTATAAAATTGTGTAGTGGATCCCTGTCCACCCATGAATGTAGTTTGTGATGTTTATTTTTGTGTTTTATTTTAGAGTTTTCATTTTTTTAGATTAATAAATAATTTAGAGAAGGTTAATATTTGCTTTGTTTATCAAATTATATAAGTCATATTACCCATAAAGGAATTTGGATTGATTGTACCTCTCAATTCTCTACTCTAGCTATAGAGAATATTGAATTCCTCACAGTCCAATTCCTAAACTTAGGCTCGTACTCTTTTCCCTTTAGTTTTTTTTAGTTTGTGTGTTGTCAAGTATTTCTGTATGGACAGCACTAACTTTGTCAAATTAAAGAGTTATTTCACTTATATAAGTTTTACATGTTATTTTGACTATTTAGAATTAATAAGATAAAATATAATAAGTATAAATAAATAAGTAAGGTATATAATAATAGAAAACATTAAATCCAAAAAGTGTACTTTATTTAGATAGTTTATGTGTATTTGTTTACTAAGAATTTCTTTTAAATGCTGTGGCATTATTAAATAAGGAAATGTCTATCCGTAATGTATTTTACCGTTAGTCGTTTGGATTGTCGTTTTCCATAATAGTCGTATACATTAAAACCTTTGTATAGTCTAGATTAGACTGTTTGATAATAGTTATTAAAATAATTTAGAATAGTTTTTAGCAAACTATTGGAATATTTTTATTATTAATATTTTAGTTATGTATAGGACTTCAGCCCTATAAAAACTATTATTTGGAAGTGCCTTAGCACAAAAGGTTAGAGAAAGAGAAGAAGGAGTAAAGAATTTTCCATTCGTTTTCTGTGTAAATTCCTATGTGTATTCTTATATATATTGCGGGGAAGGGGGTTGTATATATCAAGTTCAATTCTAGCAGCAGCCTACTGAGAGAATGCATCTGTTGTTAGTTGGACATAGCATTATTGCAAGATTGAAATCTGATTCTACACTCCTGATCTCATGTAGAGTTCCACCCAATTTAGGAACAAATTTTCATTGAATATCTGGAGCGTGGGTGACAACATTTCTACATGGAGAATTTTCATTCTGCATTCCGGATATAGTATTTTTACAAGTTTGAGAAAATGAACTGGGAGTTTAAAGTCCATCCGTAATTCTTAGTGAATTACAGGAATTATGTTGGAGATTTTTGCGTATAAGAGTCAGATATGTTCTAATTGGTTCTTTTCTCCCACGGAGTAGATCCCGATGGATCTCCGTAGTGCAGTACAACAGAAGAGTGCGTTACATCAATGCTGAATTATCATTTTTTTGTCTAATCAGTTCCTGGATTATTTTTGGTTGGAAACCAAGGTTTCCATCGAAGTTATCTTCATTCCGATGGAGTACATTTGAGTTGGAGAGGAAGACGATGGTTCTTCCAAAAAGTAATGACTTTTATTTTCAATCATTTGTATTAATAATGAGTTTATTATATTATTTTATTCTTTTCAAGTCATTATTTGACTTAATTAAACTGTTGTATATATAGAGTCATTATAAGTATTTACAGTTAGTAAATATTTAAAAAGTTTATTCAGTTTTATAATTCAATCTAATTTGTTTACATAGTATTTGTAGTTAATTCAAGGTAATCTAGTCACGTGGTTGTTCACTACTATAAGCGTGTGAAAGGAATTCCATCAGCTGGAGTTCGGTCACGTGATGGCTCTACTGCTGAGAGCTCATTGGTGTGTAAATAGTCTATGCTGTAAAACTTTATAAAATTGAATTCTGATTTGGTTTTAGTCCCGTTAACAGAGATTTGTACATGTGTATAGTTACTGAGAGCACATTAGTGAACAAATAGGTTATTTTGTAAAACCTATAATAATTGAATTTTGATTTGGTTTGATTCCTGTTAGTAGAAAATTATACATGTATATAACTACCATGAACTGGAATTCACGTGATGGCTATAATACAAATTTCTGTATAATTGTAGTGAGAGTTAGTCAGATTTTAATTATATTGTAAATCTGTTTAAAGTCATAAACTTTAATAGAATGGGATCAGGTGATTATCTATTTTTTTTTAGAGGTAAAAGGAAATCGTAACTAAAGTATACTCTATATTGGTGTCTTACAACTAGCCGATCGGCTATCCAAAATATTATGCAATTCTGTTATTCTTCCTCTTATATAGTTTAAAAATAAATTCAAATTATAATATTTCTATATGTTAAATAATTTAAAGGATTAGTAGTCTAGTTTTCTTGAGTCCAAATTGCATTATTTCTTGAATTTATTATTTCAGTTATGAAATTAATTATATCATTGTACAAATCTTTATCCTCATTTTTATTTGCATATAATAAAAAGTTTTCAACAACATTAGCAAGTTTATTTTTAATTTTTATTTTTAATTAGGTTTCTTTTTTGGTTACAAATTTCACATTGTAAAATTAAGTGATTTTTACTATCTAAAAATCTTTTACACAAGGGACAATTAGGTATTTTTGGTATAATTCCCTTTTTATAAGCTACTTGACCAGTCCACCGAATATTATGTAAGTAGTTATACATTAGGTTAACTTTATTAAATTGTTTGATATTTGACCAATTTTTCCATATTAAGTTACATTGAAGGTGTGGATTAAAAAATGTAATGTTATGCTTTGCAAGTCTTGTTTGTTTAATTGCATTGTATTTCTCAGTAGTTGGTTTGAGTTGCCAAATTGAGTTTAAAAGTTTATAAATTTGGAGGGTTTTAATTTGTCTATACATTAAAAATGGTGGTTTTAAAGTTTTAATAATTTTATTGTTATTAAAACTGGCTTTATTATGAGATAAAGATAGGCCAAACCAATATATGTAGTGCCCTGCCATGGATGTTTAGGAGGAAGTTCAAGTAAGTTAAATTCATATAAATAATTAGAATCTTGTTTAAGATTTGGTAGGTTCAAACCACCTTTATTTTTGTCATATCGTAAGGAAGTTTTACGCAATGTTTGTATTCGTATCCAAATGAATTGATAGATTGGAAATTCTATCTTTTGAATATAATGCAATTCAAAATCAATTTTGTGAAATTCATGCCATATACAATTAAAGAGATATGTTTTGGCTATATGTATTTTTTCCATGAATATGAAATCCCTGGTGTTCCAAATGTCTTTATGATATTGGATTTTATGTAAAATTTGTTGTAAGTTCTTAGTTTTATTAATTTTACCTAGGAATACACCTAAAACTTTAACATAAGGTTTTATTTTTTCTTTGGGAAGTGTCAACTATCTTTTATATTTCCATTCGTCAATTTAGAGAATTTCAGTTTTATCTTGATTAAGTTCTGATCCCGATGCTTGACTAAAATTTGTGTATTGTCTAATTAGGTTATTATAAGAATTATCAGTTGTAATAAAATTTGATATGTCATCAGCATGTAGGAAGGTTTGTGTTTGTGTACGCATATTAGGTATCATAACACCTGTAATATTCTCATCATTTTGAATTGAAACATTGAGAGTTTCTATTCCAATTTCATAGAAATTGGACAGCCCTGTCTAACTGATCTTATGACAGGGAATGGATCCGTATGTGCACCATTGATTTCTTTTAGATTTAATTTGGTTATATAATATCTTAATCCATTTTAAAAAAGTTAGGCCAAAGCCATTTTTCTTAAGTGTTTCATTAATGGAATTGATCTTAATTTTATCAAAAGCTTTTTCTTGATCAAATAAAATTAAAGCACCACTTTTTTTTATAATTTTGTTGTTTTTACTCTGTAGACTGAAGGTTTTTGAGAGATATTTTGAATTTTAATTGTAAAATTATACCATGATTTTAAGTCTTCTAATGCAAAAGTTTCAATTTCATTTATTATTTCTAAATTTAATTCAGGTAATTTTAAAATACTATTGTTTAATTTCCAATAGCTTTTTCCCCATTTTACAAAAGTTTATGTATTGTATTCTAGAGTAATTATGTTATGGTCTGCTACCATAATATCTGAAATGTCACATATCTGAAATGTCACATTTTAAAATATTATTTTGATTCTTTCTAAGTACATAGTAATGATCAATTCTAGATTTTATATTTGTATTATTAAGTTGAAAAGTATATTTAATTGCATTTGGGTGAAGATAATGACATGCATCTACAATATTATTACTGTAAATAGGGTCATTGAGTAATCTTACTTGTTGACTGTATTTTTGCAGATTTGATCTATCAAAATTTTCTTTACATGCATTAAAATCTCCACAAATTACCAGGTCTTCATGATTAAGCGCCGAGGCATAATCGCTGAGATTCTCATAATATTATGATTTATATATTTGTTGAGCTGGAGCATAAATATTAATTAGATTTGTTTTGTGTATTTGAATATGTATCAATCTACCTTTAAGATGACTAGGAGTTTCATATAGTTTCCAATTGTTTTGAAGAATTTTATTAATGATTATAAAACCTACTCCTGAAGATGTTTCAGAAGGGTTAATTTGAGTCAGAAATAAAGCATTCAATTTGTCTTAAATAAGGTTTATGGTTTTTTGGTGAATAGTATGTAGCTCTTGTAGGGCCACACTATCATAATCAGTAATGAGATTTATTAGTTTTTGAGCTTTCTCTAAAGAGAGTCCTCTTACATTGACAGAGACCAGTTTAATACTCTGAGTCTCAGGAATTATGCATATATTGTAAATTTAAAAGCAAAAATATAAAGGTTATTATTAAAAGAACCAGGGTGTCTGTATTGCATGTGTAGTTCTATTATTGTCGTTGTTATTGTTGTTGCGAAGTAGTGGAGTTTGTGTCAATGGGTGTATGTTGCTGAGTTTCAGTAGTGGTGGGTGAACATGTATGAGTAGAACTCAACGAATTGAGTGATTGGGTAGGTGTAGGTTTAATTGATTGTTTTTTCATGTTCTTGGGAGGTAGTTCAGGGGGGTTATCTGTGATAACTGAGTAGATTAGTATAGCTTGTGGTTTTTGGGATTCACTCGGTATCTTTTTAATTAAAGTTGTTTGATGAGTGTCAATTTGCACTGAAATTGTTTGAAGGAGTCTTGTTTTCTTCTTTCTATTGATGGCAGGAGAAATAGATGAAGCAGTTTTCCTTTTGAATTTTCTCTTTGTGGGTCCAGGAGAAGTTTTCCAAGAAATTTTCGATCTAGAATTTGTTTTAGAGTCATTGTCCACATCAACTAGCATATCTTCTTCTTTATCTGATTCTTTTTCTCTATCCTCTTCATTTTCTTTTTCTGTTTCTTTTCTTTTTTCATTTTCATTTTCCTCTTCTCTTTTCTCTGTTGCTGTTGTTTCTTCCTTCTCAACTTCTTTCTCAATTAGAAAGTTTGTTTTAACTCTTCTCAAAAGTTTGTTTTCAGTTTACCTTCTATTTCTTTTTCCATTATTTGAAATTTTATTTTCCTCTAGTTCTTTGTCTTTTTCCTCTTCCTTCCTCTTTCCATTTTCATTAATTTCATTTATATTGTTTGTTTTGTCACCTTTTTTTTCTTGTATTCTCTTGTTCTTTTTGGATTTTGATTTTTTGTTCCTCTGGAAATTCCACTTCGTTGAATCATCATCCATAGGATAATTTTGTGTGTCTTGTGATTTCTGTGAATCTTGTAGATCACTTTCTTCCTCAGATATCCTCAGATCTTCCTCAAGTTGTGTTGTGGTTTCCTTATCATCAGATTGAAATGACAACAGTCTTATTTTCAAAAAAACTCCTCACTACGTTTCTAGTTTCCACAACAGTTGCATATTATCTCATAACATTTTGTGGTGAAGTCACATGTTCAGGAGGATTTGTATTTTGTGTATTAACACTGTTGTTGTGTTGTAGTTGCTAAGTTTGTAGAGACAGTAGAGGTGGAAAAACCAGCAGCTTGTTGTTGCGGACATTTCCACCTATCATGTCCTGTTTTCTTACAGACACCACATGGTCTAATGTAAATGCAACCATAAAACCAGGGTTGCACTCTAAATCCAAAGATTTTGAAGAATTCTGGTATTTTGCACGTGTCTCTTGAATCCACTTTAACTATGATCTTACCCGTACTAATGTGTGGCATAGTTGTAAAGGTTTCTTTGCGTACATTTAGTACATTTATTTGTAGTCTTTGTCTGAAACCTTCTTGAAAAGTTGTAAGTAGAATCTCATTGGGAAACTGTGAAACAACAATATCAACGGTTTTTCTTTCAATTAGTTTGGTAATAGGTGGGGCCTTTGTTACCTTTGCCGTGAAAGAACCTATATCTACATTACCGATGGGAAGTATATGACCTTTTAACAGAGGGTAAATCAGATATGTACCCCTCCCGAAGTACATCAATCAATCAATCAATCCTCTCTGCGCCGTCTGGTGCTTGAGGCAACAGCAAGGGAGCACCATTTCCGTCTGTCGGCAGCTATTGCAGGGGCGGTCTGATAGGTGAGGCCTCTGGTCTTAAGGTCTCTCTCCACTGTTCGTCGCCAGGTCTCTTTGGGTCTGCCACGGTTCCTTTTACCCTGTGGGATCCATCTCAGTGCCACCCTTGGTAGTGAGTCAGGAGGCATTCTGCAGACATGGCCGAGCCATCTCCATCGCCGAGTTGAAATGATCTCAGAGATGGTGCTTGCACCCGCTCTGTGCCGAAGTTCCTCATTTGAGATCATGTTTGGCCAGAAAATCCTCATGATGCGTCGCAGGTATTTGGTTTGAAACACTTCGAGCTTGTGTTCTATGTTCGCAGTGGACTTCCAACACTCTGAGCCGTACAAAAGGACGCTCAACACGTTGCTCTTGAAGATACGGATCTTGCCGACGACATCGGGTTGCTGGCAAGCAGACACCAGGATATTCAACAGAAGACACAACAGTTGGTACAGACAGCAAATACCATAGGTCTTCGAGTCAACATAGGGAAGACAAAAGTCTTGAGGAAGAATACTAGAGTGGGCAACCCAATCACCATCAATGACCAGCCTCTGCAAGAACTAGACGATTTCACTTACCTGGGTAGCAAGGTCGCCACGGATGGAGATAGCACAAGGGAAGTCGTCACAAGAATCGGCAAGGACAACCAGACCTCCCGAAGTACATGAGGGTATCTAATACATTTGAGTCAATACCACGAGCAGTCAGTAAAGCTAGTAAATTTGGGGTACTAGGTCTGAGATGGGAAGATTTGTGGAATAGATCTATTCCCTGAGCCCATTCATCGCGGTAAGCCGTTATTAATCTGCCTTCTATTTTGTCCTCTATTTCAGTTCTAAAATGTCTATTCTTGACAATTTCTACATTGGATCTAATAGCATTTGCCATTTTAAAAGTGGCCAAAACAAATGATAAAGAGAACAGCAAACAATTTATGAGCAAGCAAAACAAAATGAATGGGAAAAAAAGACAAGAAGTAAAGAAAGTCAAAGATAGTAATAGTTTAAAAAATAGTTAAGTAGAAAAAGTATACCACAAGGGTTATATTTAAGTTGAGTTGCAGTCAAATTATTCTCTGTTAGGTTGTTGATGAAATTTTGATGTCGGACGGGACCGAAAATCTGCTAGCAGCAGGCCCCTTTCCCTCTTCGGGACATTGTTTTCTAGGTCAATTAGGTCTACAGTTGACATCAAATGGATCAACTTTCAGCAGCCTGCTTGGTAGGCATGTTGCTCAGAAATGAATGAATTGTCAAATAGAACAAAAAGAACGAGCAATTGTTTTATTTCATTCGTTTTTAGAGACTTTTTAAATCAGGAGTTATTGTTATCAAAAATTAACAATTGTATTAACATTGTTACTCGCTTATAAGACGAGTCCAGATGCAAACTTCAATTACCGAGTTGTATGCATTGTATTACGATCAACGAGTAGATCAAACAACATAAACATGCAGATCAGGAATTTATTTGTTGAATCATATGTGAGTATATACGGTACATCACTTAATCAAGTTACTGCATGATCATGCGTGTTATGTCAATCTACTGACGCAAAAGTGTGTTGACGACTTCAGTATTGCAAGTAAAAATATTTACAACTACATTTAAAAAAATAAATCACTCCCCCACCCACCACTTGTTCCACTAGATGAAAGAATATCCCTTTACCTTAAGTTTCAGTTTCATGGAGTTGCAGTAATGAATAATTGTATCTAATAAACGTTGCATTTCCCGTATCAACAAGTAATATACAACATCAGCTGCATACAGTTGAAGAAAAAGCTTCAACATATTTTCTGTGTTTATACCACTGTTACCATCAGAAAGTGTAATGGTACTCTAAAGCTTATTTAAGTAAAAGTGGGAAAATACGTGGTGACAGTACGAAACCCTGTCTAACGCCTATTGGATATTAATCTACTCGAAGTTGATATACAAGCTATGACGTTAGAATGTAGAGCTTACAACATTTTCAGCTTTTCTTACTGAAGTTGCATTCATTCAGCATTCCTTTCAGTTCTCTCCGAAGTTGTCTAAAAGTCTATACGTTCAAAATACAACCTGCCCATTTTCTTCCTCATATATTTCAAAATAAGTGTATTCAGAACGGACGTTTTCTTTTGTACTATAACGTCTAGATCGCATTTGATTTTCGCCTGATAGATATGTGTTTTTACCCACTATGCTAAACTTTAGAATACTAGCACAAGCTTTGCTCATAATTGGTACCATTCGTCTGTAATTATTTGGGTCAGTTTGGTTACCCGTTTTAAGAATGGCAACAAGTATAGCTGCATATGAGTCGTTTGGAACGGATAAGTTGAATATAATTCTTGTCAGTAATAAGACGTACATAACTTGGACTCAACATTTTACATGCCCATCATAAGGCGTGGTCTGTATGTATTGATGTAAATGATAAGCAATCACTGTCCTCCTTATTTGATTTCAGCGCAAAAGATTGCAGCATTCGTATTTCAGACATGATGACTGTGGGCAGCTTTCTCAAAGGTAACATATACGAGTTCCTTGTCGGAAACCGAAATTATCCAGGCAAGAAAGTATGTACACCATTGGTCAAAAATATGATCACTATTCATATTGGATGATAACAACAACACCTTATCATAAATAAAACGAATCTTGGATAATACTGTAAAGAACTCACGCTACCTCTTGCAAAATTATATAGTTAAACAATATAGTTATGTGCCAATGTCCTTCATCGTTGTCCGTTGTTCTTGTATGGCTTTATATTCTTGTAAAATTGTCCTCTTGTATGAAAGATCCTCCAAAGGCGGATCCTAGCAGATAGCATGTGCGAAACTTTCAAGTTCACGGATTTTTTGAAAATGTATATTTCTGTCATCGAAATATGGCATGTGCTACAGTGAAACTTGCTTATGGATGAAAGTTTTGCCAGATGAAGGATTTCTTCTGGCTGACAAGTGCATTATTTGTCATTAAATATTGTATGTGTACTTTTAATTCAACTGGGGTACAGTGGAGATGAAATGAAAACATAATATGTTTGACATAATACATTTCTGGTTGTTCCTAAGTTTTCCGCAGTTCTTAAGAGAAGTGTGAGGCTTTGCAGTGTATAGGTCTATTGTATATGTGGATGGATCAGTGTTTTCTGTCATAGTTCATTTCATATGGCATTGAGATTTTTATCCTATCTGTAGCACAGTCAATTTTAAGTACAGTGGCATTGTATGTACATAACAGTACCTAACAGTATATAATTGATGTCAAATAAAGTATTCAAAACTAGTTAGCTTGCTTTAGCTACGTTTAATGACGCTGACCTGAAAATGCACAGAATTAGGACTGCATATATAATAACGTTGACCTTGCTGTGTGGAATGAGCTAGCATAATACTTTAAAGCTCTACATGTATGCGTATGTGTCTTTGTTTCTCTCAAAATGTTTAGTATGATGTGTTGTCAGTGATGAATTGATAGGAAATTACTATGTTTTTCTTAACATATATTTGTTGCCTTTTGAGTTTAGAACCGTTACGTCAGTAACAGCCGAACACAACAGCAGCTCTGAGCGCGTGGACACCATGATTGAGACGACGGGTCTGAGATGAATAGACTGAGATAAGAAACGTAAGGTTAGCAAACCAGCTAAATTATTCTGTCGCATGGGTTATACATTAGAATATAGGGAAGTTCATTTATCTGATGAGATTACAAGAGAAGACAAAGGTACAATATGTGACTGTTCCTGATTTATTTGCGGACCATTGAAAATAAAATCTGAGCCTGACAACATATCGACCATTTGTCTTCAGCTTGCGACAATTGCAGTCTTACAACCAATATCAAGAAGAAAGCGATGACGCACAAACATTCCGAAGGAATGCCTTACGTAGAGCCTACCATTACAGTAAGAAGCCAAACCCCCGTATTAGCGGACAAGTGGTCTCGGCAGCACACTGGCAGTTTCCTGAAGTCCACATCGATGTAGAAATCGACGCCAGAATTGCCAGAGCAAGCGCAGCTCCTTGGCAGACTAAGTTGAAATATGTTGGAGCGTAGACGAATCAGACAACAAATAGAACGTATTATTTACCATGCCTTTGTTTTCCGATCCTTCGTTGTGCTTCATGACCTGGACGGTGTACAGACAACATGTCGAGAAAATGAATTATTTTCACATGGGTTGCCAGAGGAGACTAAGAAGGATAAGATGTCAGGAGAGGATCCAAAACAAAGAGGTTCGCACACAGTCAGGCATTGCAAGCATCCACATTCTGCTGATGAAATAATAGCTGAGACTGGCAGATCAAGGTACCAGGATGTCAGAGTAACGACTACCTGAGAAGAACTACTGCAAGCTGCAGGAGTGAAAGCAAGCTCTAGGCGGTCAGAAGAAAAGCTAAAAATCACTAAAGCACTTTTACATAAACTGTGAGCCTCGGGAAGATCACACGCAGTGTTGATCGACTAGGCGGAGTCTCATTCATACTGGAGATAAAACTTTTAATGGATAGGTTCAGAGGTAATGGAGAATCGCGATCTGCTGAAATCTGAGAACTGCAGCACAACCTCTATTGATCAAGGAAACCCAAGCGGCATCTCCTGTCAAGTGTGCCACTGAGAAATCAGAGCATAAATCGGTTTGTTCAACCGTTAACATACCCACAGAAACCAAAACCATTAGTAATATCACAGTGATGTTCGAACTCGAAGGACGAACGACAAGTCTGAAAGATTTATAAAGGATGATTAGTGTTTGCGTCAACGCAGATATCGCCTATAGGGTGTTTCACGGTTAGTATTTCTCCTTGAAACACCAGAGGGCGTTTCAGTGCAACTGACTTCCGGATATTTCAATTAATATAGATGGCAGATATAGATCAAGAAAATGTACAGACTGCTCACATTCTGCAAGCATGATCGATATCTCCCTATCTTAAAATGAAATTCTATCAATATTTAATCAACTGCTTTAAGATCGTTTATTTGTGTCACTAGCTCGCGGAGTTTTCAGCATTGAAATAAATGTTCTCTGCACATTTTGATAACTTTATTATATATTCATTCCTAGCTTATGGTCAAGTATGTATTCTTTGGTTGAGCCAAAGTGTATCGCTACGTAAAATGTTCTTGCAATTTATCTCGGTTGAAGAATGATGAAAATATGTATATCTTGTACAGCTTCAATCTTAGCAGTTACTGGAGATTGAAGAAGATTGTTGTTTGGTATGTAGCAATAATTACTTGGTATGTTGAGATAGTTGTTTGGTATATAGAGATAGTTATGTGGTATGTAGAGATACTTGTTTGGTATGTAGAGATACTTTTTTGGTATGTAGAGATACATGTATTTGTTTGGTATGTAGAGACAGTTGTTTGGTATGTAGAAAATAATTGTTTGGTATGTATAGATTGTTGTTTGGTATGTAGAGATAGTTACTTGGAGCACTATCATAGTCTTCGCATTGATTTCAGTAGGAATTCAAATAACTAGCTTGTCATACCATAAGCACAATACACACCAAATTCTGATAAAGCATTCATTAGTTACATTCTGACTGGCACAATTCAAGAACCATTTCACAGACTGGGCTTGATGTCACTTTTGAAACCATTTTTTGTGATCCTTTGAGTTTATTATTGTCATGATCGTGGATTACTTTGATTGCCAAGCAAGAGCCTGTGTATATTAAATCTGCCTTTATGTTTAGAAGCAATTAATGCAAGGATATTGTACAAAATTAAAATAGGATATAAAGTTCAGGAGATAATTTACATTTCGTGTTCTTAAAATAAAGTATATTCAGTGAGCAATATCAGGTATGCTTGTTTGGGCCTTTAGTTTAACAAATACATCATTGCATCGTGATGAAGGAATTGGTTCCAGGGAGACAACTCATTTATTACTACAGGTCAGGATTATGAACAACACTTAAAGATACAACAGCATGTTCACAACAGTTTTACAACTTTGATGAAAGCTTGACTGTTAGTTTTGAAAACTAGCATTTAAATTTTGGGCTCTAAAGAATTTCAGTATCTGCACACTAGTACCATACTGGTATGGTATCAAATATTACTAGCAATTGTTAGGGTTTCAAATAGTAGGCAGTTTTAAATCTTTACCCAAGTAGGGTTTTTATGCTTGGAAAAGTAAAGGTTTGCAAGGTCAAGGGACATAACTCCTTTTAGGAACTGATTGGACCTGAAGTGGTTATTACCCATGAGTATCGTGCAGCTTCTGTGTAGTATTTAAATAATATATTGTTACACTCGAAATCATCAGTAATTGGTGAAATATTGTATCTTTCAATAACTTATCTCTCAAAAGATAAAGAAAAGGGAGTTTGGAAATTTACTTTCATGCTATACGTGTTTAGAAGTATTACTGTATATGTGTATTATCATACAAAATTGAACATGATTATAAATATCTTACAATATATGTTTATCCCTTTGATCCAGTTGTATGTACTTTATTTTGTTTGTTTGTCTGTTTGATTAAAATGTTTAATGTACCTTTAAATTTTTTTTAAGTCATATGGCTACAGTGTCTGCAGTGAAGCAGTTTATAGTGATGTCTAGCACTGGGGCATCATGCCGCAGCCATGTAGTTTCATTTTATCCTGACACTAGGCCAACCAGACCTAACACTAATCTCTTAATGCTGAGCGTCAAGCGAGGCAGCTGCTAGTACCATTTTGTATGTCTTTGGTATGACTCGGCTGGGGATCAAACCCACGACCTCCAAGGCGGGTGCTCTAACCGTATATCCTTTATTCTCAAATCCCTCCAGTCACCAGTATCTTCAATGCTTCAATTTCTCATTGTAATTTCAACATCAAGGCAACATTAAAATTCCTGAATTCAGACTTCGTTTCTAATATGTTTATAAGACGGACAGACTGATGTACAGCACTCCCTCATTACATTATCCTTAATTATAACACTAATCCTGTTCTACAGTGTGCATGGACCAGATTTTATTAATTGGTCATAAAATGATAGTTACCGTGCAGCAGCAGAGAGGGTGAACCTCACAACTTTCCGAGCGTCGATTCGGAAATCTGAGGCTTCTGCCAAATAGTAAAAAAAATGGCGTCTATTCGATAAAATAAGATTTCCTTATATACGCCAACGTCGTTGTCATCCACCCTCTCTGCTGCTGGAACTTTCAGTTCTGGGTTAACAAAAAATAATAAATGATTTCAACCAAATATTTGATCGAGTCTTTAGGACGAAAATCATTTGAAATTGCAAAGCAATTTAGGATTTTACAAACAAACTAATCGCTAACACCTCTTCTTGTAAATCAATCAGATTATTTGACTGGTCGGTGAGTTTGAAATTAATTCTCGTTAACGAATTATTATGGCATCGCATGTAGACAGGATTAATTGGGTTTTCAATAATTAGGAATCCTGGAGGAGCTGTTGGTGCAAACGAATAAAGAATATATCCCTGCTGAGCTTGATTTGATTGCTCTAGATTAATTTGATAGCTTCCTTCAATTGCATCACATACTAAATTGAGCGCAATCACCGTTGAAATATTCACATTATGAGGGGCAATATGCCTACCGCCACCATCTGGATCATTATTATACCTGAAGAGGACAGCTGAATCTGATTTTTGTAGCGCCTTGATATCGGTTTTAACAATTCTTGCTAGTTCATCAGCGTTGTATTTGGGAAACTTGAAATTACGCAGATTGTCCTCTGTGATATTGTAATCGGTTAGGAATCGTTGTTTATTGTCGCTGTTGTCATTAATTATTGTTTGAATAATTAGTTCATAGATATATTTCATGTCCGATATAAGCTGATTTATTATTTCAACGTGTTTTTGCGATTTTGTTTTCCGTAGTTGTTCTAGTTGTGTGTCATATAATTGTTTAATCTCATTAAAATAACCACGGACGTCAGTTAGCGTAAATGAAATAGTGACAGATGAGTCGGTTGTTCTTTTAATGATAAAATCCCATTGCAATGTGTCTTTGTTGGTAAATATAAATCTATCGGCGATTCTTCCTTTTCTTATATCAGATAAATTATCTCGATAACTGGGATTGATTTCATGATATGATTGTATGTCCGTGGTTAAGTCGGTGGCGGATTTTTCCGGTGGTTTTTCAGGCCATCCTAACACTGTTCTTAACGAGCTGTTATATATATCTACAATGTATCCCTCTGTGCTTATTTCGATCGACGACGAGAGTGTCGGTTGATGAACATTAATAGCTATTTTTGATTCTTTTCCAGTGATTGATTTTATTCTACGCTGAATTTCAGCATTGATTTGCTTAATTTGGTACGACCCAGTTGGTAACGAAACTGTTTCCCACTCTGGAGTACCATCGGGTTTATTCTTATACGAGAACACCAGTGTGTTATTGGGTTGCTGACCACTAAATGCAACCGATCTGATATTAGGCCAACTGTGATACACTCGTAGTTTTGCTAGCGCTATCTCCTTCACTGGAATCGGAGAGGGGAAATTCACACTGAATTCTGGATTCGTTGATGTTATTGATATCATACTCGTTTGTACTGGGTTCGTGTTCTCCACTATTCGTTGAAGTAATTCCATCGGTGTCGTCATCGCTGCTATACTCATGATTTATTTCTAATTTTGGTATCGAGGAATCATAAATACTGACCATCACTGAGAACTCACAATCTGGTAATGTTGATATTATTGAGATCATTTTTTGTTTTTTTGGGTTCGTGTTTTCTGATTCCATCGGTGTTGTCATTGTTATTATATTCATGTTGTCGCTCTAATTTCGATATCGCGGAATCAAAAATACTGACCATCGCTGAGAATTCACTATCTGATATAATCGTATTATCGAGTGACGACGATATCATCAATGATAATTGCGAGTATGCGGTTGATGCAATATGAAATTGAAGTAAGTAATTCTGCAGTTTACTCTGGCTGCATGATGATATCTTTTTTGCTATCCCGGTTAATATACCCCCGATTGTAGCCACCGCAGAAATGCAAATTGGAACTACGACCGGGGCAATCATTGTAACCGATGCAAGTATTATTCCGGCACCAGTGAGAACGCTTGACACCGAGTATATAGTAACATCAATTGCGGTGATTCTTCGTCGGTATTTTTTCATTTTTATTTGATACTCCTCAGTGAGGGTTTTGAGTCTATTCTGAAATTCTCTGACCTGATCATAGCGACATTGCGTCGATGACAAAGTCATTGTTATTTTAAACCCGCTAGTGTTTTCAATTATTTGTCATCGTTAGCGGGAATTGCTAGTACTTCAGTCGGAAAAATGAGCTACGAGTTCTAAACACCAGGCTATTTTTGATCTAATGGTGGAGCTATCAACCGCGACGACATTAAAGCTTTTTTTGCGACCATCCATAATTAACGTCGCGGTGCCACCAGAGTAGGTTTTACCGTCCGCGATCATATTAAATTGATCGATAGAGATCCACGTTAGCCTGTAGATACCATCGGCCCATGTTGGCTTGTAGTCAGGGCCCACTATGCCGGGGAGACCCAAGATACCGATGGATAATGTAGTATAACCGTCTCTTATCCAATCCATGGTTCCATGATTAACCGTATACACGATATTTTTAACGCCCGTGTAGTGATGTGGAATCTTTACCTTTTCAGATATTCTTTTCAGGTTAAAAAGATCGTCGAAAATATCGAGATAATTTACCGTGATTCTGGTAGGATCTATTGTTTTTCTACTCTCCTCCCTGTTAGAGAAGAATAATGAAACCAGAAGGTCTTCAACTTTAAGCTCTGCTTGGGTTTTAATATGGTTGTCGATGTTAGAAAATTTCGTCGTGATATCTTGGAGGCTACTGCCCTCAAAGAACTTATTAACAATATCGCTGGTGTGCTTTTGTTTGTCAATAGCGCTTTTAATTTCCGCGAGAGTCATGCCTGTCAACGATGTGGTTTCAGACACAGGTGTTCTCCCTAAAAATTTATCCACGATGGTATTAAGTGTTGTTTGTCTCACCATAAACATATTAATATCTTTGAGAGTCATTGTAGATGTAGCCGGGACACCAAAGAAATTATTAGCGATGTAGGCATTGTGAGTGTGCTTGCCGATAAACTCACTGATTTCAGCGAGAGTCATGCCAGCCACAAGCGGGGTTCCAAAGAATCTACCAATGACGTCATTAGTGGGTTTTTGATCTTCGCTTACTTTAAAAATATCGAGATAATTTGCCTTGATTTCTGAAGCAGTCATCATCCTTCCAGCTTCCTTGTTAGCGAAGAATGAATTCAACAAGTCTTTAATTTCAGCGAGAGTCATGCCAACCACAAGCGGGGTTCCAAAGAATTTATGTACGACATTTTTGCGAAAACTATTATAACCTCGTATAAAATCATTCAGCTCACGTTCGTTGGTAGCAATCGCGTCGGTGATCGTAGACACAAGTGCGCCTGGTTTAAGTTGTCCATCGTTGGAATACAGTGCAATAGAGTTTTCAGCGGCAGCGCGATGCCGTATCAAAATGTCATTCACGGATATATTACTGCTTTTCAATTTACCCTGGCGATCTTGAAATACAACTATTTCGTTCGGGTCAACACTTGTTAAATTTAACGTCTCAGCGATTTCATCTTCTATTATTTTTTTTACATCCTCGATAGAACCCGCAGATGTTTCCTCGGTGGGTTCCAACATTGACAGAGATTGTCCCCAAATATCGATCATTATTGTTAGCGTAACTTGTGTTTTCAATTTATTGATCCTTGTAATTTCCCACTCGTGTATTCGTTTACAATAATATGAGGTGGTTTCCACGGAGATCCAAAGGATTTTAATGAAATCTCCGCGAGGACATTTAATACTTCACGGCCGCATATCGGTGGATCATTTAATTGTTGTGTTGGCAGCGTGGAATAAAAAATCGGAAACCCTTTGAGTTTCATCGAGGAATTTATATACCGCATAAACTCGCTTGGCGGAGCTAACCCATATGAATCGAAATAGACAATCCCACGTGGATCAATCGCGTATGCAACCCAGTGAGTTCCCGATCCGCTGCTGTTATCAAGATTGATGATACCGGTTTCAACGTTATTTGGTTTTCTCGGTAATTGATCTCTCATAAAAACACCTCTGAAATTTTTAATCGCTAGTTTTTTAGCAGCATCAATTAAATCAAAATTGGACATAGGAACCATAGGTTCCTCAACCATAGGTTCGGAAATCGAAGATTTTTCAATTAATAAACCGTTCCTGGTATTCTTCTTAGACCCGATCCGTTCACGGATTTCCCGCTGTACCATGAATACGGGGTTCCTGGTAGGTACAACCCCTTTCCCTTTTTTTTATATCCTTTCCCAGTTGCCTTTTTCAACGCCATCCCTGCCGCGGTACCAACGGCTCCCAACGCTGCCGCCTTCGCCACCGCTGGGGCAGCCGCTGCAATCAATGCTGGTATTGCGGCTAACAATGGAAATATACCACCTGATTTTATCATGTTGGCGACTGCGGCTTTCGAAAATTCTATTTGAACTCCTCGCTTATTTTTCATTGCATCATTGAAATGTTTTATTTGACGATCCGTTAATGATATTTTATGTGTACCTCCGGACATCTGCGCTGGTTTTAACGTTATTGTTGTTCCACATTCCTTAGCGGATTTTGATTTTAATTTCTTGACCTGACCATCAGTCAGCTTGACACTAACAACACTATATGGCATTTTATTGTAAAACATATTTATTCTTTCAATTGATCTAATTGGGAAAATCCTATGGAAACTTTTCAAGTTTCATTTACAGATTTTCCACTGGTGCATCAACAAGTCTCATTCGTCCGCCAACCCCTTCTAACAACATTGATTTGTCGCTGAGAATGACAGCAACCGCTCTATAATTAACACCACCAGGAGCTGCTATACGAGCCCTAAAATGTATGTCAACAACGGATTGTCTCATTAAATCAAGATGTTCCAGCGAAAAGTAATAAATCGGATACAATTTCTTAAAATCGAGTTGAGATATTTGCAAACCAGTATCAACGTTTTGATCACGACCCATATATGACAGCATCCGATGATATACACGTGCTATATGATTTTCTGTGTAATTAAGTTGTATATCCTCGGTTGGTTCTTGTTGTCCGTTTATTCTCAGCGAGACTTCTCTAACACCTAACTGATCAAATATCATATGGCTGCGTTGTTGATTACCAACTCGCTCATTATTCTGTAACGCTATAAATATATGACGTGGAGCTGAAACGCCTTGTTTTGATGCCAGGTGCCATGTGAATATATCATCGACATTATCCTGTTTGACATCAGTCGTTGTTGTTAGCCAACTTAGCAATGATTTACCACCTGTTTCCATAAATGAGAGTAGCCGCTCTTCTCTGGTAATTGATGGGGTCATTACTGGCATCCACAATACCAATTTAGTTATTTTAACTTTACCCTCAGCGGCACCAGTACGCCAAATTGCATCGTTGTCATTGCCTTTTCGCACTAACGCGATTGTGTGTTTGGCTCCATAGATGACTTTTCTGACATTTCTGCAGAATCCAAATATGTGATGGAGTGGAATTGCACACGAAAACTTTTTCTCTTGTCCTTCCAATGCTAATTTTCGTGTTGCAAACCCTAGATTGAAATTACCATTAACGCCTCCGAGAATATCAAACGCAGCTCCGGGTCTAGCTCGACGTTCTGGATTAGTTGCTTCTCGTTGATTATCAACTGAAGTGTCTTGCGGTGTTAACACTTTAATGTATTGAATGTGGTCAGCGTTATCAGTAGTATCCTTTGCAAACATCATAGACGGACCAGCCGATCTTGTATAATCATCGGAATATCTTGCTAGTCCGATTATTGTTGTTGCAACATCAACCTCGCGTTCTATTGATTCAATTTCTTTTCCATCAATGAGATATCTTGCACTTTCAAATAACGCCATTATGCCATTGTTAACGAACCCAACTCGGATATTTGGGTCATCTGCATATGGGGTATCCTCTGCAACATTTGTTACGAGTTTTCCTTCGATTTCGATAAATGCTTCACACGGCAAAAAGTATTTACTGGTATCTTGAACTTGAAGTTCAACTCGCGATCGTAGGTCGGGTTGTATTGCATGATAGGAATAGTATTGATAATCGCGGACGGAATCATCTTTTCGCATTGGGGCTTCCATATCAAGCGCGGGATCAGCTGTTCGTTTAAACATTTATAACATACTAGTGTTTTCAATTGGTGAATTGCAAAGCAATTTCATCTTTGTAATCATCGTCGTTGAAAATTCCTCGAATTTCTTTTTAGTTTCAAACCACTTCCTGCTATCGCGTTCATGATAGCGTTATCTGTTACTGGCGAAGCTGTCAATTGTGACGAAGTCAATTGCGCTAGTTTTTCTTCCACTGCGTTATTTATTACTTTGCTGATTTTTGCAGGCATCACTGTAGTTGATGGCAGCACCACTGACGAAGTCATTCGTGGTTTCTTTCGCACCAATGATGCTATTTTATCTTTCGCAGCAGAAAATGCCTTTCCAGCAAGATTTCCAACGAAATTGATTCCCTTATCACGAATGATATCAATGGCTTTCATTGATAATTGTTTAGCTAACGGCGCCACCTTGGGAGCCATTCTTGTAAATAACCCCGCAATGGTATTGCCGAAACCATCTCCGTACCACGCGCGATAAACAGGCAATCGTGAGTTCACCACGTAGACACTTACGGGTTTATCATGGTTATAGTGTATAATCATCTTATTATAAAACTAGTAGTTTTTCAATTAGTGATCAATCGCTTACATCCATAAGATTTTCATCGTTGTGATTTTCAACTAATTCAGCAATAAGTTCTCGATATACATTAATGTCCATGATACCACCAGCAAATAATCGTCTACAGATATCAGCGGCCTCGTTAATTATCTCGACGGAGTTATTTCCGGCTCGTTTCCCTCCGATGAGAACCTCTAACCGTGATATATCACTGAGAATATTACCAGGACATGTCACGGTAGAGTCAAATACATCCTTTGGATTTTTAATCGAATATCCCTTTCCGCTTGTTTCCTCAGTTGTACCAGTTGCGCCCTGACTATCATCAAGTAATTGCCTTTGTCGGCCTCGACTTTGTTTTTCTCGTTCTTGTTGTTTTTGTATACCATAACTATCAACTCCTACTTTAAAAGATCTATACTCAATTGTATCCTTTTTCAAATTACCAATAATCCCCTTATTCGTTTTATACAACCAATTAACCCATTCATCTCGGCTTATTCTACTGTTTTTATACTCGTCTTTTAAAAAATCCTTTCTAGAATCAAAGCTTTTGGCGGCGAAATCACCAAAAGTCGTATAATCCTGGTGTTTCTCCAATTGAGGTCGTTTGATTTCCTTTATAGCTCCTTCGGTGAGTTTGTCTATAAAGGAAACACCTCTTGGGGTGACGACATCAACAAGTTGTGGTTCAGGTGTGGAATCATCAATATCAGCTAATCGTTCATACTCACGCTGAGTTTTTATATCACTGGATAACTGTTGTATCCCTGCGCGTGTTTGTCCGGTCTCTGCTGCTACCTTTTCAAGCACACCAAGAACAGGCACTTCTCGTCGCTTGCCTTCCTTAGGAATATCTCCGTATATTGCTCGTTCAGTTGCTGTTTTCACATCGCTGGTCGCCTTAGTTACCGGGGCGAACAGTTGTTCACTTGACACAGAAAAGTCAGTCTGCGCTTGTTGTCGTTGTTGAAGTTGATCGCGAACTCTGTCTCGAACCGGTATAAACTTTTTAATTGCTGCTAGCCGCTCTCGGGCTAATCTAGTTGTAAGCGATTCACCAACCATATATTGTTTGTGAACTAAATTTTCAAATGTGAAATCCGGAGGGTTTCCATCATAATTAAAAGCTTAGTTATTAAATAACTTAGTTATTAAATAATGTACCATCAAGCTAACGTATTCATCTTCGACAGGGTTAAACTGTACGACGCTATTCGCGAGTGTTTCAGAAATAACATCGCTGGGGATTTCAGAATTGTAATATCTGAGAATGGCGATGAACGATTTGTGTTAACGACGCGGCAACAAGAACAATTACGTGAAAATGGAGGCGTCGCGGTGATTACTTGCTACTACGACCAGATCATCCATTATGCACATAACTGCATGAGCAAGGCCAAACTGATGAGTATCCTTTCAGGAGAAAATCCTATGTAACAAGTGTTACAAAAAAACGCTAAAAAAAAAAATAAATAAATTATTTAAATTATTTACGAAAGCCTATATTATTTTTTAGTAACACTCACGTGGTTAAGATACGGGTCGCTCCTCGTTTAACATTTTTCTAAGATCACGAACTTTAGAACCAATTTCAGCTCGTTTTTGATATTCTTGGCCAAGCTTTTGACGTATTGCTTCAACGGTGCTAAATAGCGTTATAAATAAATTAATGTCGTTACCGTACAAACAACCATTAATGGATTTTTGAATTCCTTTCACGAGCCTGTACATCCTAGGTAAAACATAACGACCCTTACTAGACAGATATTCAATATCTTCATATTCCGAGGTAATCTTGTCAACGTCGAGACTTTCAGATAATAATACCCCTTTATTATTTAAATTTGAGATTTCAGCAATTATAGCATTTACATCATTGATATCCATTATTTATATTTTTATATAAATAAATTTATTTATAAATATAGTATACTGTATCTCTAATTAATAAAAATAAAACATATATGACAACACATCTTTGGAACTCCTTGGGTGCCTTCGCATCCAAGTAAGCCCAAGGGGACCCGAAACATACATCTCCGGAAGGGAGGCCTAAGGTGGCAAACGCCATCTTAGACCGCCCAGAAGATATGCTTGAGGTATAACGTCACAACATGGACGGCACAATGCCATATATTTCCGCTCGAGTGTTGCGGCAAATTTTAGGCATAACATATACTTAATTAACATAATTAAGGATGGATTATAATTCAATGGAACGATGATGGTATGATATATTTCCGCTCGAGTGTTGCGGCAAATTTTAGGCATAACATATACTTAATTAACATAATTAAGGATGGATTATAATTCAATGGAACGATGATGGTATGATGTGGGCGTGGTAAACCAAACCAACATGGCAACCCATGAAATCTCATTCATGGTTGCATGAGTTGGAAAAAAACACCAACCCACGCTACCGAGAATGCGATAGCATGGGTTGCCATGTTGGTTTGGCTGAGGGGGACCGCCCCACCCCCCCCCAATTAATAGAAAAAAACATCTTCCGTTTCGCCATCAAATAATGTGTCTGCTATGGGGACCGAACACGTAGTAGTTGATAGCTATGTTTACAAGACAAACACGATACCATTACACCACGAACAGTCATACAGAATAGAGATTTTTTAATATATATATATATATCTGATATACTTAACAATAAGAGATTTTTAAAATAGACAATTTTATGCTGCAACAATGAGAAATATTTTAAACAAAATAATACAGTTGTTTAATAAAACAGCGTTTTATATACTCTGTTATAATTCTCTAGATAAAATACATTCACATACAAGGAATTTTAACCACGCCCACATACTTCAATGAATAGGAAACACTCGCGTTCCGGCTGAGCGAACATAGGTAATGCGTGGATTATAAAGAACGTCTGTACTGAAAAGAACGAGTTAGCTGTCTGCTTTACTGCTAGTCCACCCACCCCACACATGAGATATGTAGATAAATAAAACTAATAATGCAGTTTTAGCCCACAAGTGACAATAAAAAGTTTTATTCTCTATCGAAAACTCATGCATTATATCTCCATTACAGTCACGTGGGCGCACCTAGTCAAGTACAGGTAATATAGCAGGCGACAAATTCCTTTGACGTCATAATACAAGGGAACTTAGTAGGTAGGGTGTGAATTGTAGTGCGGATTTATCCATAAAGGATTTATCTCCCTTAAATAGTTTCAGTGTATACGAACTTTATTTTATGACCATTTTTTTTAGACAGAGATGTTTTAATGATTTTTTCAGCAACAAATCGAATGGAAGTACTGCAAATATCGAAATATTTTCCAGCCGCATTTATCGACTGAAAGCTTCTCTCTTCATTATTTTCTAAATCAAACGATTTCACACCCTTGGGATGTTTCGCGTGCTTACCAGCGTTGCTTTTTAAAAGGTTATCGCGCTGCGAGACGGCTTGAAGATTCCCAAGACAATTATCAGTCTTCACGCCATTTATGTGATCAATCACAAGACCGTCTTCGATTAATCCGTAAAATGCTTCATAGATGGCTCTGTGACAGAGATACTTCTTCCTCCCAGCTGAAAACATCAAATAGCCCATATTATTCAGATACCCAACAGGTTCTTTGAGTCTGCGGTGCCTGACAACACCATCACTAGAGGCTTCGTAATTAGCAAGCACTGGGTGAGGTCTGAAATCTTGGCTCATTTGTATAATAATACTACTTGTCTAATTTATTATCTGCTTTAATTATAAATCTCTGGATATAATCTTGAGGGGTTTTTATTACTTTGTCCTTGATTTTATCAAGGATGACGGAGTCAATGATTCGTTTGTCATAGTAGCGTTTTAGTTCCCTGTATCGTTTACCCCCACAAGCAAGGCATAATTGCGATTTTCCTCTAACACCCACCCCACATTGGAGGCATGCGAGAGGGCCTTTTGAACCGTTTCTCACGCTTTGCATATGATACCCACAGAATTCGCTTCTGCATGATTTGTTACACGGGGTTGTAGATCCAATCATTAGCCACTTGCAGTGATTCATTATACTATATTTTTCTATTTAAATACTTGTTTTAATTATAACATGGAGGAGTTCAAGAGATTATCGAAAATTAAGCCCTGGAAAAATACTAAATTCAATCTTGATAGGGAGTTCCAAAGATTATCGAAAATCAAACCTTGGAAAAATACTAAATTCAATCTTGATAGGGAGTTCCAAAGATTATCGAAAATCAAACCTTGGAAAAATACTAAATTCAATCTTGATAGGGAGTTCCAAAGATTATCGAAAATCAAACCTTGGAAAAATACTAAATTCAATCTTGATAGGGAGTTCCAAAGATTATCGAAAATCAAACCTTGGAAAAATACTAAATTCAATCTTGATAGAGTCTCTGATACACCAAAACGTCTAATCGGTGATAGAACTATACTCGGTAAAATCAGGGAGTGTTTTAATGAATTCTACCGAGACGGTGCAGCATACTGTTGGTCGACATTTCGAATTATTGATGAAGATGTCAATGTACCCATCATCGATGCTACTATGAACGATAAAAGAGCAGCTGAGATAATTTCACATTTTGGCACGAAGAGGTATTTTTTCAGAATAAAATTCATTATCTACGACGAAGGTGAATGGATTATCAGGGATAAATTTGAACCAATCCTCAAGGATAAAAAAACTGTTATTGTGAGTAGAGATTCCAAACCAGGAATTCTAACTGGAATTGACAAACCATACTACGAGAGATCTTATCCCGTAACAGCAATCGTTTATGGGATATATCCGTTAAATGATAAACCCGATATTGCAAAACTAGCTCCTATGAAATATTCACCATTGACTTCGTCAAGGCTCAATTGTGTAGCAACACGGGTAATGGAACACTTCACAAATGCATCCCGAGGAAATAAACTAACTGATCTGCGACGTAGGAAAATAACAGAATGGGAACTGACAGTGAAACAGCACGGTGCAAAGATTTCTGATATAGCTAAATTAGAAACATCATTAAGATTCCCAATAACCGTTATGACGATAACCGGAGAAGTATTACACGAACCGAAATATAAATTACAAGGAGCGCCAATACAAATTATTGATCATAACGAACACGCGTGGACACCTGCAGTAACAATATTTCCACGAGATAGAACCGTGAAATATATCCCCCCGGAATTTTCCGGGGAATTTTCCGGGGATGTTTTCTATGAAGAGAAATTATTTGATGCTATTCATGCGTTGTGTAAAGATGATCCTGTGTCAGTGTGGTTACTTAGTAGTGCTGGTTCCGAATCAGGATTTGATCAATTTGTAAGACCAAATGGTGAATTATATCGCGTTGAAGAATTAGATAACAGAATGAGAAAAATCGCTAGTGATTTTTCACCGGAGAGTTTCCATGAAAAACTACTCACGGATAGTTTTACTATTCCATCAGTGGTAGCTCACTTCGCAAGAGAAAAAAACTCATGGCGTCCAACACGAAGTGATTTTCTCGAGGACGTTAAATTGAGTTGCATCGAATTTGGTCATGGAGGACTGTGGAATACAAAATACCATCGTGACGGTATGATTTCAATTGATATATCCGCGTGTTATCCTGGAAGTTTTCTCGGGTATGGGGAATGCGCTGAGTACTTCAAACGATTTGGACACCCCACGCATGAAATGAC
Organism: Unio delphinus; assembly: GCA_029339505.1. Lineage (NCBI taxonomy): Eukaryota > Metazoa > Mollusca > Bivalvia > Unionida > Unionidae > Unio > Unio delphinus. The sequence continues at coordinate 4,969,882 of JAQISU010000174.1, forward strand.
TCGTGTTGCGATTAATGGACCATTACCTGATTTTGATTTAACCGGATTCGCTCGTGTGATATCATTTGAACTCGCTACAGGGTTACATCCGTGTAGTTATGTTTGGCTCGGTAGACACCTATCTGAAAAGGCCTGGATGCCAATAGTGTTACTACGATATATGATTGATTGTGGCATGCTGATATCGTTGATTGTTTCCGAAGCTATTATATGCTATCGAGCTCAAAAAGAAGTTTGGCTACCACAACCCGATCTAGATAGAATAATCAACGAACTACGAAAACAGTGTCCAGATGGAAATTCTTCGAATTTCAGTGAAGAAGAAATCATAAATTGGTCTAAGAAGTTATTTGAAAGTAAAAAAGAACAAGCAAAGGATTTTGGACGAAAAATAATCGGTAAATTTACCCAGGGTGGAAGATACGACAATGCAAAATTTTCCTCGCGGTTGATCATAGACGTCGCTGAATGCGATTTTCTTGTAACGGATTTAACGAAACAGGGAAAACTTGTATCCCGTAAGGATGCTTTTCTATCCAATGGTGAGAAATTGGGTACGGTTGTTACCTACTGTGATGGATATAATTCCCAGTACACACATTTGAGAAGTTCTATGCTAGCTTATGCTTCTATCAATTTATTTTCGATGATAAATAGATTTCCTAATACCGCGGTTAGAGTAGCCACTGATTCGATGTATATACACAATAAGTACAAATCAGCTGTAGCGGCATTCACAGATCCGGAGGAAGCGTGGGGGCGTTGGCGATTTAAAAAGGAGATGCTACATGAGTATTGTGAATCCGCAGACGTTGCCATGGATGAAAAGTACTTAAAATGTGATGAGATTCAATCAGAATTTTCTAATGCACCACCGGTATCTGATCCAATATGTAGATACAAGACAGTTTATTTAAACGGTTGTGGTGGGTCAGGAAAGACAACTCGTGCAATTGAATTATATCGTGGTGGTGGAAATACTTGTATTCCTACTAACATGATTGTGTTAACACCGACTCACAGACTCGCCAGAGAGATGATACAGCGAGGGGTAAATGCTTGCACTTACCATAGTTTTTTTCGATGGAAAGGTGACAAATGGACTCCTGAGCGTATGGGTGATAAATTCATTCCTGAAATCATAATTTGGGATGAAATATGCACAGTGTCATTAGATGTATTAAAAACATTTCTTGAGTGGTTGTTAAACAAAAACACAAAAGTCGTCATGTGCGGTGATCACGGCCAACCACCACCATTTGTCGGTGGATCTCCACATGAATGGCTAAAGGGTTCTGTAGACTATTATGAAGAAATTAATACCGACCATAGATCACTTGATGAACAATTACGCGAGTTCAAAGCACTGCTTAGATTACAACCGGATAAAATCCAATGCGAAATAGCGCGTGAAATAATTTCAGAAACTCCTATGAATGATTTCTGGGAAACGTGGAGACCAAATGATTTGATAGTAGCAAGTAGAAAAATAGTCAGAGACACACTTCAGATGAAGTTATTTGAATTGCATAAAGAAAAATTTGCAACGCTTCCAGTACCGTTGTGTTATAGGCCTTCGGATACACGAAAGCAGAATATAGAAGTTGATATTCCAAGCCTGACAAAGTCAGGAAGTGAAAAGCAGATTCTCGTGTTAAATGATATTGTGCTGGTTGATATCAATGTCGTTGAAGATGCATTGCGTGCTAATAAATCCCCATGGACGCTAGGATACGCAGCAACAATACACTCTTCACAGGGATTGACTATATCGGATACAATTGTTTGGATGGTAGATAATCGCATCGAATGGTCGAATTTAGTCTATCTCGCAGTATCCAGAGTACGAAGAATAAATCAGCTTCGAAGAATTGTCTTCGATGATGAAATCATTGGTGGCGATGATGAAATCATTGGTGATGATAATGACACAACAATAAGTGATATTGATGTTAGCATCATTAATAAAAAACTCTCCGGTTACAAACAACAGGACAAAAAAAAACAACGAGAATTTGATATTGATGCTAAATTAATAATCACTTTGAAGAAACAACAGAATAATCACTGCGCGAGTTGCAATTGTATAATGCGTTGGCAGTATTCGGATAAGGATCCTCGCCAATTCACCGTAGACAGAAAAAATAACAATCTCGGTCATGTCAGAAATAATGTGATGTTGACTTGTCTTGAGTGCAATAGACGCCGGGGTGAAAGCACAATGCCTCTGGCATCGGGTGCTAATTAAGACCATGCGGTGGCAATTGAGTATCCTCGGGAATCACTTGCAGTTGTTGTCGAGTAAATCCTCGCTGAGGAGCAGTTGAATCCAGTTTATAGATTGCTGGTCTACCAGTTGATCGTGTTATACTAGATATCTTATGCGTAGTGACGCTCCAAATAGGATCAGTAGCCCTTTTTCTACCCCCTTCAAGCTCTCCTGGTTCGTATAAGTACCTAACAGTGACATTACTACCAAGAATTGGTTGGGAAACGCTAGCGTTTCTAGGGAAATCTTTTTGTGGTTGTACGGGTATAGACTTCTTTTTAATCGCGTTGATAGGTTTCATGTTGATTGTTCTAGTAATCTCGTTATTCAGTGCAGTAATCACAGCTGGTAACCTTTTGACCCATTCACGGGATCGCTTTTCTTGAATGAATTCTTTTGCGTATTGATATCCAAATAACCGCTCAGCAATCGTCCGATTAAATCGTTCGACAATGGCCTGATCGCGATGTAGCGCAGTATGCCCTCGTCGTATGGTGACATTATGATTTTTCATTGTAGATAGAACTGCACCCTGAAATTCCTTGCCAGGATCAACCTGCAATAGATTCGGCCAGTGCAGAGGACCTCGTCGATAAATCCTTTCAAATGCAGAAGCAACTTCAGTGGCTGATTTTGTTTTTAACGGTTCTGCTTCTTTGTATCGACTTGCAATATCAACTACGGTTAACGCGTATTTGTAACCACGATCATGTGGCAGAAATAATATATCAGCCTGATGAACTTCATTAGGAGCGGTCACATCAAAATGCGAGAATTGAATTTGTTTAGGTGGTGGTAGATAAATTTGCCATAGTGCCTGTTTAGATAACCAATCCGCCGCTGTAGTTTTTTTCACTTTTGCAGCGCTAGCGAGTTTATGTACTGCTGATTTACCCCTCCAGTATCCTCTTGGGGAATAATAAATTGATTCCATATTAAAATGCTAACATTTTCAATTACCAGCACCCATCATCAATTTGCCTTTCATAGCTGATTTTACCAACCACGAAGCCAACTTTTCTTTAAAAGATTTATCAGGAATAGCATTTAACGCATGAATTAATTTCACATCCGCGAGATGCCTGTTTTGCAGATTGCTGCTTTTATATGCAACATCATGAGCATGACACGCCTTATCAATAGCGTTTATTGGTTCTTCACCGGGTCGGGGTTGATTTTGATCATCAAGTCTGATATCTAATCGTGTTCCGGGACCACAGTAGCTATATCCTGGAAGGTGCTTTTCTCCGGGGTACTTTGCCCATGGGGTTCCAGGGAGCTTTGTCAATTTGGCTGCGATATCACCTCCTCGTTTTTTTTTAAAACATCTCCGGATTGTAAAATCTTTGATTTTGTAGAAATAAATCTAAACTTTTTTATACCACATGTTGCACATCTACCAGTTAGTGCTGATCTGTTATTTTTAGTTGTAACCGTCGTCACATCATTTGTGCTAGTACGCGTTTTACACTTCACACAATATAGATCCATAATTTATGTATAGAGATATGAATATAATTGATTTTTCAGCGACTAAAATAAGAGAACCAGTGAAGCATCATGCAGCGCTACCAAACTCTATCCGCGCAATTATAATCGGGCCATCTGGATCCGGTAAAACGCAATTGTTGCTCAATTTAATAATGAGATGGATGAAGTGGGATAAGTTGTATTTAATTGCCCCTAGCGTAGATGATCAACGATGCTATGAAGTGTTAAAGGATTTTAACGAGAATGCATCAGAAATTAAAGGTGAGAATACCATTGATTTTATAACTGATATTGACGAGGCGCCATCCGTGGATGACCTTGATGGGAGTATTAACAATTTAGTCGTATACGACGATGTGATGTTAGACAATCAAAAAAACCCAGCTAGAATATTTTCCCGGGGGCGTCACAAAAACACTGATGTGATATATGTCACTCAACGCTACACTCAGATTCCAAAAGTGATCAGAGATAACTGTAATATTCTTGCTGTGTTTAACGGCGTTGATACACATACGCTACGAAATATTTGGCAGACATGGTGTTCCGATATGGACTTCAATCAATTTAAAAATTTCTTTAGTCATGCTCAGTCAACCCCGCATGGATTTGTAACAATAAATTTACATGATCCTCGGACTCGATATCGTATCGGACTCGATCAAATATTTGGTTGAAATCATTTATTATTTTTTGTTAACCCAGAACTGAAAGTTCCAGCAGCAGAGAGGGTGGATGACAACGACGTTGGCGTATATAAGGAAATCTTATTTTATCGAATAGACGCCATTTTTTTTACTATTTGGCAGAAGCCTCAGATTTCCGAATCGACGCTCGGAAAGTTGTGAGGTTCACCCTCTCTGCTGCTACCAGTGATGGTTTCTAGTAAAAAACTTTTTTTGTGTGTATTCTTTCTCAGAGTAAGAATCATAAAGAGGAATCAAAGCCATATCTGTCCAACATGTCAAATAACATGTATCAATTAGGCTTTTTCAAAGGATTGACCCACATTTGGGCATCTGTTTTGTATTTTAGTCAGTCTTATACTATATGTTATGATGAGAATTAGCCAGTTGAGCTTTAAACCATTGACACTTAAAAGTGTTTTGTTGTGACCAGTTTCCGTTTGAGTTGAATTTTTTAATTTTCATCCAATTTTTATGAACTCAAGATTATTTTCTCTGGAAATGCAAGTGCTGCTACAAAATTGTTGGACAAGGACAGTTATCAAAATTTATTCAGAATTCAAATTGGAATATTTTCTGTGATTCAACAAAGAACTGTTGATACATCAGTACAACACTGACCATAGCATGTCATCGTGTTCCATTTTGGATTACATCGGGATTTGAATTCAGTTTCAATAGGACTTTTTATTACTAGGACTTCTATTTTTTAATTCCTTAATTTTTTTGGATTTGATTTGTAAAACTAAGTTGTTTTTCTTATTTTAACTTGTTTTTCTAGGGAAATAAATTAGTTGTTAAATTTTTTCAAAGTTTGTTGTCTTCACTTTTTTCTTGTTATGTTTTGTAGGAGCCAAACACGTAACACAATGTAGATGGTAGATCAGTGACATGTTGATGTAGCAGTTCTTGTACTTCAATAATGGCATCTCATTTCATCTGACATTACAAACCCGAATTTGGCTCAACCTTGCAATTTTTTAGATGATGTTGTGTATTTAACTGCACACTTTAGAGAAGTCACAGAAGGAGGTAACCCAGCCATCCATAAAACTATCACAGGTTAACATCCACACCAAAGTGTCATGCAGGCTTGCGTTCTTCTTTAAGATCTGGATATTAAATTGTAAAATGAGGTGCAATAGATAAAAACAAGGGCAAGTGAAAGATGGCCAATACACTCTATGCACACTGTATGTGATTGAATGTTGTAGGCTTTCTCTTGTGCAACAAAGGGATGATTGTGAAAATGTTGTAGCATTAAGCTTTTTGAAATGTATATATTTTATGTATCTAATGGTCTATACTCTGAAAAGTGTATCTATTGGTGTGCATTTTTGTATGTTTCTTTTCATTTAATAACTATCCACATGTATGTTTCATTAAATAGGAAAGGTATGGGGTACCCTGTCATAAGTTATTTATAAAATGATACGCATTTAAAAATTCATAAAATTTGCATATGTTGAAGATAAAATATTTCTACATTCATTTACAAATTTAGTAATTGAATTCTTTTAGAATGACTATGATAAATAAGATCACATCTTTTTTCTGTAACTGAAAGTCTGAGTAGCCAATTTACGCAAATTGTAAAACACAAAATATTTTGCAAAGCTTTGTATTCTTCTCATTGACTTTATGATTTTCATTCACAGGATCATTATTATAGTTATTACAATTTTCCTTTATCATTATTTTATAAGAGAAAGAAATTGCACCCACGTCATTTTGCATCTAGTCTCATTTGATTTTCAGATCAGTGATATACATTAGTAACAAGTGCGGTCCTAATTAATAATGATATAATAATGATCAGATCATTTTCATCCGGTCTCTTCCAGAGTTCACAGATCAGTGATATAATGAGGAAACAAGAGATCATATTGATGACATCAGAGTTTAATGATTTAATCATTTTTCATCCACTTTCTCCATGAGTTCACAGATCAGTGATATAATGAGGAAACAAGAGATCATATTGATGACATCAGAGTTTAATGATTTAATCATTTTTCATCCACTTTCTCCATGAGTTCACAGATCAGTGATATAATGAGGAAACAAGAGATCATATTGATGACATCACAGTTTAATGATTTAATCATTTTTCATCCACTTTCTCCATGAGTTCACAGATCAGTGATATAGAGTACTTAGATAACATATTATTGGCATCATAATGTAATGAACACATTATGTTGAGCTTTGTGTTAAGCATTGACTTTACGTTCCAAATCCAAAGTCATTGATGTTATACAGTATACATATAAATGACAGAACTGCCAAGGGTACACAGTGTACATGTCAATACCAGAACTGTCAAGGGTACACAGTGTACATGTCAATACCAGAACTGTCAAGGGTACACAGTGTACATGTCAATACCAGAACTGTCAAGGGTACACAGTGTACATGCCAATACCAGTACTGTCAAGGGTACACAGTATACATGTCAATACCAGAAACTACTCAGGTATACAATGTACATAACAGCACTAGAACCATCAGTGGTACAGTATATATGCCAACACCAGAACCATCAAGGGTACACTGTATATATGCTAATGCTAAAAACACTGAGGGTACACAGTCTACATGTCAGTGCCAAGAAATCAAATGTATAGAGGATACATGCCAATATAAGAAGCATAATTCATGCCAGCACCATCAAAGATATATATAATATACATTTTGTTACGTGCTTAGGCTCGAATAAGCAGCAACACAGAAAGAGTGAAAACTAACAAGCTTGTATAACTTTAACAATGAATTTATTAAGTACAATTATTTTCATAAAATAAATGAACTTACTGTTTTAGAGAATCAAATCCAACAAATATGAAATTCACAAAAATAATACACTAATGAAATTAGAAGTCCTAATAAATAAATGTTCTAATAGTTCCAGGTTCGAATCTTGATGATGTAATAATCCAAAATGGCTGACAATGTCACGTGATGCAGTTCTTGTTTTTTAAATCATCCAGATGAAATTATGAAACATATGTCCTTTTCCAGATAAATAGAATAATTTTTCTTTTCCAACGAATTGACACAGTCCAGAACAAGATATTAAACTCAAACAGAAAATACACAACTTCTTTAAAATAAGCCCAATTTATATTCTACTACTGTCAGCTTCTAAAATACAGCTATATATATTGTTTTTCTGAAGTAAACAAGTGATCACACGCTTTTCTAGAAATTGATAGAAGGTCATGGAAGGTCACTGCCTTCCCTAAAAATTCACATACTCTAGATTTTCTTACCCCTAAGAACTAAAAATAGAATGTTGTCCCTAAAATTAACCAATGAAATTGAAGACCTGTTGACAATGTTCAAAGCAAGGTCAGGAACTAGACCACTGTAAGCCAAGGTCAAAACTTGTTTACAATTAAAGTGGTTAAGCTAAACTTTCTAGAACAATTTCCCAATTAATGGATATTAATCCCTAAATGATAAATTTGGATTTAACAATTAAAAATAAATAAAATTAAATCCAATAGCCGTAACAATTTCAATACAAAGCTGTCATGGAAACACTGAAAGAATGCTAAAAACTGCACCTGTACATGGCATACATGCCAACAGCAAAACTATGAAAGGTACACAGTATACAAGTATAAATGGTATAAATGTTATCATTAGAACAATCAGTTGTACACAGTATACCTGTCGTCAGAAAGATCAGGGGTACAATGTATACAGGCCAACACCAGCACCATCAAGGTTACACAAGATACATTTCAACCCCAAGCCATCAAGGATGCACAGTATACATGCCAACACCAGCACCATCAAGGTTACGTTGTATACAGCCAAGCATCACAGCTATCAAGGGTACACAAGATACATTCCAACCCCAAGCCATCAAAAATGCACAGGATACATGCCAACACCAGCACCATCAAGGTTACGTTGTATACAGCCAAGCATCACAGCTATCAAGGGTACACAAGACACATTCCAACCCCAAGCCATCAAAGATGCACTGGATACATGTCAACACCAACACCATCAAGGTTATATTGTATACAGCCAAGCATCACAGCTATCAAGGGTACACAAGATACATTCCAACCCCAAGCCATCAAAAATGCACTGGATACATGCCAACACCAGCACCATCAAGGTTACGTTGTATACAGACCAGCATCACAGCCATCAAGGCTACACAAAATACATTCCAACACTGAGACATCAATAATGTACAGTATACATGTGAAACACCAGTACCATTATGTGTACACATTATACATGCCAACACCAGAATAATCAAGGGTACACATTATACATGCCAACACCAAAGATATACTATGATTTGCTGTTTGGGGGTGGGGGCAGTATCTGGCTTTTGTGGTTGTCTTAGACCTCAACTTGAAGACTCAGTAAGCAATGATTCTTCTGTGGAAAGCCTTTAAGGGAAAACTAATCAATGACTTTTTTTTCTAACTCTTGCAAGTTGATAAGCCTAGCACAAATGAATATAAAGTGCATGCAGTCACCTGTTTTAGATAGATGTTATCAAAGTTCTGTAAACCAGATTATTTAAGAAATGAAAGGGTGTTAAGTAATTACCAATCTTCAAAGGCCATTTGACTCGCTTCACATAAGTGATTGCTTAAGACATCAGAATTGTTCTTGTTGTTGTAGGGTTTAACACCATTTTTCAGCACATGATAGGCTATACATGGTGGCCACTATTATTGGTGGAGGAAGAATCCTGGAAACCCCCTGGAAAGAACCACCGACCCACGAGAAGCTACTGGCAAGCTTTCTTACATAACTACATTAGCCGAATCTTAGATTCGAATCATAGCAGACAGAGGTGAGATGGCAGTGATCCGTAATGGATAGCGCTTTAGACCACTCGGGGCCCCTGACATCAGGATTGAATATACAGTTGAACCTGTCTTGAAAGACCACCTCTTTAGCCAACAAATTGTGGCCTCTCAAGACAGGTTGTCTATCATAACAGGTCACATTGCTCTACAATCAATAAATCTATGCATTGAGAATGTGGTCCCTCAAGGCAGGTGGTCTCACATAGCAGTGGTCTTCCAAGACAGGTTTTACTCTATTTTCTTTTCACCACACTGGCTGCAGATGACTACTTTACAAATATAGTTACGTATACATTCATTGACAGGTAGCAATTGTATGTGGAAACTGTACAGCAGGTGGGGCCTATATTCCTACCATGGCCAATGAGGCAGTGATTATTCATAAGATAGGGACCATATTTCTGGGTGGCCCCCCACTTGTCAAGGCCGCTACAGGTGAAATTGTGTCAGCAGAAGAGTTGGGTGGAGCAACTTTGCATTGTAGGTAAGTAGTAATATCATCTGTATAATAAACATGAAATAAATTATCCCCAGTTTTTTAACATATTATTATAACATCTTTAGGTCCACGTTTTATCAACAACTTTTCTTGATCCACAATTCATTTCAAATATTAAACACAACAATGTTATCATCACAAATTAGTTTCATGAAATAGTTATTACTGAATTCAATTTAAATTGCTTTCAAATTCTTTTCAATTTGCACTTTAGTTCATATGAATTTTCGTTTTATCTTAACCAGTATTAGCTGCAAGTGTAAATATAGATAACAGATCTAAAATGCTCTGTTGCAGGAATTTGAAGTGTTCAAGAAGATTGAGTGATTATGAAAATAACTTGCATCACAATTTATCAGCTTAAATATTATTACTTCTTTTGATCCAAAATGTATCAATTTAAATATTATAACTTTGATCCACAATTTATCAACTTAATATTACAATGTCTCTAGACTCACAATTTATCAGCTTAATATTACAATGTCTCTAGATCCACATTTTATCAACTTAATATTACTATGTCTCTAGATCCACATTTTATCAACTAAAACAACCTCTCATGATCCAAAATGTATCAACTTAAATATTATAACTTCATTTGGGCCATATTCTGTCAATTTAAATATTACTTCTTGATCCACAATTTGTCAACTATAACAACCTCTCTTGATCCACAATTTATCAACTTAAATTTTTTTACTTCTTTTGATCCACAATTTATCAACTTAAATGTTTTTACTTCTTTTGATCCACAATTTTATCAACTTCATATTATAATGTCTCAAGATCCACATTTTATTAACTATAACAACCTCTCATGATCTGCAATTATCAACTTAAGTATTTTAACTTTTCTTGATTCACAATTTATCAACTTAAGTATTTTAACTTCTCTTGATTCACAATTTATCAACTTAATATTATAATGTCTCTAGAGCAGGGATCTTTCTGGGCTTTGCCAATGTTGTGAATTGCGATTTTTTTTCCTTATTGCCAATTTTTTGGCAACAGACTTTTTGGTTATTTAATTTGTACATACTGTCATGGATTTGGACTGGATAAATTAAAAGGGAGAACAAAAGAAAGCCACAAACTTGACTAAGTAATGCATTGGAATCAATCTGTTACACAAATGATCCTTTGTTTGTATCGACAACCCCATCTTTAAAGTGCATTGTTACATCATAATCTGCTTATGCTGACATCTGGGCTGAGTACTGTATGCTGTGATACAGTCAATCATGCTACCGTACTATACCTACAACTGACCGACTTCTGAAGACATGAATAGAACATATAAAATTAATTGAATGGCTAATCCTTCTGTTGTTTATTTTACATATACCAATACAATAGTTTTGCTGAACCTTCATAGAAAACTGATAACCTTTGAAGTACTGACTATAAATACAAAGCAAATGGAAAAAATCTCAATCACAATTATATCTGTCGCCAGTGCAACGTTATCATGAGCAAACGAAGTTAGACATTGTGTGTTCATCATCTCATCCTAAGTTAACAAAATTAACAGCGTTTGGATTTAGTGCAACTGCATCAGACAATACAGTCACTGAACCCGATGATAAACCTTGCAGTCCAACATCATCAACATGTAGTGCTTCAAGTGCAACACCACATTATGATGAACGGGGCAAAAATTCCCGAAAAGTTCTAGACAGTTGGAAACTTGGGCGTCCTTGGCTGAGATATGATAAAAAGTTAAAACAGATGTTCTGTGATGTATGTATCAAGGCAAAGTTCATCAATTCATTTACAATTGGCTGTGATATTTTGAAGAAGGAGTGTGTCACCAAACATGAATCCAGGCAGGGTAAGTAATATTTGTACATTTTACTCATTGATTTTTTCCTTTTCCCATCAATTCCGTGTTATTGCTACAGAGACTTAAACTCCGCAACAAGAAATAGCAAAACACAAACAAACAAGTTTTGCATAATTAAAAATATTTATGTTTTTTCTTCAAAATACAGGAGTGAAAGAATCCCTAAATTGGGTGTGAATTTATGCTTATTTATACGGTCCAGTATTGCCAGGTGTTGACTCGTGTAAGTTTCATTCGTGGGAATGGAGATCCTATTTTGCTTGTCGAGAAAATTTATACAGCATTCATTGCAGTGATCATTCTTGGGATTTAGGAAGCAATTCACTACAAGCTTTATGGAGTTAGCCATAAGGGGGAGGGGGTCATTTAATTATGGAATGCATGCAATCGACGGTCGCATTATACGTCACTTATCTTACATTGCAATGTACGATCATAGGGTTTTATTATTATGAAAATGTCAACTATAGTTGATAATGCATTTTTTTTTTAGGTAACAACAGTCATACACGTGCACAAACGGTGATGCGGGATGCTGACATCAGAAATAAACTCTGCATCTCATCTCTCGAGAATCAGCATGTACAGATGTGAAAAATTAGACTTTGAAACTGCATTCAACAAGTGGGCAGCCCTAAAATCGCGATGAATCTTCATGCAACACTTTGTAACATTTTGTTAATGCTTGTTGTAATTAAAGTATTAACTAACCCATCTTTTGTAATTTTCATTGCCTGTTACATTAATAGACTAAATTAACACTTGGAAAAATGTAAACTACTTGTTCTGGTGACAGTTTTTGAAAATTGGCGACAAAATATTGGTTGGCGATTTTTTTTGGCGACAGCTTTTTAAAAGCCAGAACCATCTCTGCTAGAGCCACATTTTATCAACTTAAACATTACCTCTCTTAATCCACAATTTATCAACTTAATATTACAGCGTCTCTAGATCCACATTTTATTAACTATAACATCCTTTCTTAATCCACAATTTATCAACTTAATATTACAGCGTCTCTAGATCCACATTTTATTAACTATAACATCCTTTCTTAATCCACAATTTATCAACTTAATATTACAGCGTCTCTAGATCCATATTTTATTAACTATAACATCCTTTCTTGATCTGCAGTATATCAATTAAATATTATAACTTCTCTTGATCCACATTGTCCAAATATAAGTAACTAAATTTAAAAGCTATTCTTTTTTAACAAGACTGTCCAAATATAAGTAACTAAATTTAAAAGCTGTTCTTTTTTAACAAGACTGTCCAAATATAAGTAACTAAATTTAAAAGCTATTCTTTTTTAACAAGACTGTCCAAATATAAGTAACTAAATTTAAAAGCTATTCTTTTATAACAAGACTGTCCAAATATAAGTAACTAAATTTAAAAGCTATTCTTTTTTAACAAGACTGTCCAAATATAAGTAACTAAATTTAAAAGCTATTCTTTTTTAACAAGACTGTCCAAATATAAGTAACTAAATTTAAAAGCTATTCTTTTTTAACAAGACTGTCCAAATATAAGTAACTAAATTTAAAAGCTATTCTTTTTTAACAAAACTGTCAAATATAACATCTCTGAAAATATCTACCATGCAGTATTTTACATAACATTCAAACTTCCCTAGATCGAACAATATTGGGGTTAAATATGATGGCCAGTACAAAGAGATTTGATAAGTATTAAAGCATTTTTAATGGAAGAAAAATGACTGTCCATTCTAAAGATGAAGCAAGGTTACAGAGGGGACATTGAGGAAAGTTTCACTGCATATTACTTCACATAATCTATATTTTTATGTTTTGAAAAGCAAATATTTATTAACATCACAGTGTGAGTGGATGTACCGACTACTATGCCGAAACAGAGGAAGTTGGTTTTGAAATAGGTCGTGATATCATCGAGGGGCTGAATCTTCCTTGTCACCCAGGTCCACAACGACAACCCCAGTTGCCATTATATGATCCAGCAGAACTTAATGGTCTCATTCCAGCCAGAAATCAGCATCAGATGGACATATACAAGGTTGGCAACATGTTAAAATAAGATAGTACATGGTAATACTCTTGCTTTGCAATTCTGCAGTCCTGTGTTCAATCTGAGACAAGTGCAGAAGTCTTGGTTCACCAAGGGGTCCAAGAAATCCAAAATTACCTAAAAGTAAATGATCACCAAAGATATATTGCCAAGGGGTCCAAGAAATCCAGTTGCTTAAAAGTGTATTGGTTCAGGTGTCTTTTTTGTGCTATTCATTGAGGAAAATCTAATCCAGTGTTAATATGCAGTAAAGTGTGGGAGAAAGTACCCTGTCACTAGCTATCTATAAATCTCTCTACAGAGACCCTCCTTATCTAAGGTGACATCATTTTTACACACCTCTTATCGTGGGTATGTAAGAAAGCATACCGATAGCTTTTCGTGGGTCAGTGGTTCTTTCCTGGGTTCTTCCTCCACCATTAATACTAGCCACCTTGTATAGCTAATCATGTGCTGAAAAATGGTGTTAAACCCCATAACAACAACAACAACAACACACCCCTTAGCACACATCCCAGAAAGGGAGATGCCAAATGTGGAGGACAACATAAGGACCTGACAAGTGGTTTCCATAGTACTTGAACATGTTTAGCATACCTCCTCCTTGCCTAAGGTTATATCAGCTAGATGTGGCACTCTTCACTTGGTTGTCAACCTAAGTGGATTCACAAACTCATTTATGCTTTTTTCTTCTTTTGTTCATGATAGAACTGGTTCTAAATGCATTCTATTGGAGAGACTATGCAATCAGTGTAGACTTGCAAGAAGCATGATTTCACATTCCCAATCACACAGCTTCCATGAAGTTTCTGTAATTCACCTACAAAAACTACAGACTTCAAAACAGCAGGCTAATAGTTATATCTTGGTGCAAGACATGATATCCTTTATTACATTCCTAATTCTCATTCCCAAGATTGGCTTTGCATGGTGGCCAGTATTAATGGTGGAGGAAGAATCTACTTCAAACCAACTGCCCTGGTGGCTAAGTGGTTAGAGCATCTGCCTCGAATGAAGGTTGCAGGTTTGAACCTGGCCAAGTCATATCAAAGACTTATAAAAATGGTACTAGTAGCTAATTTGCTTGGCACTCAGCATTAAGAGGTTAGGGTTAGGACTGGTCAGCGTGGTGTCAGGTTAATGTGACTGGGTGGGGCATGATGCTACATGTCTGCAGCATGATACACCAGTGCTAGACATCACTCTAAACTGCAGCACTGCAGAAATCATAGCGATATGACTGAAAAATTGTTACAGATATATTAAAAGTCCAAATCTTACATAGACACTACTTAACATTTCAAGATTTTGGTCATCTATCTTTGGAACTCATCACTAAGTAAATAGAGTACGTCTTTCCCAGAAATGAGAACTGAATTAATACAATGGTGGATTCATTGCAACAAAGCACCTTTTAGAGTATTCATTAATCTGCTTGGTTTGTCAATGCAGCAGCAGACATCTTAGTCCTTGATCACCTTCTTTGGGCTCGCATTTCATTGATTATATGGTTATGTAGGCTGAACTATGAGGTTCCATCTTGAAGGTAGGGAATCTTTACTGGATTCACATCAGGAATATCTTTGAAAGTACATTCTCCAGCATTCATGATCTGTATGGATGTGAATACAGAGGACTGGGGGGGGGGGAGCAAGTCTCCTATCATTATGGGATGTCATTGGAGTGTAGCCCCCAGAGGATCATCATGTACATAAAAACGTTCTTGAGATAAAAAAATTTGAAAGCTTTTCATTGGTGGCTGGAGAACCTACATGAAAATGGAGTTCTCTTTCTACCTGACAACTCAGCTTTTTTGAATAATCTTAAATGGCAAAGTGTACACAAGTCCCCAAACCTTTCTTTTTTTGTTTGAGATTTTCTAAAGGTGTGTACTAGTTCAGCATATCCTTGGCCAGCAAATTTGTAGAGAGAGATTTGTTCTGCAAGAAGATAAAAACACAATTGGAATGGTCTCTTCATCCCTCAGTTTTCACTTAGTTTGTTCTCATTGGGATCAAACTGTGGTGGACCTAGCGGAAACCAGGTAGAATGCCAAGTGTTGTAACCATTTTATCTCACCAGTTCTATATTCAAAGACCTGGATAGGAAGTGCTTTTTCTATATATTGGGATGGCAAGATTTATGATCTTCAGCACTTCATGTTTTGAAGGTGATACAGGATGGAAAAGAATCAGTGTTGCCTCATCCTGATTATTTAAATGGAAGATCTTGTGACAGTGACCTCATGAGTTTTGCAGCAAGATCACCAGGATATCAAGATATTTCTCCTTTGACTTTATCAACCATAATGGCAGGTGTTTCATCCCAGTCCAGAATTCCTGAACCTGCTTGTCTGGATTTCATTAAAATATGGCCTCAGGGACAAACAGTTCTCACAACCAGTGGTGGAGAAATCCCGCAAGCAAGATGGCTATCCACCTTCAAGGCATATGAAGTCGATAGAATATATTTTTAAAGTGGTGCACACAAGAATCCTATACCAGTGCATACAAGTAGATTCATAAAGGGGCCATACTTTGTTTGTTTAATACAAATGGTCACCAGAACATAATGGAAGATTAATCAAAGGGCTGTACTTGGTTTGTTTAATACAAATGGTCACCAGAACATGATGGAAATTAATAAAGGGGTCATACTTGGTGTGTTTAAAACAAATGTTCACCAGAACATAAAGGAAGATTCTGAAGTAGAAAACCAATATTATTTAGCTATGTAAGCCATGTTTGAATGTATGTACACCCACTGAATACCCTTTTTCCAAAGCAACATTGTCATGAAACTTTGTCATATTTAATTTTTTTAGATTGTTTCGCTTATATGGTATTATTCTCATGATAAGACAAGTAGGGTGGGCAGTCTTATACATTTGTCAAAAAGTTGGGGTTGGTTTATTTTAAGACTGGAATATCATTAGTAGACATTTGCCAAACTTTGTAAAAATGAGGCGGGTATATCATGAAGAATAAGATAAATATGGTAATTAATAATTTCTTTATTTTACAGGTTATAAGCCGAATTGTGGATGAAAGCAGGTTCCATGAATTTAAAAAGACATATGGTCCATCCCTTGTTACAGGGTTGGCACATATACATGGGTATGTTCACTGAAAATTGTTTACTTCATTTTAATTTGTGACTTTTAATAGTGGATCAGTGATTTTAGTAAATAACAATTTATACAGTGAAGTCGAGTCTTACATTCTAATGAATAATAGCATATGTAATGAACTTTCATCATCATTTTTGGGGGTAATGAATCAGTAATGTTAAAATGTAGCATGAGTTAATTCTATTCTTGAGCACATTTATGAATTTGTGGCTGGCAAAGCCCGCATATTTTAAGGCCAAATAAAGAAAGATCAGCCTGTTAAAAAATAACCCTCTTCTCAAATCGTTGAATTTAAGTAATGATGAAAATATTAAGTTTTGCAAAACCAATGTAGTTGATATTCACAAACTTAATTAAACTCAGAGTAAGTCTGAATTTTAAATTAGATGATATTGTTTTAGATAGAGATAAAACAGCATGGTTGCATTTTAAAATTGTGAGACTTGTCATTTTTAAGAAAACTGTACCTGACTGTTTATCATACAACATATAGCTCACCACTGGAAATATGTATGGAACCATATTCATGAGTGTTATTGAAAAGCTTAAATGAAATGCATTGAATGTTCACAATTTCAGATCTTCTCATAACAAGTGATTATTTGTTAATGCTAGACAAGGCACACACACATACAACCATCAGAACAGTTGTACATGGCATCAACAGTATGTTTTCATACTACATCAGTATTGTTTTTATGCGATTTCACTAATAAAATGAGCTATTATTTTGTAAGTTATGCCTGCCATGAATAATACAGGAACGTGCAGCAGTAATCTTCCTTGACTGTTACATATGGTATTTACATCATGCATTCCAAAAAACTCCACAGATGCAAGCTATTCAAGATTTTGTGGAATTGCCAGTTTTTGGGAAAAATTCGGCATTCTGGTTTATATTGAGGAAATTTCTGAAAATTTTAATTTTGCAAGATAGAATTGTGATTAAGGTTTTTAATGTTCTCACAGGAATGAAGAGAGGTACATAAGCACCAATTTGATAGTCATATGCAAAGAATACATTTCTAAATGTGATAAAACAATTTGATAGTCATATGCAAAGAATACATTTCTAAATGTGATAAAACAGTGAATTGAACAATAAAAATTATTGATTGGATTGTAAATAGATAGACACCATTGCTGAGATGAAGACTAAATGGGGAAAACTAATGGCTATTGTTTTGTCTAAAATGTTGAAAGATTTTAGTGTTCTAGAATTGGAAGAATGGATTCACTATTTTTATTGAATTTTAATTGTTACTGACTGTACATGTATGAATAGACTCTTTAGAAGATTCAATATTACTATTGTAAAGTCTTTAAGTTTGTTACTTTTAGGGAACATGTTAATCCATTTAGCAGGGGCCATTTTAATTCCATAAAAGTATGCAACAATTCATGATAAGCCTGTTCATGAGTTATCATCTATGATTATTTCTTATGGAACTACTCCCATATCTTTCTATGGATTGTATTAAAACATGGCTATGTTACTGACATGGGGTCAGTATGTGCATATTGTTCTGCCCTCATGTTCTGATGATTTTTTTCCCCATAGCTATACCCATTTTTGATGCAAATGTATATACTGTTATAAACATTCTTGATAGTTTCACAGCTTTGAATGAATTGCCCAGAAACTTTGTAGACATGATCATCATCAGGTCAACATGTTCATTATGAAATATTTTGTAACATATTAGTGAGATGTGTGACATAACAAAATACTTCAACCACCACCAGCATCATCAACATTTTGTTCTGGTCTTGGTTCAGGTAATTTATTTACATATATTTCCTAAACCCTATACTAGATTTGAATCATTATAAAGCTAAGAGAAATCATTCTGCACCATACTTGTTTAACCTTTTGACCTTGGAGTCAAGGTTATAGTCACAGAAAATGGACATTAAGATTTTAGTTTATATTATTTCCTAAACCTTTTGATGGATTTATTTCTTCATGCATAGGATGAATCATTATTAATCTTCAGACAATTCATTCAGTGACAGATGCAGTTGTCACTTTGTCATTGGGGTCAATATCAGTCATAGAAAATTGGTGTTTACAAAATGTCCTTCACTTTTATTTCCTAAATGCTTTAATAAATTGTATTCATGCTTGGAAGGAATCATTATGTAACTGAGACAATTCATTCTGCAACATATTAACTTCCCCATATGACCTTTGAGTTAAGGCCACAGCAAAACATGTGTGAGATTCTGGTTAAAGTTGTTTTCTTTGCTTGTATTTCCTAAACCACTTGATGGATTTTATTCATATTGGTTATGAGTTATAATCAAGCTAAGACAGTACCTTTTGCATCATGCTCATCAGACTTTTGACCTTGGGATTAAGGTTACTTATTTTACAGAAATACTGTTATCATGAGTTTGAAATGCAGGCTCTCCAGCAATTTTAAAATCCTTTAAATAAGCCTATATTCTAATCTTAGGGTTGTAATTGGTTGCATTTTGCTAGCCAGGTTTCTAACTGGAATTGTGGGTAACAAGGGGGAGATAACTGGTCCAGCTGCTGCCAAAGGAGCTCACTTCATACAAATGTGTTGTGAGAGAGGAATACCTTTGATTTTCTTACAGAATACATCAGAATCAGTTGCTGAATCCTCTTTGAACTCAGGTGAGTGAAGCTTAAAATCTTTTCATGGTTGAATGTCCATACATTGTTTAATGTTGTTTTGGCATGTGGCTGATGAGCTTGTGATTTGGTCACAAACCAAAGCAATAAGTTGACATGAAATATCTGTTCATGCACATATATTAACTGGTTTATTCTAAATTGTTAATTGTATCAGTTTACTTTTACGAATAAAGGTAAATTATATAAATAAGCATGATAATTATATTATTTGCTCAACTTCAAGCCTAATTTATTTTAGTACATGCTTGTGTATATCTTTAGAGTTCAAACAAGTTAATAGAATTTTTTTTCTTACAGAATTTGTAACTTTTAACTTGACTATTTTTTTACAAAAACATTGCAAGCATGATTAAGCATAAAGTCACTTTTACTTGGTGAATTAAATTTTGTAGCTTATATTTTCATAGGTGAATCTTTTGGAAACTGCCTCCGTGAGCATGCTAAGATTATGGCAGCAGTGAGCTGTGCACAAGTACCTAAGATAACAATCATTATTGGAAACAGTATTGGACCATCCAATTTTCTTATGGTATGGGCTTTCAGAAGACTTGTACTCGAGCATTGGTTATCTTCTTTTCCTGAAAGTAATAATACATAGTCTGGTTTTTAATTATCTGATGTACTTGCAGAGAGAAGCTCATGCTGGTTTGTTGCTTTGAGTTTGTGCAATGAACTGTTGTTAAATAATTGAAATGCACCTGCTAATTAAGCAGTTTTAATTAATTGAAATGCACCTGCTAATTAAGCAGTTTTAATTAATTGAAATGCACCTGCTAATTAAGCAGCTTTATTGTCATCACAAAAGGTTGTGGGTAATGTTGAAACTCTTATTTATTTCTTCAAAAATTTATAGAAAAAAAATTCACATTGTTGGGTCTTAACTCATGATTGCTATAATATAGCTAAATACCCTAGGCCTGTTCTTTGACCAATTCCAGGATCAAGAATGTGACAAATTATAAAACGGATGGATTAATTTGGCATTGTAGCCCAAATTGTTTTGAACACTTGCCAGTTAATATGTCCATCATGTTGAACAGTGATAATAGTCATATTCATCACCACACAGTTACAGGAGAGATAAAGTCACAGATGCTCTAATCAAATGACCAAAACATCTACTTGGAATGAGCAAATCGCATCTGATTTTTCCTCAATATATGTGAAATATTCAATTTATCCACTAATGGAGGCCTATAATTGAAAATGGCAACATTAAGTTGTTATTCTTTGTATCGTTACAATTTGTCAGATATCGAATTTGATTTGGCAATATACTCAACAGATCTCTGAAATACCTCTTCAACTAACTTATAAAACAAGATGGGAGAAAAAGCATTATTGATGGAAATTGATCTATGTGTGCATTCATTAGTTGTGGACAAATTTTTATGCAGTAAATTACAGAGTTTTATGAATAGGTGAGGTCAGATTTGAAACCATCTAACATATTTATGCAGGTTTGGGGTATGTCTTAAAGGTCAATGGTTCTGAAAATGGTTTTATTTGTAATGGCAAATTACTCAAACAAGTTTTAATTGATATCTAGCAAGCATCAGTAGAACTTATGTTATAGTTCTTTCATTTATCTGTCATCTGTCATCTGATAGCCCTATTTGTTATTTTTACTCTGTAAACTACTAGAAAATAAGTCATGAAATATGTAGTCTTGTTGGTTCTAATAGACAGAATGCCCCTTAGGTATGGCTGACATGGTTTGGAGTCTTGAAAATAACTGTTTCTTCCTAAATTTATGGTTTTATTGATATGAGATTTTCACTGAAACATCTTTTGCATTGTGTAGTTGGGCTTTATTGAAATGGTGCAGATCTCAATGGTAGTATGGTCACCATCCTGAAAATCATGTTTTCACTATTAGTCTTGAATGGATGGCCGGACCTATACAATATATGCCCTAAATTAATTGCCGTGATCTGTAGTTGGTCCAAATAAAATATGATGATCTGACCTCTAACATGGCTACCATATTGTCTGCTTTCAGCACTGAGCAGGTGAAAAGATTTAAATGGAATGAAGAAATACACTTCACATTGATTCCTATAAATCTTTCTCATCTGTAGAAAGTTAATCACAAAGAGGACACTTGTTCACAACATGCTCATGTCAGACTTAATTGTTATCAGGTCCATGAAGCAAAGGTGTAAGTGTTCACAGCATGTCCACATCAGACTTAATTGTTAGGGCCATGAAGCAAAGACAGTGTTCACAGCATGTCCACATCAGACTTATTTATCATCATTTCCTTGAAGCAAAGATGTGAGTGTTAATTAATTTGAAATTAATAAAGTTCAGAGCCATCAATCATACAAAGAAAACCGTGCACACAAAGAAGGAAGACTATTTTCATTATGATAATTTTATTCCAAAACTCACAACTTTAAATTTGGTTAAAATGCAGTTCAACAATTCCAAGCTTTACTAGCCATGCATCATTCTCCAGTCCAGACCATTGTTTAAACAGGTACCTTCATGTGGTTGAAGGTGCTACTGCCTGTAACATGCCCTTGACCAGTGAGACAGCATGGTATACTTACACGTCAAGTAATCATGATATTGACTTCTGTGATGTCCACTTGCTTTGAATGGAAGAAATGGGACTCAAATTTAAATATTTGGCCTTTTGCATTTTGTCACAAGGGGAGAAATAATGCAAAATCTTATTTCTCCTAGTAGTGTTTAACAGTTCTAGTAATCTGTTTAGTAAGCATGGAGTTTTCAGCTGTCCATAACTGCATTTACAGCTGATTTTGTTTTTACTTGTTGATAACTAAGTTTTTGTTTATAATGGGCATGAAAATTGGTCTGAGATTTCAACACATGAAAATGCAATATTAGCCAATGACAAACAAAATTAGGATGTCATATTATTTGAAAGGAACAGCTATAGAAAATTATTTTGGCATCACTGTTACAAGCTATTAATTGAAAAAAATCCAGCATAAATGGGTCAACTGGCAAGTAGCGTGAAAATACATGTTAAAAACTAAAGACAATTGTAGTACAATTGAGGCAAACAACTGACAAAAAGTCCAACGATTCTCCCCCTAAAAGAAGGAAATGAAGAAACACACTCCAACAGAATAGCCTATGCATGACAAAACCACCAATTAAGATGAAAAGAGTCAACAAATGCATAGGGCATAAAAATCGAGAGCAGCTGCCTCAAGCCTGTTCAGCAATAAGCAGCCAGTTTGTATCATAGCTATCCTTCAGGAAATACAAGCAGAGGAAGTCATCAGTGGAGACAGTTATAGATCCCTAAATAACATAATGTCAGAAAAATATTGATGTACTGGTTCAAAAAATGGTATTGGAAGAGGTATCCCTTGAAAATATAATGCCATAGTTCTCTGTTTTATCAGTAGGTACATGTATGGTCACCATATTAGGCTGTGTGCTAATTGTTTTTCACAATAAAGGAATCAATTCCAAAGTAAGCTTTGTTTTAAATTTCAAAAGTTTGCATGTGTATTTTTGTGAACTGACAGACTTTGAGGAGCGTTACTACTCATTTGCTGTATATCACAGGAAAATTTAGCACTTGCAAAAATACGCATGGGCTTGAAACTTCAAACATTTTTCTTATTTTAAAAATGTTAAATTTAAGCCTTGAGAAAAATGTCGGTAAAAATAGTTTCAATTGGAGAAACTGACATGTGAACATGACATTTTCTATGAAAGCCACGATCATTTGTAAATATTTACCTTGGTAAATATAACAAGCAATCTGTTTTTGAAGAGTTTCATTTAGCTACATCCTGTCGGATAGTTGAATGACAGATGCTGCTAACTAAGGCAGATTGGCAAACCATGTCTAACAAAGTTGTATAAATGTGGTTACTTTTGATTATTTGTTTTTAAGTCTCATTATTTGAAAGGTGAAATGTATTCAGATAAATTACATTTCACATTAAGGCTGCAACAATTTCCAGAATTTCTAAAAAACATGTCTACACAGCTGACAATAAGTAAACTAATGCTGTTTAATTTAAATGATTAGCATCATAACCTTTCCCAATATGCACACGAGGCTTACTGAACAGCTGACTGCAGTTATAATGTGCATACCATAGCTAGTTTAATTTGTCATTGTTTCATCTGTTGTACATTTATACTTATCATGACAGGATTCAGTTTGTAAGACTTGTCTTTTTGTTAAAGTTAAACATCCCTATGATCATCATGATATTACTTGATGGAAAACATCAAAAATCCATCCACAGATTCTGACAAAGAAACTGTACAGTAGCTTACAAACATGAAACAACATTTCTTTAAAGTTAAATGTTAGCATAGTTATCATACACACAGCATTGTGAATGATATCCGTGTATGTAGTTTAGTGAAATTTTTTGTACATGTAGTGTAATTGAATGTAGCTAATTGTTTTTGCACATGAAGTATTTCAACAACATATAAATCGGCATAAAGCACAATGATGTCATTAAATGCTGAAACAGGATGGCCTGTTTAAATCAATTCTTCAATGCTACCGTGACTTGTAAAAAAAGTCATCACTTTGAGAAAGAGTGTTTAGCTTTCCTATTTGGCTCTATTGGTCATAATGTAGTTACCTCCCTTATAATGACTTTGCAGTTGCTTCCTGATACATGTACATACATGTACTTAGATTATGTTAGATAATATGCTTCTGGCAGCATATTTTGTATCGAAAAAGATTTTTTTTCTTTTACAGTCAAATCACATCATAAATAGTCATTAAATATAAATTTATCATTTAATTTTTTTTTTACAGGATATACTTAATTTTAAATCTACATTCACAAGCAGTTACATATTTTTAAGGCCATGTGTACCATAGCATCTTTAGATAGTATAGTAAATTAGCATTCAGACAACATATTACAGAATATATTCTAAATGGTAGAATGGTAATGTAAAACTGCTTTGAAACAAATATGTATAACTTTTTTATATCAGCTTTTATGTTTACTACGTGCCTTCAAGTTATTTTGGTAGAGACTATAGCATAAACAAATTCAGCTGAAAAACAAATCAGTACTAAATTAGTAACCTTGCATCTTCGTGATAGAGACACTCAAGTTTAAAATTACTGCTGAAAATTTTTAAATGGTCCATAGAATATGTTTTTCTATGTTCAGCTCATACATCTGTTATGAGTTTCCTCAATGGATATACAATGAAAATTCCATTGTATAGTTTTCAATGACTGTTTAATTTTTGTTGTTAGAATGAAGCTTCATGATAAAATGAGGCTATTGACGTTTGTTGTTTGTTAATACTATTCTGCACTAAGAAGGTTTGAAAAAAAGCAGCTCCATACTTCAGAACCTGAAGGTCATCATGCTGGTTTGCCTGATAACATGTTGGATCCAAGATTATCTTTGTTTTGTGAACTTTTCATAAACCTTCTTTTCATACTTTTATCTAAATGTATTGGACTAGTTGTCTCCCGCTTGTTATTGGGATGTATGTAGGTTGTTAACAGTATGGAGAGAATTCAAAGGACAAATCATTCTTGTCTGGAAAAATTCACTGCTTTTAAAACCTATGTAGGCTCAGATGGTCCAAGAAGCAATGATTCTTAAAGGAAATGTTTTATTAACTCAAAATCTTTTCATTGGTTTGTAAAGACTTAATTTAATTTTCTCAAGTCCTTGTGATTTCATTTCCTCATTTGACATCAAATCAATCTTGAGTCAGTCTTAGCTGCTCAACCACTCTCCCAATATGTAAAGTATACTGTAACTAGATGACATGTATTTTACAGTAGAGATGGCAGAATACATTATTAGTAAATTGACATTTTGCATAGTTGAATAGATTTTGCTATATGTAACTTATCAATGGTCATTTAAATGTTTGTTTAAATTTGAAACTGAATTGACTTGAGGCATATCACATTATGATGATAATGTGGCAAAGGAGGTAATGCAGTATTGAAAACTTACAACAGTGATGAGCATTTGAAAAGTGGAGGCAATGTTGTAGTATTAGATTCTATGTTGATATTCAGATTTCAGTTGAAAATCCAGTTAGTTTTTATTAATATATATTCCAGGATAAAGGTCACAATAAATGCATTAATATAAATAACATCAGTTAATGTTACCCATAATACCATTACAGTTGCAATAAATAGCAAGAAATCTTATTCGTGTTGTTGTGTAATTATTGAATATATTATGAAATCATTGTGAACAAAGCAATGTCATTATAGGAGCATGTACCATAGTACACTGGCAGATCTGTGTTTTAAAAAGATTCCATTGATGAAAATATAAATCTGGTTACAGTGGGTTTATTCTATGTCTAACTTTTATTTAGACATTTTATTGCGTCTTAAGAAGTGCAGAATACAGTTGTTTCATTTAATACCAGTAATTCTATCATTTGTGGCAGGGAGGTAGAAGTGCAGAATACAGTTGTTTCATTTAATACCAGTAATTCTATCATTTGTGGCAGGGAGGTAGAAGTACAGAATACAGTTGTTTCATTTAATACCAGTAATTCTATCATTTGTGGCAGGGAGGTAGTTGTTTCATTTAATACCAGTAATTCTATCATTTGTGGCAGGGAGGTAGATGTATGAGTCCGAACTTCCTCTTCACGTGGCCCAATGCTGTCATTGGACTGTCTAACACAGAGTCATTAGTACAACAGATCGCTGAGGTAAAATTGAAACAAACATTACTTTCAGTTCTTCACTAATTCTTTCTTTTTTTCATTATAAAAATATTAATTATTTGCAGTTTTATGAGATTTATTTGATTATTAAGTTTCACCTCATGGTTAAAAATATTAGACGTAGCAATGAAATACATGATTATTAACCTTTTTTTATTCTTTCAAGGTAGATATTGAAACTCATTCTGAATTCATAAATGCAACATCCAAATCTCAAAGATAGAGTTTATTAGACTCAAGTCATTGTCTCTTTTTGTTTTATCTTCTCCCTTTTTTAATATCAGATTGAGCAACAGGTACATGCTGGCAAGTATATTTTGGTACAAATAAGCCATTGACAGAAATAGTGGATTGGAGAAGAAAGAAATGTGCACATGACTTTATGTTAATATTGAATAAAGTAATTTCTTGCATCACAGAGATGCATGCAAATTACTTCATCTTTATTTCTGGCATTCCAGGAAACAATTCCCAAGAATTTGAACCCCTCGGAGTATATAGCTGCTGAGAGTAAGATTAGGGAAAAATATCAAAGAGAAATGTCTGCTGCCTATTCTTCCACAAGGCTACTCGATGATGGAATGATTCTTCCAACAGATACTAGACAGGTATTTGTGTTTTGGGGTGGGGTAGAGGTCCTTCAGGTCAGATGTGTACATGGCTGTTTGTGTTCTCTCTCTCTGTCTCAATGCGGTTTGTTGACAGTACATCCATCCACTATGTACAAGACATGTGACAGGTGACCCAACTCTTTAAGTATATTAGTATACCCCCCAAAAATTGTACATATAATCATTCATTTTATTATTAATGCATTCATTCATTCTTTAATGTATTCTTTAATTCCATAGTTCTACATTATATAGTACTGTTTATGTAATTTTAATGTTTCGATGCATGCATATGACACAGATTTGTATGTCTTTTCTTCCCATGGCACATTTTCTTTTGAACCATATCTTTTTAACATCATCATCTTTACAGCTTTTTTGCCAAAACACATTCAGTGACATCAACGATTAGGAAATTAAGACGTATTCTTTCAAATGTATGTTGACTAGATTATACAAGAAGCTTTACAATTTGGGTATCAGAAGGTTAATTGTCAAGGTTACTGCAGTCTCTATGTGATAACTTTGATTTGGTTGAATTTCACAGATGGTATGATACAATGATGTCTGATGATTTTTGGATGGAAAGGTTAAGGTCAGGGCCTTTTAGAATCCAAAGAACAAGGCAGGTAGTGGAAATATTATTTACCATTGGTACTACTCTTGTTCAGAAAATCATAGATGTTAATAATACTGACCGCCTGAAAATGGGTATTGAAAAAATGATATACAATGGAATACGTATTTTGCAGGTCCTAGGAAGGTGCCTTGACATAACTTCAGCCTACCTGAAACCAGTTGCTTCCAGCTATCCTGTGATAAGAATGTGATGCAGTGGACATTGTATATATTTTCTATTACAGTAATGTGCAGATACATTTGCAGTAAACCTAATGACACTTCAGTATCTCACATACTCAGCATCAATTAATGAACTTGTTTTGTCTTGGTATGAAGCCTTCAGTTGCTTGTAACCTGGGAAATATGAATAACCAAAAAGTTTTTAAAAAAAACATTTTGGGGTAAAGAAGCATTTTAAGTGTTCAGAGCATATCAATTACATTTTTATTTCACCCAGTTGATAGTCAAGAGAGATAATTAAGGTTTCGTTCTTCGAGACAAAGAAACTGGTCCTAGTGATTGTTTTTATGTTATCAGCATCTTAAGATAGACAAGTTAATATACCCAAGTCATCATATGTCTCAGTTCTTTTTAACAATTGCATGTTATGGTTTTTATACAAGCTGAGGACCAAAGTATACTAGCTCAACTGACCTCTACCCACAGCCTCATGATTGACCCCGTTCCAACTACCACTGCCAAACAAACACACCTTCCCCTATGGTGAGTAATTCAGTAAACCTTGTAATATAAAACCAAAATCTTTATTAAACAATCAACTTTGTTACTTAATGTCATGAGCTCTGATGGTGTCTTAAGGTACCATTTTTGTGGGCAAAAGGAGTGCTCTCAAAACAGGTTTTACTGTGTACCTTTTTTGTTGGTAAAAGAGGTGGTCTATAAAGACAGGGTTTACCTTACCTTTAAAATGACCAGTGATAGTGATTGAGGACACTATGCTCTCATTGAGGCTAGCCCTTTGAGAACATGTGACTCTTTAATGCTTCAGAAAAAAAACATACCTTAAGTATTTGGTGAAACCTATTCTTCTGAACACCCTGAAAATTAAACTATTTCACTATAACAAGCAATTTTTTGGCCTTTTCCATACAGTCATGAAACTTCAAACCATATCATTTGCTCAGAAATCTAATGACCCTACCCTAAATTCAAATTAATATATGCTGGTCTATTAATGGTATCATTTTAGAAAATGTATTTTGCTTGGAAAGATGTAGCATTTACATAAGCATATGTTAGCTTGTGGTAAGAGACATTGTCTAAAACTTGAATGATGTATTGGTGATAAGTACAGCTAAATCAGACATCAATGTCCTTTCAAACACTGCCAAGCCATGTTTAGCAAGTTGTGAGATTGAACATACTATGTATAAGAGGGATCAACCACAGACAAAACTTTGTTGACTAGTGAAAACTAACATCTCTCATTTTATTAATAAAGTTTTTTTAAAATATGAGAATATGATCTGTTTATTTTTTTTTTCTTTTGTTAAATCGGGAAAAATATGCAAATGTACGGATGCAATGTTTGTATTTCTCATGAAGTCCTATCTGATAGAATGTCAGGCAGGTGTCAGACATGTATATACATGTATATGTTAACCTCTTGATAGCTTTTCATAATTTTTTTTTGTAAAATGAAAAGAGATGCTTGTTTTCATTGGCAGTTATTTTGTAAAATGAAAAGAGATGCTTGTTTTCATTGGCAGTTATTTTGTAAAATGAAAAGAGATGCTTGTTTTCATTGGCAGTTATTTTGTAAAATGAAAAGAGATGCTTGTTTTCATTGGCAGTTATTTTGTAAAATGAAAAGAGATGCTTGTTTTCATTGGCAGTTATTTTGTAAAATGAAAAGAGATGCTTGTTTTCATTGGCAGTTATTTTGTAAAATGAAAAGAGATGCTCGTTTTCATTGGCAGTTATTTTGTAAAATGAAAAGAGATGCTTGTTTTCATTGGCAGTTTGCTATTTCATTTTCATTCATAATTTCCATCATGTATAAACTGATATGTCCTTGACCTCATATATAAACTTAAATGTTGCTGACCTCATGGAAGCCCCATAAATGTTCCTTACCTGGTATATGACCCAGAATGACCCTGACCTCATGAAAGGCCAATAAATGTCCATGAACTCATGTATGACCCTGTCATCATGTATGACCCAAAATATCACCAATCTCCTGTATGACCCTAAATGTCCCTTTCATCATGTATGACCTGAAATGTTTCAGTCATCATGTATGACCCAAAATGTCCCTGTTAACCCTTTCATGGACTAGTGTATAACCTGAAATGCCCTTGACAGCCTTTTTTGAGAATTTATTGGCATAGCCTCATTACATGAGTTGGAATTTACCTCACACAATGCATAAGAGAGAGTAGTTGTCACTGTACACTAGCATTGTATCCATCTTATCCAATCAAAGGAGAGGATTTTATCATGTGTATGGATATAAGGTTTTGTCAAAATGTTTCTTGATCATGAGGTACTATTGTTCCATGAACAAAAATGTCACAGCCGAGAGCATGGATATGAAGCCAAATATGTTTTTGAAATTGATTTGATAATAAATGTAAATAATACATTTTAAAGCTAAGTGGCATAAATGTGTGAAATGATATTCCATTTGATTATATCATTTGATTATATTCTAATACTAATAGATATCAGCACTTAAAAAAGTACTTTTAAGGTTTGGCAGGGGTGGGAGACCAGGGGGAATTTATAGAGGCCACATTTGATTAATACCATCAACTGCTGACTTTACCTGCCCCTCCTTCAGAAACATAAGTTACACTCCACACAGCCCAAAAAACATGGAAGGTGTTACATGTCTAGCCAAGCAACTATAGAACATTCTATTAAATAATGCTAAAGAGTATTATTTGGTACAATTACCAAGGAGTCTAGCAGCTGTTTGATAACAAAACGAGAAAATAACAGATCATTTGTTGATTTCAGCCATAAGAGAGAGTCGAATGCTCTAGAAATGATTCATATTTACCTGTTATTTTTTATGATATTGAAAGAAGTAACATCAATCACCAGCCCTGATTTTAGGATACTCACTACAATGTAATGTGAAGAAGGAATCAGTTTATGTGTATGAAGTTGGAAAATAAATTATAAAGAAATGTTGCAAATTATTGAAAATAAATTTATTTGTTTTAAATATTTGTCCGCTTGGTTTATTGAAAACACTCAAAGACAATTTATCAGACACAACGTATTCTCTTGATGGTTTTTGTTTCGGAATAAAATAACATTATTTAAGACATCTTTATTATGATCATAAATGACCAGAAGCTTGTACCAAAAAAGATCAATCTGTTGTTGTTGTTGTAGGGTTTAATGACATTTATCAGCACACAATAGGCTATACGCGGCAGCCAGTATTAATAGTGGAGGAAGAACCTGGGGAAAACCCCTGGAAAGAACCACTGACCCACGAGAAGTTACTGGCAAGCTTTCTCACATATCCACGTTGGCCAAATCTGAGACTCGAAACCACACAGATAGAGGTGAGATGGCAGTGATCCGTAACAAAGAGTGCTTTAGACCACTCAGACACTCGGGGCCCCTAATCTGTTGCAGTAACAGATACAAGAAGACAAATCAAAAAGAGATCATATGCAAATGATTTTTACTTTTTAACATAGCATTTTAAAAAAATCAGTCATATCACTGCAGTGTTGCAGTTGATAGTGATGTCTAGCAGTGGGGCATAATGCCACAGATATGTAGCAAATTGTCCCACCTAGTCACATTGTGTCACCACACTAACCTCTTAATGCTGAGTATCAAGCAAAGCAGTTATTAATACTGGTTTTATAAGTCTTTGGTATCACTTGACCTGGGTGCTAACCCATCACCTCTCATCCAAGGCCGACAGTCTAACCACTTGGGGCACTTTTCAAAAAGAAAAGAAAATGCACTGAATTGAATGACTGGTTAACTGAACAGATTGCCGAAACTCTCAACAAGCAAGTTGGATAAAGAACCACATGGGGAGATAATGTAACCCCTTGAATGTGATTTCTTTTTCTTTGTGCATACCCCACTATAGAGTCTATTATTCCATTCAAAAGAAGTCATGTGAGTCACTTTCATTAGCGGTATTAGGCAGACGTTGTTGATATGCAACTTATGAATATTTCAGTGATGGATACATATGCATTTCGAAAGTGAAAAATGTTTTAAAATATTTTTGGTTTGGCAAAACAAAAAAGTGAGATGGCATATGTGAAATTAAATGAAGGGATTTTTCAGTTTGGATGTAAACTTCAAAAGAAACCATCATCACTAGAAAGATTTCTTTAGTTTACTATTTACAGGAAGCAATCATCTGCTCAGGATATTTGATCCTAAAGAATCTGATAAAGAAGGAATTAGGCATAGTAAAACTGTAGTATAATTTCAGACAAAAACAGGAGTTCAATTAAAGCAGAGCTAATACATTGGATTAAATCAATCCAAGGTTGAGAGAACAGTTTGGTGATTCCGTATTGAAGATTTCTGGATGCTGCTACATACTTATCTCCTCATACTGATGTTACTTTCAATAAACCTTAAAGACCTCAACTTGTTGATTTATGTCAGCATTTTAATGAACATGTACAATAAAAGAATACCTCTGATGAATGTACATTGCTATGTCACTTACACATTTCTTAATAGCCATATGTTGTTGTTGTAGGTATTCCAGAAATAGGGTCATCTACTTCATAAGATAACTTATGGTAGATACATACTCCTCAGAACTAAGACAACTTATGGTGGATATATACTCCTCAGAAGTAAGACAGTGTGGTAAATATATACCTCCTCAGAACTAAGACAACTTATGGTAGATACATACTCCTCAGAACTAAGACAACTTATGGTAGATACATACTCCTCAGAACTAAGACAACTTATGGTAGATACATACTCCTCAGAACTAAGACAACTTATGGTAGATACATACTCCTCAGAACTAAGACAACTTATGGTAGATACATACTCCTCAGAACTAAGACAACTTATGGTGGATATATACTTCTCAGAAGTAAGACAATGTGGTAAATATATACCTCCTCAGAACTAAGACAACTTATGGTAAACATACTCCTCAGAACTAACACAACTTATGGTGGATATATACAGTACTCGGAACTAAGACAACTTATGGTAGATATATACCTCAGAACTAAGACAAAATATGGTAGCTACATACCACAGAACTAAGACAACTTATGGTAAATATATACCTCCTCAGAACTAAGACAAAATATGGTAGATTCATACCTTAGAACTAAGACAACTTATGGTAGATACATACCTCAGAACTAAGACAAAATATGGTAAATACATATCTTCTCAAAACAAAGACAAATTATGGTAGATACATACTCCACAGATCTAATCAATGCAGAGTGAATATAATCCTCCTCAGAACTAAAATTACTACAAGAAGTTAAATACCTCAATTGAACATGGCACTCGTGCATACATTCCAAGAAAGATGTGGGGCGCCGAGTGGTCTAAAGCGCTGTCCGTTACGGACCACTGCCATCTCACCTCTGTCTGCGTGGGTTCGAGTCTAAGATTCGGCTAATGTAGTTAAGTGAGAAAGCTTGCCAGTAGCTTCTCGTGGGTCAGTGGTTCTTTCCGGGGTTTTTCCGGTTTCTTCCTCCACCACTAATACTGGCCGCCATGTATAGCCTATATATTGTGCTGAAAAATGGCGTTAAACCATAAAAAACAAAAAAAACAAGAAAGATGTAACATGAACAGATAGGAATAGCGAAACATTTATTGACTGTACATGTAATTCTTTTTGTTGTTAGAAAGGTAAAAGATACTAACACTGCAGTAGTAAACCATGTATGCAGAATGCTCGTGAATGATTTAGAGGTTACTGCATTTGTAGGGGAATATATGAACGACTTTTTCTGAGCAATAATGCACAACATTAGGAATAAAGTATTACTTGGAACAAAAACATGTTCTTGTTTTCCCATAACAAATTTAGTAACCTTTTTATTATATAAATGCTTTGCCTTTTTATCTAAGAAAGAGTAATAAAAAGAACACTACAAGTAAGAAATTAATTTAATTTCTGTTCAATTCCAAAGTAAATATGCAATCGTAATTCAACCAATGTTTATCAACAGAATCCATGCACACATTTCACTGCCAAGCAATCTTAGTAGCATATGCATTCAGTCATTTGTTTACAAAAGAAATCTAATTTTGCTCTACTTCTGGTAAAATTAAATTTAGAGTCATATTGTGACTGATTACACTTTAAAACAACATTTGCAATTGGTCAGGAAAAAGGGAATTTGCTTTTATATTTGACCCAACTAAATGTCGCTTGGGGGGAGGGGGACTGGCTTTGACAGCTGCATAAGTGTTTATGCTTTGTGTTACGAGTCTATACTGTTAAAATAAGTAACCAAAAAGAGTGAAAGACACAAATCATAGCAATTTAAAGTCCTGAATTAAATTCAGTAAAAGTCTGTGGTAGCTTTTTAAGTGTTGATATGTCAACAGTTTTTTGTTGAATAACAAAAATATAATTCCTGGTTTGAATGTACTAAAACTTCCGGTGAAAGGCTGTATCCAATAATTTTGTCAGAGCACTTTTGTAGTTTTAGAGAAAGAGAAAACAAACACTTGAATTCAATAATTTGAACAAAACATATTCCAGCCCCCAACTGCTGGTCACAACATACAATATACAACCTGAAAGTGCTAGATCTTAAAGCCGGAATGACCAAGTCCTCACAATGACAAGATTGCCTAGTTCTCTACTTTACCTCAGGTCACATTTAGCATTTTCTATTAAAAAACATTATGAAATGGAAAATAATAATCTAGAATGATCCTGATGCTTACAAAAACAAAGCCTTAAGCTGTAAAATTCACTTAGGAAGGACCAAAACCCTGACCCCAAAAAACATTTACTTCTTCGATCAATAAATATCCTGATAGCCTAAACACATACAGAATAATTTAGATATGTATTCGTTGTTTACATAAAATAAAATTTTAAAAAATCAATCAGGTCAAGCAGAAATTAACTCAGTTTTGGATAAGGTCAAGTCCAGCACACAATGTTATATTGCAATAGCATCTATTGAAATTATATATATTTTTTTTAGAAATTTAAACAATCAATTAAATTAAATATATTATAACAGTTGTCTTTGATAGTTTGGAATCAGAAGTGTGGAAAAATGTGAATTTTAATTGAAATTCTCAAAGAAACGAAGGGTTAAAGTATGTTTAGCAGAGAATGTCACATTCATTTCGTGTTTGAGTGCAATAAGGAGAATGTTTTTTATTTCTAAATGTAGCGGAACTTACAGTATAGTTTTGCGGTATGGAACCGTTATAACTGATTAGCAGAAATAACTAAGAAAGTATATTTTGAGAGCCCCAAAGACAGGATCCCGCTGGGTACGTGCCTCTTGTGCCCCCTCCAGTCCTGACCACTGTGGTCAGACTTTTGTTATACTGAAGTGGTACGAATGTTTTGTTTGCATGTACCGTTTTGATCTCTCCAACTTTTTCATTCAAACAAATTTACAAAAGAAAGTGGTTACTGAAGGTTGAAAAATGATAGTAATAATCATGAAGATTAAAGGAGTTCTTAGATTTACCGGTTGATGTTTACCATGGTACGACTAGCATGTTTCTGATTGATGGATGTGGCAATTTAGATGACAGATGAATAAAGACAACTAACCTTCCAAGTGGTTGGCATTTGACATATATGTATGGGTGAGCGTCCAAAAGAAAAACCCATAATCAAAGATTTTAGAGAAATACGTTTTTGAGCAGTGTCTTATATTAAGAACAAAAACGCAAAGAAAAGAATAGTTGAAGAAAATAGTGTTACTCCATATGAAAAGTCAAACTTGTAGATACTTAAAAAAGAACGAAATAATTTATTTTTAATGCATGTAGATCTTCGTCATCATTCTAAGCTTAGATATTCTTTGGGTAAAGTATTCATGTTGTTAAGCCGAAAATGTTAATTTTAAGAACTCAATGTCACTTGATTCGATTCGAGTTTTATTATTGTAAGTATTCAATGTCACTAGATTCGATTCGAGTTTCATTTTTGTAATAACTCAATGTCACTTGATTCGATTCGAGTTTCATTATTGTAAGTATTCGATGTCACTCGATTCGATTCGAGTTTCATTATTATAATAACTCAATGTCACTTGATTTGATTCGAGTTTTATTATTGTAAGATATATATAAATTAATTTTCTGTTAATTTTCAAATTAAGATATGGACAATCTTTGTAGATTTCGAATTTTAAAATTAATTTCTGTTATATATTGTTTAGTTCCCTTACATATTGTTTAGTTCCAATACATATTGCTTAGTTCCCTTACATATTGCTTAGTTCCCTTACATATTGCTTAGTTCCCTTACATATTGCATATTGCTTAGTTCCCTTACATATTGCTTAGTTCCCTTACATATTGCTTAGTTCCCTTACATATTGCTTAGTTCCCTTACATATTGCATATTGCTTAGTTCCCTTACATATTGCTTAGTTCCCTTACATATTGCTTAGTTCCCTTCCATATTGCTTAGTTCCCTTACAAATTGCTTAGTTCCCTTACATATTGCATATTGCTTAGTTCCCTTCCATATTGCTTAGTTCCCTTTAATATTGCTTAGTTCCCTTACATATTGCTTAGTTCCCTTACATATTGCTTAGTTCCCTTACATATTGCATATTGCTTAGTTCCCTTACATATTGCATATTGCTTAGTTCCCTTACATATAGCTTAGTTCCCTTACATATTGTTTAGTTCCAATACATATTGATTAGTTCCCTTACATATTGCTTAGTTCCCTTACATATTGCTTAGTTCCCTTACATATCGCTTAGTTCCCTTACATATTGCCATAGTTCCCTTACATATTGCTTAGTTCCCTACCATATTGCATATTGCTTAGTTCCTTTACATATTGCTTAGTTCCCTTACATATTGCTTAGTTCCCTTACATAATGCTTAGTTCCCTTACATATTGCTTAGTTCCCTTCCATATTGCTTAGCTCCCTTACAAATTGCTTAGTTCCCTTACATATTTCATATTGCTTAGTTCCCATCCATATTGCTTAGTTCCCTTTAATATTGCTTAGTTCCCTTACATATTGCTTAGTTCCCTTTAATATTGCTTAGTTCCCTTACATATTGCTTAGTTCCCTTACATATTGCATATTGCTTAGTTCCCTTACATATTGCATATTGCTTAGTTCCCTTACATATAGCTTAGTTCCCTTACATATTGTTTAGTTCCAATACATATTGCTTAGTTCCCTTACATATTGCTTAGTTCCCTTACATATTGCCATAGTTCCCTTACATATTGCTTAGTTCCCTTCCATATTGCATATTGCTTAGTTCCCTTACATATTGCTTAGTTCCCTTACATATTGCTTAGTTCCCTTACATATTGTTTAGTTCCCTTACATATTGCTTAGTTCCCTTACATATTGTTTAGTTCCAATACATATCGCTTAGTTCCCTTACATATTGCTTAGTTCCCTTACATATTGCCATAGTTCCCTTACATATTGCTTAGTTCCCTTCCATATTGCATATTGCTTAGTTCCCTTACATATTGCTTAGTTCCCTTACATATTGCTTAGTTCCCTTACATATTGTTTAGTTCCCTTCCATATTGCTTAGTTCCCTTACAAATTGCTTAGTTCCCTTACATATTGCATATTGCTTAGTTCCCTTCCATATTGCTTAGTTCCCTTTAATATTGCTTAGTTCCCTTACATATTGCTTAGTTCCCTTACATATAGCTTAGTTCCCTTACATATTGCATATTGCTTAGTTCCCTTACATATTGCATATTGCTTAGTTCCCTTACATATAGCTTAGTTCCCTTACATATTGCTTAGTTCCCTTACATATTGCTTAGTTCCCTTACATATCGCTTAGTTCCCTTACATATTGCCATAGTTCCCTTACATATTGCTTAGTTCCCTTCCATATTGCATATTGCTTAGTTCCTTTACATATTGCTTAGTTCCCTTACATATTGCTTAGTTCCCTTACATAATGCTTAGTTCCCTTACATATTGCTTAGTTCCCTTCCATATTGCTTAGTTCCCTTACAAATTGCTTAGTTCCCTTACATATTTCATATTGCTTAGTTCCCTTCCATACTGCTTAGTTCCCTTTAATATTGCTTAGTTCCCTTACATATTGCTTAGTTCCCTTTAATATTGCTTAGTTCCCTTACATATTGCTTAGTTCCCTTACATATTGCATATTGCTTAGTTCCCTTACATATTGCATATTGCTTAGTTCCCTTACATATAGCTTAGTTCCCTTACATATTGTTTAGTTCCAATACATATTGCTTAGTTCCCTTACATATTGCTTAGTTCCCTTACATATTGCTTAGTTCCCTTACATATTGCTTCGTTCCCTTACATATTGCCATAGTTCCCTTACATATTGCTTAGTTCCCTTCCATATTGCATATTGCTTAGTTCCCTTACATATTGCTTAGTTCCCTTACATATTGCTTAGTTCCCTTACATATTGTTTAGTTCCCTTACATATTGCTTAGTTCCCTTACATATTGTTTAGTTCCAATACATATTGCTTAGTTCCCTTACATATTGCTTAGTTCCCTTACATATTGCCATAGTTCCCTTACATATTGCTTAGTTCCCTTCCATATTGCATATTGCTTAGTTCCCTTACATATTGCTTAGTTCCCTTACATATTGTTTAGTTCCCTTACATATTGCTTAGTTCCCTTACATATTGTTTAGTTCCAATACATATTGCTTAGTTCCCTTACATATAGCTTAGTTCCCTTACATATTGCTTAGTTCCCTTACATATTGCCATAGTTCCCTTACATATTGCTTAGTTCCCTTACATATTGCTTAGTTCCCTTACATATTGCATATTGCTTAGTTCCCTTACATACTGCATATTGCTTAGTTCCCTTACATATAGCTTAGTTCCCTTACATATTGTTTAGTTCCAATACATATTGCTTAGTTCCCTTACATATTGCTTAGTTCCCTTACTGCTTAGTTCCCTTACATATTACCATAGTTCCCTTACATATTGCTTAGCTCCCTTCCATATTGCATATTGCTTAGTTCCTTTACATATTGCTTAGTTCCCTTACATATTGCTTAGTTCCCTTACATATGGCTTAGTTCCCTTACATATTGCTTAGTTCCCTTCCATATGGCTTAGTTCCCTTACAAATTGCTTAGTTACCTTACATATTTCATATTGCTTAGTTCCCTTCCATATTGCTTAGTTCCCTTTAATATTGCTTAGTTCCCTTCCATATTGCTTAGTTCCCTTTAATATTGCTTAGTTCCCTTACATATTGCTTAGTTCCCTTACAT
Source organism: Unio delphinus (assembly GCA_029339505.1). Classification (NCBI taxonomy): domain Eukaryota; kingdom Metazoa; phylum Mollusca; class Bivalvia; order Unionida; family Unionidae; genus Unio; species Unio delphinus. The sequence continues at coordinate 5,008,724 of JAQISU010000174.1, forward strand.
ATTGCTTAGTTCCCTTACATATTGCATATTGCTTAGTTCCCTTACATATTGCATATTGCTTAGTTCCCTTACATATAGCTTAGTTCCCTTACATATTGCTTAGTTCCCTTACATATTGCTTAGTTCCCTTACATATGGCTTAGTTCCCTTACATATTGCTTAGTTCCCTTCCATATTGCTTAGTTCCCTTACAAATTGCTTGGTTCCCTTACATATTTCATATTGCTTAGTTCCCTTCCATATTGCTTAGTTCCCTTTAATATTGCTTAGTTCCCTTTAATATTGCTTAGTTCCCTTTCATATTGCTTAGTTCCCTTACATATTGCTTAGTTCCCTTACATATTGCATATTGCTTAGTTCCCTTACATATTGCATATTGCTTAGTTCCCTTACATATAGCTTAGTTCCCTTACATATTGTTTAGTTCCAATACATATTGCTTAGTTCCCTTACATATTGCTTAGTTCCCTTACATATTGCTTAGTTCCCTTACATATTGCCATAGTTCCCTTACATATTGCTTAGTTCCCTTCCATATTGCATATTGCTTAGTTCCCTTACATATTGCTTAGTTCCCTTACATATTGCATATTGCTTAGTTCCCTTACATATTGCTTAGTTCCCTTCCATATTGCTTAGTTCCCTTACAAATTGCTTAGTTCCCTTACATATTGCATATTGCTTAGTTCCCTTCCATATTGCTTAGTTCCCTTTAATATTGCTTAGTTCCCTTACATATTGCTTAGTTCCCTTATATATTGCATATTGCTTAGTTCCCTTACATATTGCATATTGCTTAGTTCCCTTACATATAGCTTAGTTCCCTTACATATTGTTTAGTTCCAATACATATTGATTAGTTCCCTTACATATTGCTTAGTTCCCTTACATATTGCTTAGTTCCCTTACATATTGCTTAGTTCCCTTACATATTGCCATAGTTCCCTTACATATTGCTTAGTTCCCTTCCATATTGCATATTGCTTAGTTCCTTTACATATTGCTTAGTTCCCTTACATATTGCTTAGTTCCCTTACATATGGCTTAGTTCCCTTACATATTGCTTAGTTCCCTTCCATATTGCTTAGTTCCCTTACAAATTGCTTAGTTCCCTTACATATTTCATATTGCTTAGTTCCCTTCCATATTGCTTAGTTCCCTTTAATATTGCTTAGTTCCCTTACATATTGCTTAGTTCCCTTTAATATTGCTTAGTTCCCTTATATATTGCTTAGTTCCCTTACATATTGCATATTGCTTAGTTCCCTTACATATTGCATATTGCTTAGTTCCCTTACTTATAGCTTAGTTCCCTTACATATTGTTTAGTTCCAATACATATTGCTTAGTTCCCTTACATATTGCTTAGTTCCCTTACATATTGCTTAGTTCCCTTACATATTGCTTAGTTCCCTTACATATTGCCATAGTTCCCTTACATATTGCTTAGTTCCCTTCCATATTGCATATTGCTTAGTTCCCTTACATATTGCTTAGTTCCCTTACATATTGCTTAGTTCCCTTACATATTGTTTAGTTCCCTTACATAGTGCTTAGTTCCCTTACATATTGTTTAGTTCCAATACATATTGCTTAGTTCCCTTACATATTGCTTAGTTCCCTTACATATTGCTTAGTTCCCTTACATATTGCCATAGTTCCCTTACATATTGCTTAGTTCCCTTTCATATTGCTTAGTTCCCATCCATATTGCTTAGTTCCCTTACATATTGCTGTCCATATTGCTTTGCACGAGCCTCAACGTCTAATAGCAGTATTATTTATTGCAGTTGGCAGTTACTAATGTCCTAGATACTGATGGTATTCTTCACGTCCCTTTAAAACATTTAGGTCTCAAAATGAATGCATAAATGATTAGTTAAGAACAATCTCATTCTATCTCCATTTTGTTTATCAACATGTTAAAGTAAGGTTCATACAATAGTTGTTTAAATAATAACAGTGCTGTAAATATAATAAGTTCGTATGATGATTTTATTTTTCAAAAGTCATCGTCAACAAGTATATGTTTGTAAATAATAAACATATATAACATTTGAAAAAAGAAACTATTCATCTGCAAAATTGTGTTCTGAGATTTTCCATCTATTTCCAAAATGCAGACTTGTTTTGGTAAGCTTTATGGATTTTATCTGCATCGCTTTTTAAACAATCTTTTACTAAACAGATAACTTGCATAACATACCATTTAAAACCAGTCGTATTTCTTTATATCTATAAATACAATTGCACTATTTATGCGTTGTTCTTGTATACTTTCGTATCAAGTTATCAGAACCAAATATACTTTAATGTTATTTTACTTTGCAAATAGAGCATATATTTATTCACTGGAAATATTGTTGGTTTCCATTTGTAGACACAACATGCATTTTTCGGCTTTTATTTCTTCAAGCGATTTTCGATTTAACTCAGCGCATTGTAATATTTAAATATAATATTTTCACTGTAATCTGTTGGATCGAATATCTTGTGTCTTGATTTGATGTAATTACAAGAACCCTAATATAATATGTTTGGCTGGTTTGATTGTACTTTTGATACTCATTATCCAAGATAATATTCTGCATTATGACATGCAGAGGCTCTCTCATTGGTTGTCAATTTCGCTTTTGAAAGGTCCAGTGATACTTTTAAGTTCATTTATTTTGAATTTTCTAATAGAAATCTCATGCACTGTCGTAATCGAATTGTCTGCACTATAACATAGTCATTTTTACACATGTTTCTATCCATTATTGTTATTTATCTGTGGTAACAACAATCCTGGGGAAAATATACTTGAAAATATTGGTACCTTCCATCTTTGACATTACGACACCACATTAAATATGACTAACTTGTCAACATGTCTTTGAATTTTGTCATTGAGTCATATCTGGCGTATCCTGGACACTTGCAAGTTGGTGGAGCCCATATGTCTCCAGGATGTAGATCACAGCCGATATCCATGTTACCGTATGGCTCGCCCTAGTCTCGAACATGTTGCGGTCGAGTTCATGTATGAACCCTTCCGTACTGGCTGTGGACTTTAACTGTGAAGACTTCCGCCCTGTCATATTTTTGCCACTCATGATTTTTTTGGGGTCAATGATTAATCATAATAGCTTCTCTTCACTTACATTTTCAGCTGCCTTATTATTAATGTACAATCACATATCTCTCTACTTTAATTTTTCAAATCTTTTAGATGTTTTGACAAGCATGCATTTTGTCTTAGATTCCCTTATTACTATCGTATTTCTATCATGCGAAACTAGATCAAAGGCTTTCTTAAAATCTAGAAATATTACGCCAGTTAGATTGACAGTATTCATTTCTTCCATCAACTCATCAGTTAATTTTGTGAGAACTCTTTGATAGGGATGTTCACTGCAGAAGCCTGTCTACTCACTGTGGAAGAGAGAACATTGTTTTTACAGTAGTTATAAACCCGTTTCACTTGCATGCAGGAACTCAGAGAATATGCATTCCAAGAAGAGCGTCAATGCCACTACAGGGCACGCAGGAACTCAAATATAACGCTGCTAATTTTTAAATTTTAGCTGTGCGCCCTAATTTTTAACCGCCGCTACCGCTCATGTAAATCATTCACGAACAGATCCGAACGACCATTTGATTTTCATTAGAGCATAGGGGATTCATACAAAACAACAACAAAGGTGATTATCACTTTATACTAGTGGAAAAACAATTTGTAGGGATATTTTCTTTAAATTTTGTTTTTAAATATATTTCTACTTGTCTACTTAAAAGACAAACCTTTGCACTTCCCAGCCCCAACCCTACCAAAAAGTTAAGTAGTCAGTCACTTAAAATAAATGGCGTCATTTTTACTGCTCTACACCCTTTATCATCCGGCCATTCATGCGATCTTCGAAACAAACAATAACTTGACTTACACCCTCGGCCCCCCCCCCCCCTTTTTTTTTTTTTTTCTTCTTCATTTCAGTGGTAAAATTTACATGATAGCAGAGGCGTAGCTAGGGGGTGCAGGGGGGTACATATGTCCCCGGGCGCCAAGGTACAGGGGCGCCAAAATGAGGCTTGCAACGAGACATTATAATAAGTAAACAAGGATAATAAATCGGTCATAGAAAAATGTGATTAAACGGGGAGGGGGCTGGGGCGCCAATTTTACAATTCGTCCCCGGGCGCAAAATATCATAGCTACGCCTCTGCATGATAGCATGCCTATATATCCGAAATTTAGCGGTTGACATATACACAATATAACTGACGGTAGATTGTGTGAACGTAAACGTACCAAATACACGCGTGAAACGTCTACCACCGCAAACACCGATTCTCACGCTATCCAGTATACCGAACAATAAATAGTACATGCAGGTTGGGAATCGTGCTCAATACATGCACCGGCACACAAGACAATTTAACCCACTAAACCCCCTTTTCATCTCGTACCGTATACCGTTCCCTTGTATCTCTTGCAGTTATTTCGATAACAAAACTGACTTGTACACAGCTTGATTTGATTTTATGCACAGTATTACAGGTCAACAAATCGGACACAGCTTGATTTTATGCACAGTATTACAGGTCAACAAATCGGTAGGCTCGGCCATATCTGTTGGTTGAACATTATATCCTTGTAATCCCTATAACATGGCACCAACGACAATTACAGAACTTGTTGTCAAGGATATCCGCTTTCCGACTTCACTGGAGAAAGATGGTTCAGATGCTATGGTGAGTACTAAATGGATAGTTGCTGGGTTATGAATACATGTAAAGATGTAATTCATGCTGTCGTAGCTGACATGTTAAAGTGTGTGCTATAAATAGTCCGGCTATCAGCAGTCAACGGTGCGGTAGAAATGGGTTCCGACCAAACTGAGGGGGCAGGGTCCAGTTTTTATGTACAAATTTAATGTCGCATGCACCTGCCTAATATAAAAATTCATTAAAAATATAATACGCGAGTGAGGTAAAAAAGGTACATATTTCTGGATAGGTATTATGTAGGGCAACATAATCATATCACACACATGACCTGACAAGTCTACTGAAGTTCTTAGAATAAAATATTTATGTACCCCAACCCCTATTTTATACATGCATTTTTCACATCCGAAGGCCATTTTTGACAGCATGTGGTGCTCACAGTGCAAACGCAAGGCTTTTTCCTAGATGAAAATTTTGAAAACATTGTCTACTAAATAGCTTGATGCAATTCATAATAGTTGTCATCCATGCCGTTTTTGAGATATTCTACTTGCCTTGAACCCACGTGTCTACTGCTATGGGAGGCTAGCTCTTCTTCCTAGCCGACTATTGGTATTTCACAATCAACATACTGCAGAGTAACTATGGAAAGTGTACATGTCTGACATCAATTTCAAGAACAACAAAAGCCTGAAACACCTAGTTCACAAATTGATCCATATCTTTAATTATTACACAATAGTAGCTCAAAAACTCACACCATACCCTTAAGTTAAGAAATTTGCCAGGGGCCAATTTACGAAACTGGACCCTGCCACCTGAGAGCATATTTGCTGGCCGAGAGTAGCCAATGGACCTTGACCCACATACATGTGGAACAAGATAGATTGACGATCATTGGCTAACAAAGATGTATAGATATTGAGATAAATGAATCTGATAGATGGGGTAGGAGTTCAGTGATTGAGGTATATGAAGTCCACTTCTATTGTATTCGCACACTTTCTCATTTGTTTGTACCCCCAATCAGAAAACTCACTGTCCTTTGTTGGCATCTAGAATTGTCCATTTTAGTAAGAACTGTGTCTTATGCATCCAATGATTGTGTTAGGGTCCACTTGTTACTTAGTGGTGGATTAGTTTGGTTATCGTTACCTAAAGGATGATCGACCACGGTGGTTTTGCCCGGATCGAGTGAATAATAATACAAATAAGTATGAACATTAATGGATGGAATAACGGAGGTCTGAAATGTTTAAAAGGTTTATGAAATTTTCTAATATATTCAAGTTCGAGTCCGGTTAGAAAAGCCAATATAGAAGACGATGACGTATGCTGAAATCTGCCTTGTGCTTATATACAGTTCCTTGTAGAAACACAGTATTTAACACTCTGGTGTTGGAAATCTGAATAAAATTTTGATAATCTGTCTTTGTCCCTGAATTATGTATGAACACATCAAATATTTCCAGAGATACGAATTATTTCTGTAAAATCCAAATGAACCGAAGAAAAGTTAGCATATATTCAGAAACTGGCTACAACAAAAGAAAATGACTTAACGTCAGATATAAAAGCCCAGAACTGAGAATATTTTACTAAAACTAGGATTATATCATATTTTGATATGACATTTTGAGAGAAAAAAAGCCCCAAATTGCGAAATCGAGAAGAGGGAAAAAGAAGGGGGGGGGGGAGGCGTCATCGTTTATATCATTGACTCCTAACTTGATCCTGACGAGAACCAATCATTTTGTTTTAATAATAAAAAGTTGTTTACTTCTTAATTTACTAGTCGCATCTTGACCTTTACAGAAACCAATTATTTTAAAATAAAGATAAAACTTGTTTATGTGGGTGCCACTAACCCTTAATTAAGGTCAGGATCAAGGTCAACATTACTTTTTTTTTACCCAAATATAATTCAGGTCAACCGATTTTCTGAAAAAAATCGTCTCTAGTGAATAAATTTACATTACAATTGCATTTAATTAAAAAAAAAAGAATTTAGAACTGACAAACAACCGTGACCAAAATAAACGTTTATGAGATGAGACATTCGAAACACTATCCACTTGCTAAGATATGCAGCTGATTCTTTAAACCTGGATAGATTTTTCTTTTCGCGCTGGCTAGTATTACGTACAGTGTTGAGTAGGGGTGCCACTTTTGCCACTTTTTCCTGTTTCTGCCTTTTTGTCTACAATAGCTTCTTGAGATGGAGAAAGTATTACTGCTGGAAGTTCGGATCATGTTCCAGGTTCGGGTTAATGTATACGTGCGCGATAAGATCTTAAGGACAATCCTTCTTGAGTACATCGCTTAAGCTCTGCAAACATTACGTTGCCTTGTTCAACGTTTTCCATGTTGAATTACGCAATAAACACCAAACGATTCGCCATTAGCTTGTATATACACAGTAATTTCTCTGTATATCAACTTGGTGCGTATTATATTTGCATTAATTTCCATCCGTGAGATGTGTTAAGAGCGGTATATATAGGATTGGCAAATCGTTCATTAAAATGTTGCCTTGGTGTTATCGTTTTCATTGATTCATATAGGCGTGGTGAGGTGAAAGATTCTCAAGTGCCTCTGTACGTCTTCGTCGTGTACACGCTGCCTTTGGAATCATAATAACGCGCCCTCTAATTTCTTGTGTTCAGTGTCGTGCAAAGAAGTTTACATATGTCGAGCCTCCTAGGTCCACCCGTTAAAGAAAACGATGATCTTTTAAAAGTTTTGGCGGTGAAAGCGCTCCTACGTTATTGAAGCTACCAAGCATTAAATAATATCTGTGTGCGTGGACGTGCTGACATAAATCTCATCTTTTTAACTAGATCACTCCTACACTCGTAGAAAGAGTCGAGAGATGGATCATGCAATGTGGTATAAGGGTTGTGATTGTACATTGAGGTAAATGTAATATAATAAATGTAGATGTGATTTAATACAGTCCACGGTTTTGATGAAAATCGTCAAACGAAGCTTCTCAGCTGGTCTTTCATCTCTTCCACATTAATGTGTGTGAAACGAACATACAAGTACGCGTTATCCTTTGTAGATGTTCTAGCAGATACAGGGAAGCTAAGCCGTTGATATCTAAAAATTCAGAGTGTCGCAGACGCGCTTGAACGTTGTTAGAAATATTCACCACTAATATGGTCAAGTCTGTTACTGATGAATCAAGTCTAAATATTTCGCGGAGCCGTTGCTGATATGTTGATAAAATACAATGTTCTGGTTCATGTTGAATATGTTTATAACCATCGATAGTAAGATACTGTTGAATTTATCAACTTTACACTTGCAGAACCAATATTTGGACACCAGTACGTGCAAGGATTGTTAAGTGAGTATCGGATCCGCATTGCAAGCACTCACGACTTTGATTTGTCATAAAAACGCTGAATAATGAAACCACACGTACGTATGGCTTAAAACATGTTGAGGCAATTCGACAGCAGATTTTCACCGTTACCTACAAAATGATAACAGGGGCCCCGAGTGGCCGATTGGTCTAAAGCTCTCACCATTACGGATCACTGCCATCTCACCTTTGCGTGGGTTCAAGTCTCGAGCTCAGCCATTGTGGGTATGTGAGAAAGCTTACCGGTACCCTCTCGTGGGTCGGTGGTTCTTTCCGAGTTTTTCTACCTCAGCCAATAATACTGGCCGCCATTTATAGCCTATTTTGTGCGTTAAACCCTATAACGACAATAACGACAACAAAACGATAACAGCCAATGGACCAAAGCAACCAACTAGAGCACATATGCAAGAGTGATGCAAGTCGTTTACTCGGTCATTGATGCGGATCTGTTCGTGAATGATTTACACGATTATCTGGCAATTATGAATTCTCAGCTGAATAAGAGAAAGAAGACGCGTCCGAGCATTATACTGACAGCTCCCTAACACCTCTGCGGTTAAGATAGAGAATTTCTCATCATAATTGCCAGATAATCGTGTAGATCATTCACGAACATATCCGCATCAAAGACACCACATATAAGATTATAGTCGTGTACCAAGATTAACAGGTAATGCGAACAACTGTAATTTGCAATTTTCATAATGGCAAGTTCTGCCGCACAGTTTAAGTTTTCAACGGCACACACTTTTCCTTTGATGTTTGGCTTCCAGTCTGGATATAACAAAATAAATCTGCAAACTTATGTAAATTATGTCTGAAGTCAGTGTCTGCCCAGATCAGCTCAGATGACTAATCACTGAGGAATGCACCAACCCGAATACTCCCGTTATCATCTATGGCTTTTGCTCCTCTGGATATGGAAGGGTTTTCATTGGTTGGTGATTGTGGATGCCATAGTTATATTAATACAGATTTTATTTCTTTAATTATGATGATCTTCGCCACATGCACTATCACTGTTGACGTATTCACCATAGTCGCTAGACTCGCTTACTGGTGACATCAGAGACTTTAAGTTTTCTTGGACACTATCATAATATGACCTTGCACGCGTTAGGAACACGGAATGTCCTTCACAAACAGAAAATGGAAATATATACAAGTGTAATTGTGTTTTTTTTTTTTAAATGTTTCAGCACAAGAATCCGGATTACTCCTGTCCTTATGTGATTCTGAAAACGGACTCTGATCTTCAAGGGCATGGCATTACATTTACACTAGGAAAAGGCAATGAGATAGGTATAGTCAATCTACAAGGGCATGGCATTACATTTACACTTGGAAAAGACAATGAGATAGGCATAGTCAATCTACAAGGGCATGGCATTACATTTACACTAGGAAAAGGCAATGAGATAGACATAGTCAATCTACAAGGGCATGGGATTACATTTACACTAGGAAAAGGCAATGAGATAGACATAGTCAATCTAAAAGGGCATGGCATTACATTTACACTAGGAAAAGACAATGAGATAGACATAGTCAATCTACAAGGGCATGGCATTACATTTACACTAGGAAAAGGCAATGAGATAGACATAGTCAATCTAAAAGGGCATGGCATTACATTTACACTAGGAAAAGACCATGAGATAGACATAGTCAATCTACAAGGGCATGGCATTACATTTACACTAGGAAAAGGCAATGAGATAGACATAGTCAATCTACAAGGGCATGGCATTACATTTACACTAGCAAAAGGCAATGAGATAGACATAGTCAATCTAAAAGGGCATGGCATTACATTTACACTAGGAAAAGACAATGAGATAGACATAGTCAATCTACAAGGGCATGGCATTACATTTACACTAGGAAAAGGCAATGAGATAGACACAGTCAATCTAAAAGGGCATGGCATTACATTTACACTAGGAAAAGACAATGAGATAGACATAGTCAATCTACAAGGGCATGGCATTACATTTACACTAGGAAAAGGCAATGAGATAGACATAGTCAATCTACAAGGGCATGGCATTACATTTACACTAGGAAAAGGCAATGAGATAGACAGTCAATCTACAAGGGCATGACATTACATTTACACTAGGAAAAGGCAATGAGATAGACAGTCAATCTACAAGGGCATGGCATTACATTTACACTAGGAAAAGGCAATGAGATAGGTATAGTCAATCTACAAGGGCATGGCATTACATTTACACTTGGAAAAGACAATGAGATAGGCATAGTCAATCTACAAGGGCATGGCATTACATTTACACTAGGAAAAGGCAATGAGATAGACATAGTCAATCTACAAGGGCATGGGATTACATTTACACTAGGAAAAGGCAATGAGATAGACATAGTCAATCTAAAAGGGCATGGCATTACATTTACACTAGGAAAAGACAATGAGATAGACATAGTCAATCTACAAGGGCATGGCATTACATTTACACTAGGAAAAGGCAATGAGATAGACATAGTCAATCTAAAAGGGCATGGCATTACATTTACACTAGGAAAAGACCATGAGATAGACATAGTCAATCTACAAGGGCATGGCATTACATTTACACTAGGAAAAGGCAATGAGATAGACATAGTCAATCTACAAGGGCATGGCATTACATTTACACTAGCAAAAGGCAATGAGATAGACATAGTCAATCTAAAAGGGCATGGCATTACATTTACACTAGGAAAAGACAATGAGATAGACATAGTCAATCTACAAGGGCATGGCATTACATTTACACTAGGAAAAGGCAATGAGATAGACACAGTCAATCTAAAAGGGCATGGCATTACATTTACACTAGGAAAAGACAATGAGATAGACATAGTCAATCTACAAGGGCATGGCATTACATTTACACTAGGAAAAGGCAATGAGATAGACATAGTCAATCTACAAGGGCATGGCATTACATTTACACTAGGAAAAGGCAATGAGATAGACAGTCAATCTACAAGGGCATGACATTACATTTACACTAGGAAAAGGCAATGAGATAGACAGTCAATCTACAAGGGCATGACATTACATTTACACTAGGAAATGGCAATGAGATAGGTACGGTTATTCTGCAAACAGGAGGCACTTGACCCATAGTATATCAGTTTCCTTACTTTGATTTTTTTAAAAAATCATCATGCTACTTCTAGCGATTGCACGAAGGTTTATACCCTATGTTAGTCATGCTGCACTTGGTCAAGGGGCCCCGAGTGGTCGAGTTGTCTAAAGCGCTGTCCGTTACAGATTACTGCTATCTTACTTCTGTCTGCGTGCGTTCGAGTCTCGGATTCGGCCAATGTGGGTATGTGAGAAAGCTTGTCAGTAGCTTCTCGTCGGTCGGTGGTTCTTTTCGGGTGTTTTCCCCGGGTTCTACCTCCACCCTCCACCATTAACACTGGCCGCCATGTATATACTATTGCGTGCTGAAAAATTGCGTTAAACCCTGCAACAGCAACAAGCACTTGGTCAAATCACCGGTGTAGAGCAGAACTTCATCCAATATATCGCAACCTATATCTGTTTTTCCAACAAAGTCCTGTAATTTCTGGGGGAAAAATACTTTAAATGTAATCAAGTGACCGAAGAGCATTACAAACAAATCCACCTCAAGAATTTAACGTTGGCAAAGAAATCGAATGGGTGGATAAAATACTGTAAAGGTGGTACTTTTACTAAAACATTACAGGACATAAGCCTCGAAAAGATACCCTGCTAAAACTGTCACACAGCCTATATAACAATTTTATAGTACTCGTCATATTATGCAGTTTTTTTATACACGCACTTTTGCGCATATTTTCTGGTAGTTCATGTGTGTCCGTCCTTCTGTCCGTCAGTTTTTCTTATAACCTGAACTTATTCTATACTCACCAACGGAGAGTCATTATATATGGTCTGATGTTTTTTTAAAAATGAAATGCGTTGATGACAACGAAGGAGGTTTCGTATCCCATATGCAGCCATTAGAGGAGGAGGTGATAGTTGTACAAAATTTATTTACAGCAGTTGATGGAGGTTGATCATATTTAGCATGTTTTAGGACGTTGAACAGATGATAACGAAGTGCATTCATGGAGGTGCACTGCAGAACCAAAGCTAAAACATTTTGATATTTATTATAACTTCAAACTCTAGTTTATAATTTGGCCAAAAAATACCCCAAACAACCAGTACATTTTGATATTACCGGCGCCGAGGAACTTTATTTATTTGATTCCTATATACACGTGATAGAGTTTTCCCACTCTAAGTCAGGTGTATCCTACACTTATTGACACCAGAGATAAAGTTGTTATGTTTATGAATTCACGAATGTGGTTTTAGTAATAGAAGGGAGACAAATGTCAATTTATACACAATCATCCATGTTTAGAACACATTCCTTGTTGCAAAGTACAACTGTACATGCCGTGTCTATGGTGGTAAATACTTACAGAAAATACTCAGTATTTTTCAATCCTAATGACATGTCAACCTTTTTCCTTCACTATTACCTAATGTGAAATGAGAGAGCAAAAACTGGCCGTGTGTTTCGATATGGAATAAGTATATTTTTTCCTTGTAAATAAGAATATGTTGGTCGAAATTCCGTGAATCTTTCCTTCTGTAGAACCTGTGTGGTGTCCTGGGATGGTAACGCCTCTGGTTGGGGAAAGCAGTCGTACTCCTTCGGGGGTAGCTCACCCGCCTTGGTCACCACTTGACACTCAGCTCTCACCTGTGGCCCCAAGAAGCTGTGGCATACCATACGCAGCGGTCACAACTTGGAAAACGGCCTCTACTGGCTGGCTAAACCAAGCTGAGGGTAGCAGACTGGTCTTAAACCCTCGGTGAGAGGTTTTGTCTACACAGCATGTAAAGACTGGATTCGCCAGCCTGCACGGAGGAACCACCTGCTGGTCAACGGGCAGAAAGGAGATTCTCAGCAAAACACCATGGAGCGCTATGAGCTGGACGAGACACGTAGGACGTCATGGTCATCCACTGCACTCAACTCATCTCCGGCCGTCTCGATGTTGTCATGCTACTCACAAAAACAGTGTCACCGCACAAGTCATTATTGTCATCCACCCATCCTATTTCATCACCCACTAAAGTCCTGTGGCGACAGGCAAGCGACGAAGCGGCTGTTGTGGGCACACTGGCAGCCGTAGTCACAAACCTGTACGCAGGCGACTCAAGCCATTAGGGTCGTTCAACACTGACACGGAGCAGCAGTGGAGTGCGGCAACCCCCTGAGCAACCGAGCAACCCCTTTAAGGAATGCACTGCTCACCTCCCTGGCACGAGGAAAGGGCTAGAAAAGGTGCCCTAAACATTGCCTGCTCTAAACTTCCCTAGCCGTCCTATTGCGGCTGACAGGAATCCTACTCCAGCGGTCAAAATAAAAAAAAGATGAAAATGAGGATTCTTCGTCTCACACTTGACGCATGGAATATGATCACCTTGCTGAAAAGAGACGATGCAGGCAGACCCAAGAGAAGAACAGCTCTAATATGAAAGGAACTCGCCAGTTACAACGTATACATTGCTGCCTTGAGCAAGACCTGGCTTGCAGGAGAAGGCAAACTCTGTAAAAGAGGCTCCGGATACACATTCTTTAGGAGCGGCCGAGGAAGTGAAGAGCTCCGTGTGGCTGGTTTCCGTTTTTTAGTGAAGAGTGAAGACAGCTCTGATTGGCAAATTGGCTGGACCTTCCAAGGGAGTAAACGCAGACTCATAACAATGAAACTCCCCCTCTTGTCTGGAAGAAAGCACCTTACCACCATCAGTTGTTATGCTCCAACCATGACCAACTCAGATGAAGTAAAGGTCAAGTTCTATGAGGATCTTCAGTCTATCATTGCTTATGTTCAAATGGCAGATAATCTCGTCATTATTGGCGATTTCAGTGTAAGAGTAGGCTGTAATCACGTTGCTTGGGATGGTGTGTTAGGAAAGAACGGATTGGTTCACTGTAAAAGCAACGGTCTCTTTTGCTTCAGATTTGCGCCGAGCATAAACTGCTAATTACCAATACAGTCTTTCGCTCCCTACCCGTAACCGGACGTCATAGATGCCCCCTCTCTATAAGCACTGCCACCTCATTAACTACATAATTGTCAGGAAAAGGGACAGAAAGGATGTGCTTGTGACTATGTCCTGGTGCGGTGTTGACTGCTGAAAACATTCAACCTCAAAATCATCACCAAGCTCAACATCTGCATTCAGCCCAAAAGACGCCCACAGGAATAGAAAACCCATACACGACTAAACATCACCAAGCTGAAATGCACCAGTACCAAACAGTGCATAGCCTGGAAAAACGTCTGATATCCACCCCTGTCGACAATCAGAATGTGGAGACCGAGTGGGTGGCATTCAGAGAGCTGGTCTACAGCACAGTTTCGGAAATCATAGGACCCTTACCCAGAAAGCATCAAGACTGGTTTGATGAGAACTGCGACTAGATCAAGCAGCTGCTGAATGAGAAATACCGCCTCCTTCAAACCTACCTCAACAACCCCAAGTCAACCTGTAGGAAAGATGCGTATAACAATATGCGCAGAACTGTACAGCAGAAACTTCGTCAGATGTGAGACAAATGGCTGAGCAGCAAAGCTGATGAGATCCAATGCTACGCGGACCAGCATGACATGAAGAACTTCTTCAATGCCCTGAAATAAGTGTATGGACCTACATCCTCTGGATCATCCCCCTTCTCAGCGCGGACGGGAACACACTAATTACTGAGACAGAGAAGATTAATCAACGATTGGCTAAACACTAGGACATTATCCTGAATCGCTCTTCATCAATCAACAATGAAGCCATACATTACCCATCAACGGAGCACTGGATGATCCGCCAACCTTGCTTGAGACACAAAAAGCGATACGTCTGCTCTTCAGTGGCAAAGCACCTGGTTCACATCAGCTGAAGATTACAAGGAAGGGGGCACAGCCCTGATAGAAAGCTCCATCAACTCTTTTTATTGATGTGGCAGCAAGAGACGATCCCCCAGTAATTCAAAGACCCTTCCATATTCAACCCGTATTAGCGCAAAGGGATCTGCTAGGCCTGCAATAACCACTGAGGTATATCCTTACTCTCAATTGCAGGAAAGATACTCACCAGAATCCTATTGTACCACCTAACTACGTACCTTGACCAGGGACTACTGCCAGAAAGCCAGTGTGGATTCTGAAAAGAACGTGGGACCATCGACATGGTGTTTATTGTGAGGCAATTACAAGAGAAATGTCAAGAGCAAATCACTGACTTCTTTTCCATCTGCGTCGACTTGACTAAAGCTTTTCATACTATCAGTAGAGAAGGCTTGTCGAAGGTAATGGCCAAGTACGGATGCCGGAGATAATTTATATCCATGGTGCAGCATTTTCACGATGGCATGCAGGCACAAGTGCATGACAAAGGAGATACATCTGAACCATTTCCAGTAACCAATGGTGTCAAGCAGGGTTGTCTTCTGGCACCGACACTGTTCAATCTATTGTTCTTCGCCATGCTGACAAATGCTTTCAAAGACTGAGAGGTTGGAGTCTGCATCAAATACCTATTCACCCCTACGAGGCTTCAAGCGAAAAGCAAGATTATGACAGATACCATCAGGGATTTATTATTTGCTGATGTCTGCTTCCTCAATGCTGGCTCAGAATCCGGCATGCAATGCAGCGTTGAAAGGTTCTACAGCTCCTGCACAAGATTTGGTCTCACTATCAGTACCAACAAGACAGAAGTCCTGCATTAGCCGGCCCCTGGAAAGTTATATGTTGAGCCCAACATAACGTTCAATGGCGAAACACTCATCGTAGCAAAGCGCTTCACCTACCTTGGCAGCACACTGTCACAGAGAGTAACTATTGATGACGAGGTGAACCTTCACATTGCTAGAGCCAGTGCAACTTTCAACAGATTGTATGCCAACGTCTGGAATAGAAGAGGCATCAGCATCCAGCCCAAACTAAATGTCTACAGGGCAGTTGTGCTTCACACACTACTTTACGCATGCGAAATGTGGATGCTGTACCTACCCCACGCCAGGAAGATGAACCACTTTCTCACCACAAGTCTCAGGAACATCCTCAACATCAAGTAGCAGGACAAAGTTCCAGACACTAAGGTACTCACCGAAGCAAGTCTCCCCAGCATCCACACCATCCTGATGCAGTCGCAGCTATGCTGGGCGGGACATGTTGTATACATGCCAGACCACCGGCTGCCTAGGAGATTCTTCTATGGCGAGCTACAGCAAGAACAGCGATCCCACGGAGGCCAGAAGAAACGCTTCAAAGACAATCCGAAATCTGCTTTGAAAGCTTTGAATATAAACCTTGATTTCTGGGAGCGAACAGCAAGCGATCGAGTTACTAGGCGTTACTCCGTGCACATAGGCTTCCACGTTGTGCGAATCTACCAGGACAGCAGTTGCATAGCTGAAAAGCACGTGCCATCAACCTTCCTGCTGAGGTCCCCCTCATCCCGTGTTCTTTTACGCAAAGGAACATTCCGTGCAACGATTTGCCTCATCAGCCACCAGCGCACGCATAGTACATAACCAGCCTCACCAACCCTCATATGACTAGAGTGGTCAACGTCGAATCGACTGACGAACATCAGGAACAACAGAACCTAACGTTCGGGTGGTATTTACGTGCATTTGTTGGAATCTATTATTCTCACTCGTCTCTCTTTCTGTCAAAAATATACACATATATCGGCCAAAGATAAACTAGCACATCAGTTCTCAATAAACGAAAGGTCAGCGATTCCCGAAAATGAAGCAGTCTTTAAACTGCAGTTTTTAGTATATATTTCATTTATACAGGGTATAAGGACAAGGTTACGTGTTGAACACATGCCTAAAGCATTTCTGGTTGCTTTGTCTCAAAAGTCAGAAGTACAAGCAAATGTGTCACAGCATGAATTCTTCGTTTCATAATCAGGCATAGCAATTGAATCGAAAAAGTGGGAAACAAATAACAATCTAAAATGTTGGCTTACTAATTTACTGTCATAAGAAGCCTGCAATATGACGATCTTCACGGATGTTTCATTCTGGGGTTTCTCATTCGAATACGTTCCCCAATCACATTAACATTAGGGATATAAGCCTGCTACCTCGCGAATCCAGCCCTACCAAAAGACGAAAATTCGTCTTTTTGTCTATGTCCTATAGACAAAAGGGCAATAACTCTTGCCCCTTACCTCCCCTTGCCACCCACTAGGTGTCGCCAGTTTTTAAGCTTCACTGTACTATGCAAACAAGTACAACTAGACCTCCAATGAATCCAAGCCATCTTAGTGCAAATTCGGACCATCCGAAGTTAAATTTGGAATTATTGTGTTGGATAATCATTCTTCTACTTGTTGTATACATTATTTTACAATATTTTCAAATTTTGAGTGACTTTGTCACCTTTATGGACTTCGTCATGGGACGACCATGTTGCAACGTGGACATAGCACGCTAATGGCGGTACTCGTGTTGTCATTTACGAGTTCACGCGGCACTGAATAATTTCGCTTACTCTGTTTGTAACGGTTATGGTATTAGCGAATTAATAACATGCTGAATTGCTAATTTGTGCTTTGTTTTATCTTCTTTTGTCGTTTCAGTAGACTTCGTCTTTGAACGACCCGTTGCGACACGCTAATGGCGGTACTCGTATTGTCATTTACGAGTTAACGCGGCACTGAATAATCTTGCTTACTCTATTAGTAACGGTTATGGTATTATCGAATTAATAACATGTTGAATTACTAATTTGTGCTTTGTTTTTCTTCTTTTGTCGTTTCAGTAGAAATGTCAACAACAAATGCATGAACGGCAAAAAGGGTGTTAGCAATGTGGCAATGGAGGAAAATGATGTTGACATGGTACAACAGTCCGCCTTTAAACAGATGCGTCGTTGGGTACAGGGAACTACGGCGTAGCTATTAACATCTTTTGGGGAGTGTTCCCCCAATTTTAGGCTGCCCAGTGGGCGTAAGTCCCCCCGCATGTCTGAGCATGGCTTTCGGGCCTGTAAGTCAGGACGCATGGGGTTTTACCGGTTCCATCGAATCCATTTCATTATGCAATCTAGCCGTCACCGCACCGGCCGTCCAGCCAGCCGTCCAATGGTATTGCTAACACGGTCCGACCAACTATGATTTATGGGGATTTTAGTGACAAACCTGCCCGTCAAGCTGTACAGCCGGCAACATGCCAATACTATGACGGAGATTTTAATGAGAAATCTATCCGTCCAGCCATGCCATGGCAGCGGCCGGTACCGGCGATAGCCGGACTGTCACCGACATTTCGGCGGATCACACGCCAGACAAACCAGCCGGTAGTACCGTCCCAGTATGGGGACCTTTTTGCTAAAACGGAACGACCAACTATGATTTACGGGGATTTTAGTGACAAATTTGTCCATCAAGCTGTACCGCCGGCAACATATCAATACTATGATGGAGATTTTAGTGAGAAATCTGTCTGTCCAGCCAGGCTTTTGGAGTGGCCGGTACCGGTGATACCGGATCGTCGCCGACATTCATGCTGACCATTCGCCAGACAAACCAGCCGGCAGTGCCGGCCGCCCATATGTTCTCGGCTTCTCCACAAGGGAGAATTAGTAAAAGTGTCAATTATGACGGAACTGCGTCATCTATGTCAGCTGGTATGCTATACAGATATGCAAGCTGTACCAGAACCAACGTTCCCTCTGAGCGAATGGTAGATGTGCGTGCAGTGCTCGTTACACTGCACAAGCATTACGGAGAAGATTTAAAAAAAGAAAAATTTGACGATTCAGCTGCGAATGGATGCCTGAGTTGACCAGAACATAACTCAGCACACAGTGAGTGTGACGAAACACTTTCAGCTGTACACAGATCCGGTCATGGAACGGACTGAGCTTAGCTCCAAGGCCGCAGGGGAAGAATTTATAGGTTGTTGGGAACTTCAGAATGCCCACCACCTCCTACTGCCATTCAAGACTACAAAGTTAAGGCATCTGTAGATCATGAATGGGAGGAAGAGACTATGTCCTTCCTGCTTCTTCCCCAGTCGGTAAAAAATTCAGGAAGCTAACTTTCAGCGACGTTCTAGTGTAGCTGGTACGATACGAAACTCAATCAGACGCCTTCAGTACTGATCTCCAATGCCACGTCAAAGCTAGTCCGAAACGTAGTCGCTACGTCTTCAATATTAGACTTGGCTTCACTAGCGATGTTTCCAACTCCCTAGGCAAATCCGGCAATGACGACGCTTGTGAAGTGACGGCCTGGATTGCTAGAGTTATTAACAGGGCAGCTCACCATTCCATGGCCAATGCGTTGACTGCTTCTGCCAACTTCGACCTGATACGACATGACGCATGTAGGTGGTCCACGTCGCTCAAGCCCCATCTTACTCGGGCTTTACGGATGTCTCCGTTTGGGTCACCTTTACTCTTTGCGGGAAAATTGAAAAAGTTCGGAGGCAGGCAGCTCAGGAACTGCCCCTCCAACTCGTCGCCCAACTTTCGCAGGCGTTTCGAAACAATCATCCCCTGCCACCACGGAGGTATGATACGCGGACCAGGGAAAAAGGGATCCTTTCAATCAAATGTTTAGTATAGATCCCAACCCAATGCTGGGAGCCAACAGTCTAATCAAGCTAGGAGGCAACCATACAGAGGCAGCAAGAACCCAAGTTTCTCCGCCTTCAAGCCTCCTAACTCTAGACGTTGACATACCCTGCCCACCACCAGCTGTCTGCCTACCTGTGGGCAGCCGCCTCCTGCAATTTCAAGACCACTGGACTACTTTATTACCTCAGAACATTTGGGTGATTTAGGTCATTTCGGAGGGACTTTGGACTTTATTTATCCATCCCCTCCCCTGTCCTCCTCTCCCCTCTTCACGGATGTACCATCAGATCGGGAGAAGGATGCCTTTCTATATAAAAAAAAGATAAACCCTGCAATAGCTGGGGTTTTATTCATAGCTGTTTCTTATCCAGAGGCCATTCATCAACCTGAGCCGCCTCAACCAATACATTTTATCCCTGAAATTCAATGTGGCGATGGCGTGATCAATACGTCTTTCCATCCGACGGGTATGCTGTCAGTCTAGATATGACCGACGCATATTTTCATGTCCCTATCCACCGAGTCGCAGACATTTCTCCGTTGTGCTTGTCGGGACTCGGTTTATCAGTTCCAGGTCATACCTTTTGGACTCAACATCAGCCCTTGGGCTTGTACCAAGGTTATGGATTGCGTCGTCACCCTGTTCCGCTCGACTTCATCTATAGTGACGGCAGTTACTTGGACGACATCCTCCAGAAACATATGTTAAGTTCTACTCTGCTCAAAGGCAGAAACTATCTTATATCACTTTTACATCATCTAGGCTTTCTCGTGAACTGGATAAAGTCCGATCTCTGTCCAGCCCAGAGTTTTTGGTCCATCTGGGTGTGGAGTTTCTCACCGATCTGAATCTGGTAAGGCTTTCTTGCGTTTCCAAATGGAATCTGTCCTGGGTTTTAACATGGCTCAATTCAGACAGTATTGGGTCTTTAGCCCAAAATTCATTAAAGCTGCTATCATACAAAATGGGTTTCTTGATAGTCTTAGCTTCAGCATGCAAGGTGAGTGAGTTACAGGTCCTTTCCAGTGACCCGAACTATCTTCAGTTCAGATCAGATGGTTCGGTGGTCCTCTTGACGCAGCCAGGCTTCGTAGCCAAAAAAATAGGTTAGCATCCATTGGCAATCAAAGAGTCCTCATTAGTTCGCTTTCTTTTATAGATAAGTCAGGAGCAGCAGCCATGCAAGATCCTGTTTGTGCACTTTAGCACCATTTAAATGCACAGAGGTGAGTCAGGTCACATAAAAGCACCTCTTTCTTCAGGTGATAGCTGGGAAATGGGATATCACCATTCAAGCCCTTGCTTCATGGCTGAAGTGGGTTATACGCTCAGTGTACTCTGAGGATTCACAAGATTAGAGTCGCCTCATGCAGATTACCACTCATGAGATTAGAGCCATCTCAGCGAGCCTTGCATTCGAACGCAATGTTTCTATCAGAGATATAATAGAAGCTGCTGGCTGGCATGCAGAGTCAACCTTCTCCAGTTTTATCTCAAAGATTTGTCCTCGCAGAAGCAAACCTTGAATCTAGTGGGTCCAGTGTTGGCAGCCCAGATGCCCACCAGACCCATTTACAACAATCAGCACAGCCTATTAGCTTTGCTGGATTCGGCAGAAAATTTTTTGTAGGTAAGAAGATTTCAGTAACTATCTTCTTAACCGTATAAAGGGGTCACATATCACGTGACCCTGGGCTGTGTTGCTGATTAAAATTAGGAGAATGGGTTATCGTTCAAATGGGGAATCCAGCCATCATTTCCTAGAGGATACCTGGGGTAGAGGTAGGATGCTCAGCATTCCCTCCTCCTATTTACATATTCTCCTAATGTTAATGTGATTGGGGAACGTATTCAAAGGAGAAAGCAAATTTTTAAGTAAATTATGTTTCTCCGAGAATACTTACCCAATCACATTAATTAAAAACCCTCCCAACCATCCTGCCATGTGAGCATCGTTGTATGGTATTTATCGCTCAGCTTAAAAACTGGCGACACCTAGTGTTTGGCAAGGGGAGGTAAGAGGCAAGAGTTATTGCCCTTTTGTCTATAAGACATAGACAAAAAGACGAATTTTCATCATTTGGTAGGGCTGGATTCGCGAGGTAGCAGGCTTATATCCCTAATGTTAATGTGATTGGGTAAGTTTTCTCAGAGAAACATAATTTACTTAAAAATTTGCTTTTTTATACCTGACACAAATACCAAGATCATCAGTTAATTGTTATTATTGAATTAGTACAATAATTGAAGGTGAATGTGGAAAGAATTTATTAAAAATAAATTACAAGAGTTCTTTATTTCTCAATATCATGAAATTGAGAATTTTTTAATACTTATTATATTAAATACTCTTTTTCATTTAATATTTAAAATTGTAATACAACAAATAAACTAGCAGGTGCTGAAGCTGAATTTCTTTTTATTGGGGCTGATGTTGATAATATGTACACGTGCATTTGTTGAATACTAATTTGTGCGAGTATTTTTTCAAGTATTTGTCTCACAGTTTTAAAAAAATCCATGTATTTCCATGGACTAGCCTTTTTCAAATAATTCCATGTATTTCCATATTAGGACTCTTTGAATAAATCCATGTATTTCCATTTCAGGATTGGCACTTTTTAAAATAATTCTGTGTACTTCTATATTAGGACTTGTGCTTTTTTAATAATTCCGTGTATTTCCATTTTGGACTAGCGATTTTTAAAATAATTCCGTGTGTTTCCGTTTTTAGACAAGCACTTTTAAAAATATGGCTAAGTTAGATGATTTGACACTTTCGTTTCAGTGTGCTATGCAATCAGACTTATGGAGAAGATGGTTGTAGGAAAAAAACTGAGTGATATTTTCGGAAACTTTGGGAGTTACTGGAGAGAACTAACGAGCGAAGATCAAGCGAGATGGGTAATGTGAAGAATACATTATTTCTGTATAGGATGCAATGTATGAATCAATATCAGACATGCATGTCAGACAAATCTGCACCACATTATTTGTTTTAATTAATTAATTTAAGTAGCAAATATAATTTTGTTTTCCTGATTGACATGTTCTTTCTAAAAGTATGTACCTTACAATGATGGGTTTAATACTCGTTTGTATTTGTATCATACAAATTCGTTGAGATTGTGCTTCCTGTAATAAAGACTGTAACAGTGTGGGAAAACAAATAGATAAATAAAATGTCAACATTAATTGGATACAGTCTCTTTTCTAATTTATGTACTTTTTTTTCTCAGGTGGGTCCAGAGAAAGGAGTTGTCCATTTGGCCGTTGCCGCTATAATAAATGCATTGTGGGATCTGTGGGCGAAAATGGAGGAAAAGGTATATGTCCCAGTGTTCAAAAAATAAAAGTCCTTTTAAAGTAGATATTATGAAAAAATGTGAAATCAGCACGAACTTTCAAATAACCAGTTTAACCTACTGAAGATTTATTGATTCACTGCACATGAACGTTTGGTGCAGCTGTAGCAGATATATAAAACCTCCTAAAATCAATAAATATACATATAAGTAATAAATAAATCCGCAAGATAAAAGATAGCAGTTTTCTTAAATATATTTTATGAAAAATTTTATGAAGAATCTTTATAGATGTATTAATTTTTTAATCCGGAATGATAGAGAGAAAAGAATGAATGAAATCTTTAAATAAGGTGTCACTACGATGATGAAACACAGCTGCATCTGTAATGAAAGAGACAAGTCTTTTCTAGCTTAAGGGATGAGAGGAATTTTATTTAAATAATCAACATACATATATTACTATGTTATAGAAACACATCTATAAATTTTATATTCAAAATACATGAAATATATATATATATAAAGTTACACTTTCCTTTTTAAGCTTTCCAACTTCACTCATTTGTATAATTTCTGCTTTTTAGAATATAATACAAATAGTTAAATCTCGATCAATTTCATGATAGTCAAGAGTATAAAATGTAATAGCTGCAATTAATGCAACAATCAATTTAAATAAATGTATTTTACTTATTTTAAAATAAAATATTGATTTGGAATATGTTACTAGATATTATTTTTTGTTACTTAAATAATACTTTATTTCAACATTAAATCTAAACATGAAATTGGTAGTGAATTCTGTCTTTTACAATGAAAATTACCATAAATATAATTAAATATGAATTCTTTAAAACAATTAAACATCCCATTACAATATATTATAAATAAAAGATTTCAGTGTACAATGTTGCAAACATATGAACTTTACCATTAAAATCTCAAACATTAAAAATGTCTATTTCTAAAAGAAGTTTACGACATATACATTTCTTACCTGTAATGAGAGAGACAAGTCTTTTCTAGCTTCTGGATGAGAGGAATTGACCTGGGTAATTTGTGCGCTTATTTATATGTATCTGGGCGCACAGCAAGACCAAATATGGCCATCCCTCGGTATACTGGTGTATACATCATCCAGCTAGAAGATGCTCTGCTCTCTATTACATAAGAACCATATTGTTTTTACTTCATTCGACAGAAAGTTGGATTCAAGCTCTTAGTCACTGCCTTGGAAATCTGCCAATGTATAATCTTGAAACCTTACAGCTTGCAGAATTTATATTTCTTGCTGAGCAGAATTTATATTTCTTGCTGAGCAGAATTTATATTTTTTGCTGAGTTAGCAAAAGAGCACGTAATGTACAATGTATTTTGCTTGTAACAACATTCCTTTTTATTCCATTAATATATATAGTTGTGATTTAGAAATAAATGAAATTAATCCTAATATATTTTAGAAAATTACTTTAATATAGATGAGTGCAACATTACTTTAATACAATTTAGAGAAAATGTCAGTCTTATTACTTTTACTCAAAATTCTGTCCTAATATATACACCATTTTATAATGTAGATTTTCCACTTAAATGTGGACTATATTTCTCACATATACCTTCCTTGTGGTGGATTGTCTATATTAGATCATTCTCATGCTTAATATTCTCTGTTTTTGAAGGCATCACAGTTTATATATGTTTTCAGTTAAGAGACCAGATTATTAGCAAGTACTCATTCAATAGTTATATTTAGATATTTTTGTGGCTTTTTTGCTCCAGTTATTTTATTCGTCTAAGAGACCAGACTTATCAAATGCTCATTCAATAATTATATTTATATAGTTTTCTTTATCCCATGATTTTCATTCTTCTAACAACTGACGAATTTTTCTTTCAGCCCTTGTGGAAACTTCTAGTGGATATGGTTAGTGCAAAATGAGAACAGTTTCTTTTACAGATAAACAGAAAGTTATTAAAATAATTGGTTTTGTATTTAATTTTACCAATGTGCCTGTTCAGAGAGGTTTAATGTATTTTCAAAATAGTTTAACGTTTATTTTGGTAATTATGTCATTGATATGTTATTCATTTGTTGTACAAAACATTCTAACAGTTTATCACTTCATACTCCTAAAAGTCCTAGTCAGCTAGTTAACAATCTAACCTAGCTAACAACTGTTAACAATTAAAACCTATCATGATGCCGAAAAAACCTATCACGATGTTGGCAATTAAAACCTATCATGATGTTCACAGTTATAGCATATCACGATGTTAGCAATTAAAACCTATCACGATGTTATCAATTAAAACCTATCATGATTTTGGCAATTAAAACATCATAATGCTGCAATTAAAACCTATCATGATGTTGGCAATTAAAACATATCACGATGTTGGCAATTAAAACCTATCAAGATGTTGAAAGTTAAAACCTATCATGATGTTGGCAATTAAAACCTATCATGATGTTGAAAGTTAAAACCTATCATGATGTTGGCAATTAAAACCTATCAAGATGTTGAAAGTTAAAACCTATCATGATGTTGGCAATTAAAACCTATCACGATGTTGGCAATTAAAACCTATCAAGATGTTGAAAGTTAAAACCTATCATGATGTTGGCAATTAAAACCTATCAAGATGTTGAAAGTTAAAACCTATCATGATGTTGGCAATTAAAACCTATCAAGATGTTGAAAGTTAAAACCTATCATGATGTTGGCAATTAAAACCTATCACAATATTAGCAATTAAAACCTATCACGATGTTGGCAATTAAAACCTATCATGATGTTAGCAGTTAAAACCTATTATGATGTTGGCAATTTAAACCTATCATGATGTTAGCAGTTAAAGTATATCATGATGTTGGCAGTTAAAATATATCATGATGTTAGCAATTAAAACCTATCACGATGTTGGCAATTAAAACCTATCATAATGCTGCAATTAAAACCTAGCATGATGTTGAAATGAAAACCTATGATATATACTCATAGCTTTTTGGATATGTTTCAGGAACCAGAGAAATTAATTTCGACCATCGATTTTCGATACATGTAAGCATTAATAGTGTTAAGTTGATGTATTAGCCAAGTGATGTATGTATGTATGTATGTATGTATGTATGTATGTATGTATGTATGTATGTATGTATGTATGTATGTATGTATTAGCCAAGTATGTATGTATGTATGTATGTATGTATGTATGTATGTATGCATGCATGCATGCATGCATGTATGTATCTATGTATGTCTGGTCTTGATATATATCGGTTTTCTATGACCATATGAAAAAAGATTAAAACTAAACTAAAAGAACGTACAATTAAATTGGAGAACATAATTTTGCATTTTGGAGGATAATTTCTGTTGCATTAATATCCACAAATGACTTTGTGTTTTTATATTTTAGATTCGGACCACATTTATTAGATTCAGATTTGTGTTTCAGGGCTTCAGTAATCCATCGCATTCAGTAAGGTGGTAAAATCCTCTCATTTTCATAAGGATTTCTAAACTCAATAGTAATAGAATGACCAGTGACGGAGCGAGGGTTAGAAATGCCTGAGGTGTGGGGTGGGGTGTTAAGTGGGGCGTCTACTAAGGTGAGGGGGGGGGGCAGTGTTTCTTAGGGTCACTCGTATTCTACTACAAAGAACAGTGTTTTTATCAGTGTAAGTTTTGTGAAGAATCGTCTCCTGTTACATTAAGGTGAAGGAAAAGTAATATGAAATTTCAGCTGAAAAAAGAGAGCACAAGCTGTCGACAGTGCCGACGACCACGAGATGGTGAAACGGTTTTAAGAAATGAGCATCCATAAAATTTTGAAGAGGAAACATTTTGAAATATTGAAATGTTGTGTAAAATATCTTTTTAATGCAATATAAATATATTGTTCTGTATGCCATTTCATTGTCCAACCTACATTATTATTACATTTATGTTGACTATGGAAGTTTTCATCCTTGAGTTCTCTCACCTCTGTCTGAGTGAGTTCGATTCTCAGATTCAGCCAATGTGGGTATGTGAGAAAGCTTGCCAGTAATTTATTGTGAGTTGGTGGGTTCTTCCTCTTCCATTAATAATGGCTGCCATGTATAGCCAATCGTGTGCAGAAAAATGGTGTTAAACCCTACGACAATGAACAACAAAAACAGCCTTGAGTTCTGACAATTTTTGTTATATGTGCACACATCAGTTAGAGATCTGAGTTTAATCTGTCAAAAAAGAAGAGATTATGTTTGATAGTGGAATAATACTCCTAAAAACACCGAAGTAAGCACTTCAGTACCGATATATGTCTTTATTATATCGATTTGTAAATACCTCCTTGAGGACTGAGTTTGTTTTTCCTTCTTGCCGCACACATATCAGACAAGTAAAGTAATAGTTTACTCTGTTGGACAAAGATATCAACCCTAGAACTCAGTAGACCAGTATAAGACTAATTTTAAAAGAATGAGAGACTTTGAAAAGTAACAATATGCCATCATTTTCTCTTTATTTATCTAGCACAGATGCACTGACAAAGGAAGACGCCATTGGTAAGTTTTTTTGTTGTGTCTTTTATTATGTCTCTTTTTAATACTGAAAATATCTTCAATTTGATCGTGTGTAGTATGTTTCTTTGCATCTTTGATGCTCAAGGTTGTTGATCTACATTTTCGACATGTGTGGAAGGAATAAGATGTATAATCCTTGGTTCAAGAAGATGGCTCTTTTTTGATTAAGTGTTTAACTGAAACATTTATAACATCCACACATTACTATGTTTTTATGAAAGGGTTGGTGCTGTATTCACCGACTGATGCTGTATTCAATGATTCAGTGGTCAGCGTTCAGGACTTGGAATCAGTGTGGTGTTTGCAAAAAATTCTACACAAACTGGGTCAAGTTGGCCATCATGGTGTGTCTCGTTTAAATGAACTTTATTTGAATTGCAGTGACACTCATCAGTCTTTTGTTTATTGATGTGACATTTAACACAAATTAATCAACATGTTAATGTACTAATTATTCTTCCTAAAAAGTTATATTTGCTTCCATATCTAACCATGAAGATCAGATGGACATTGTTGTACGTTTCAGAGATGCTGAGGAAGATGGACCAGGGAAAAGAGCAGAGAGGTCTGTGCCCCCCCCCCCTCTCTCTCTCTCTCTCTCTCTCTCATTTTTCCCAGTATTTGATACATTCTTAAATTTTTACGTGACTTCAACATTCTTTCTATACAGATGCCACTGTTTTATATGTTTTTAGTTTCATTAGTTACGTGTTGGCAAGTATATCTGAAGTAACTTGTATCTTCTGAAGGAGAAATGGATGGAGGATAACTTTTGTTCCTGAAGAAAGACATTTATTTAATATAAATTGACTTAATAATTTATGAACATATTTTTTCTTCTTCTAAATTATCAGCTTCCAATGACTATAAAAATAATTATGATAATTTTTTTTTCAAAATGCCATTAATTAATTACTTTATTTAGCTGAACAAGTTTATTTCCACAGAGGCAGAAATTAAGGCCACTGGCTATCCAGCATACATAACATCGTGTGGATGGCTGGGTTACAGTGACGAAAAAATTACGAAGGTTGTACTTTATATTAAATATACTGAATGAAAATTATATAACATTACAGTTATTGTGTAACTTCACACTTTACATATTTTCAGAATGTAGGCATATGGCCAACAAATGATGCATAACTCCATAAATAAATTCTTTTCTTGCTTTATACTTGGTAGCGAATATCTAACTGATGCTAACAACGTGCTGATGTTCTCTCGAATATATTTGTAACCACACACATGACTATAAGTTAGACTCTCTTGTTCAAAGCTGCTGTACATGTTTTTATTTTAAAAATTGGTCCTACATTTTCAAAGTGAATGAAAAAAAAGAAACAACAGAACACCAAGACTGTTCTGGTCAACCTTACCAAGTGAGGGGGTCATTTTTTTCAATAAAATACATAATTAATTGTACAAAGCATTTTTTAGCCATTTCTAAACGTATTTTTGTGTCAACAAAACATTTTGTGGTAATTGGCTTTTTTGTTACGAATGTGAAAGCTCATAAGGGGTGAATAGGTAGACTGTCTTGTTTTCTTAACAAGGAACCTTGTGAAACATTTTTCAGTAATATTATTTTAAAAACTTGTTATGATAGTTTTTCTTTTCAAACAAGCCTTTTATAAATTTTATAAATTTATTTTAAACCTATTTATAAGTTTCGTAAATTTATTAAATCTTATAATAATTTTTATTAGGTCCAAAAAATATTGACTGGATAAATATATTTTTAGGATTATTATAATCCTTTGAAAACGGAGTGAATATAAACAGATACAATCCCTGTCTATATTGTTTTGGTGTATTAAACCCGTTTTATCAAAGACCATAGAAGAATACAGCTCAGTTGTGCATTTTTAATATAAATATCTGCAGATAGTTGTTTATTGATATCTCCAAATCAAAGGTCATCAGATATTTGACGTAGATCTTTGATATCAAACCCAATACAAACCATTTAATATTTCGGCTAATATATTTTTGAACATAATAGTATGATTGTGTTGGATGTAATATGTATTTCTAGTTTTTGGTAATGAAATGTATTCTTTCATTTTGCTCTTATTACTGTTATTAATTGTAATATCATCAAACACAATTAAGTTGTATATCTAACTATTCATCTGGAATAACTCGGGGGTTGGGAGTGGCAGTAGGCTAGATATCTAATATTTTTAAGTTCTACTGCTCATAGACCAGAATCAGCGCCGGATTAAGCACCGTGGAGGCCCATAGGCAGTCAAACTTTTGGGGTCCCAGATGGGGCCCCAGACGGTCTCATGGGGGCCCCTGATGGGGCCCATAAAAGTCGCGGGGCCCATAGGCAGTTGCCTACTCTGCCTAATGGGTAATCCGGGACTGACCAGAATAGCTGAGGGGATAGTCCTCCGTCCGTTAGCACAAGTTTGGTATTGCTACTCATCGTAAACTACATGGAGCTTTGACCGGACGTTTTGCACACACATTTATCTAATGGTCTAGTTGGTCCTAAATGCTAATGGTGCCGCTGGGCATCACTGTGGCCATTTTGTAATCACTACTATTGCTGAATTGATGGTCATACTAATATGGCAGTTTCACCAAAAGACTTCGTATGATGTCTTGTTAGTCTTAAATGAAAACGGTGCCGATCAGATCTCCAATATGACCTCCAAAGTGGCCATATTGAAAATCATGTTATTGCCCATTCTCAGTGAAAGGTAGTATTTCCATGGGCTTTTCATTAAAAAAACTTTGTATGACGTGATGATGTGTAGTTGGACGAAAATGAAAAGGTGTCGATCTGAAGAACTACATTGGCCATCTTGACAACATTGTTGTCACTCACTCCTCCTGCCACTTTATAATACATTTTCATAATTCTGTTCTAGTTTTGTGCTAAATGTAATATTTATTAATAATAATTATTTTAGTATTTGCTATGTTATAAACTTTTTAAAATAGTTTCTGTAAATATCATCATAATTGATACTTTAATCAGTGTGAATATACCCATGGTAAGACGCACACTTTATCATACATGACCAAAATCAAAGAAATGTATATTAGGTTTCTGGCAACATTTTCCTTCAAACAAGAACAATGGATAATATCATATATTAATCATAATATAAAACTAGGAAATGGGGCAATATAACCAGGTGGTGGTTATGAATATTTGACATCGTTTTCTGTTATAACTTACTATATAATACATCTATATTTTTATTAGGCTTTATCGGTTGTTATATAGCGTAAAAATATATGTGACAGTTTTGAGAGAATTGCTACGATGAAGAAAAGAAAACATTTAAATGGCATTTGGTTGGCAAACCGTACAATTTTTATTTTAAAAAATGTTAAATAAAAATTGTGCAAACAAAAATTTGAAGAAGACATTGACCAAACTTTAGTTATTAATTAACAATATAAGACATAATTAATCAGTTGATCAGAAATGTAATGATTTTTGTCTGAATTACATTTACACCAAACACTCCCTAATGTTTCCTAGTAAATATATGTGTAACAAGATAATATAAAAGTAGATTTGAAACATTAGCATATTACTTACCAATAAAGGAACAAATATCAGATAAAATATATATCTAACATGTTAATGAGAAATACTTGTTTTAAAAAATTAAAAAAGTAAAATTATCATATGATTCAAATGCATTATTTCTGGTCCATAAACAAACACTTTTATAAATTTTGTTCGAATAGAGAGATAAAACAAAAGTTCATCTAAATATTCCTTAACAATTACATGATGGATCCGGTGATCATCAGTTTTCACACTTTCAATGTAAATTTGTAGAGAAAAAAACACTATTACATAATCTAGTGAATAAAAATACTGATGCATTATAGAATACTAAAACAGTATATGCAGCTAGGATTAAAAATTAAAAAGGATCACGGAATAATGAAATTAAAACAAGAACAGTGGATAATATCATATATTAATAATAATAATATTAAATAAGAAGTGGGGTTAAAAAAAATAAGCAGGTGGTGGTTATGAATATAACATATATACATGTATATAATCTAATGTGCAGTTATGCAGAACAGAGAAAACAGACAGAATAAGAAAATTATCCAACACGACATAATTTAAGAACAAAACTTATTCAATGAAGTAAATTTAAAGATAGCATAAATTTTACATTAATAATTAACACAATTTGTACATCTAAAAATGGCATAAATAGTACATTTAAAACTGACGCAACTCATACATTTTTAAAATGACACAAATAGTACTTTTAAAAATGAGACAAATCGTACATACATTACAGAATGTATATTATTAAACCAGAAATGTTTCAAATCAATTTTTAAAAAAAAAACAATAATATCAAAATATCAAATGGTGTTATAGTTAAACATCTTCAGCACGTGAGATGTATAAAAATGTTTTATTTGATGGAAAATAAATTGCCATTGAAATGCATACAGTAAGATCGCAAAGACATATGTTGGCGTGTTTACGAAACAAATTAAAGTAGTTTAAGCATATTATATAATACAAATGGCATAAATATATACTCTTTTGTACCTTTGATGAATTAATGGAAGACACCACTAACACGAATTTTCACATTCGTCAAAATAATTTTTTCATTTTTTTAAACAAGTTCATCCTATTCACGGGTACAGAAGAGCAAGATTTTTTTTTCTTTTAGAAGAAACGGAATAATTTTAATGAGTTTGTGTCAAGCGTGATAACAAATGGAGGTTCATGTAGATGAAATTTAATTGTAATATAAGTTTCTTTACATTCGGCAAGTAATAATTAATCTCGCAGAAAATTGCATAAGAGAACGGCTAGATTTCCTTGACACGAACATTCATATTACCAAATATCTCTGTTTGAATGGGCATGTTAACGAGCAAATCCATGGCAGTGGTCACCGACATTATAGGTGCACTGTGGCGTTGGACTAATGTAGTATCCAGTAACCCTATATTTGTACACTTTGCTATGAATCCTTGGTCTCCATATGTTTTGTACTAGGAGGACTTTTTTCCGTCAGCCATCAAAGTTTGAGCTACTAGGTGATATCTTATATATCAACTAAGAAACTGAATTGAATGTATCACTTAAACAATTTGTTACTCTTTTGTACAGCTAGCCACAGAAGCCATGAGCCAAGGTTATACTCGGTAAGTTGCCATACAGAGATTTGCTTTACTTGAATAATAATCCTCGTCCATTCTGGAAATTAAAGTTGACTATTTCAGTTTTTCGAATGAAAATAGCAAATAGTATTAAAAATTTATGCATCAGAATTCTGTATTTGATATAAGTTGACACCATCATACCGTTTAATTTTACAAACTTTTCCATGCGCTTGAAAGTGGCTAGGCTTAAAATGTAAACTGTAGTGAACGATTTTGTATAGAAAATTCTGCTAGTGTAAAATGATGTAGCCAACTGTATACTCCAAACGGAATTTCCATTGTGCATTCACTTGCAATAATTTCCCATTTATTACAGTCATCGTTTTTCAATCTGAACTTTTTTTTAATTATCACATCGTCCTAATGTATTGACTATGGATCTTGAACTTTACATGGCAATAACTCCTCGCAGCAATTCCACAATTTTGTGTGATTTTCTATAATTTCTTCATATTCTTAAGTGTTACAAAATGAATTCATTGTTATGCATACTTGATCTTTTCTGCCGCAATGACTTCGCTAATTGTATCACTGGTGTATTTCAATGCGTTTCACTATTACTCTGGGTTGTCAACACCAGCGACTTCAAACATTATTGCACATTATGATCAATGTGTTATGTATATTTAATCTGTAATATATGATTGACTTTTGGCAGCGATTAATGATAAAGTTTTGGGTTATCCATTTGTTTCATTTGGTAAAAATTATCCAAAATGGCGGAGATGTGAAACTAATTTCTAATACCTCCACCCCTACCTGACGACCAAATGAAATAGTACTCCTTGAATACTTAAATGCCTGGGAGAAGTGGCACCATTCCTCACCCCCAGGAGAAATTAAATATCTAGCTTTGCTGGAAACTTAAAACAGTGCTACATGCCCCTAGTGGGCGATACAGCACTATAATTCAAATTCATCATCATCATCTATATGGATTCGAGTTCAAGGCATGGGTTTTTCCTATTGTCTATTTGATTTTTGTCATGTTCTTTACTCAAAAATTTTTGTGGAATTTTCCATTATTTTATTGGAATTTTATTGCAGCATAGGTAAAGTGGGCATTATATAAATACTTTTGTGTAACAAAGATTTCATTCTACTTTACTATCAGTGTTTGGATATCGATGATCAGAGTTTGTAGTCGTATCCAGTTATAATTGAGATGAATTATTTAAGGTATTTATTGGAATTGCAAATGGCCTTTTGAGTTTTGGACTTGAAAACTACTTGGAGATGCTAGAGAACTCATTCATGGACATTCCGGATTATGTAATTGTGATCCTTTAAATCTATTGGTACATTAGCACACACAAGACTACTGGGACATCAGCGCATTTGGAACTTTTGGATTCATTTATAATATTTTAGACTTGTGATAGAAAATTTAGGATTTGAATGACTCACAATACTGTAAGTTCATTGCAAATTTTTACATTGTAACAGAAATAAATAAGTTGTTGAGTTTTACTAAACTTGTTGGTCTTGCTTCTTGCTAAATAGTTTGATAAAATAGAATCTTAACAAATGTTTTTTCTTCTGTGTTTTCGTTATAAGCTTAATCAAATTAGCATTTTTGTTATTCATAAATAATTCAGAAGTCAAATAATTTTTTAAGAATCTATGGATATATATTTTAAAATAGAGATATTTTCTGAACCTCTTTAACAAATATATGCGACGTAATTCGAGAGATATCGATTGAGTCTCTTCCGTGACATTACAAACACCACATTGTGTAGACCACGTGATTCTAAAGTTAGATAGACTCATAAATTAATTAAAAATTAAAATACATCAATCGTAACATTTCGCTATTTATATAAATATATTGCGATAGATATCTTGCATAATATATTTTCACGTAAAAGGAAACAATCTCTACGAAATATATCGTACATAAATATAGTCACAGTCAATATAAAATGTTCTCAAAGAAAATTCCCAGTGAAATATAATAACTAGTGTAGTCGTGAACATTAATATATTCTGGTTGCTATATATTCTCATACTGCGGAAACAATATTCGCATAATATATTATATGCAGTATAACTGTAATCATTAATAGCAGTGATAGGTAGGTGCTGCAGTGTATTGGGGTGCCTGCTGATAACTTCCATTGGGAGCACCGCAGAGAGGGTTTCCCTACACGGGTCAGGTCAGCTTTTGTGGCCAAGACGCAGGTTTCTGCTAACATATTTTACTTCTCAAAATCTATTACACGACCAAATATCATTTACACTAACTAATATTGCCATGCTCGATCGTGCATCTTTGCGAATGGTCTGCAAAGATCATCAATAATAACACCGCTTACACAAAGGTGGAATTATCTGCACCTGCGGTGGCTGTGTTTTGACTGTGTCTCCGTTGTACTTCAAAAGATTTGGTTTTGTATTTCCAAAGAATGAATAATTGTTATTCCAAAAATTAGTAATGGCAGCATCGTTTTGATTTTGCTATTCAAACTCATTCATGCCAGAGTTAGAATTATGTTTAACTGCCTAAATTGTAGTCATACTACAAACACTCGCATGAAACGCACAGGTACAAATAATGTCTTGTGGAATCTAAAATCCTGACTAATCAAGTGATGTATGAAAATGGTTAAGATACCTACTCATGGCTGATTTGTTAAGGAAAAAACTGTTTATATTTATGTAGAAGAAGCGATTTCCTGCTTGTTATAAGGTAAATATGTAAATTTAACACTTTGATATTCAGCATACTCGCAGCGAAAAGCAAATGTACAGCCGATAACAAATGTTGATTCTGATTTCTCTCTGTCACCAACATGATTTAAAACTATGGAAAGAATTTCCATGTGTAATCATGACGTCAAAATACCGCTAAGCACATCGCATGCTTTTGTCTTCAAGTGATCTCAGAATTTAAAAAAATGTTTGTTTTGATGCAAAATGTCATTCAGCTTGAAAATTATACTTTGTAATGAGGGATATAACTTATAAGTAGGTAAATATGGAATATCTCAAGTATTACTGCATATTTCAGATTCAAGATGAAGGTTGGTACTGACTTACAGGATGATATTAGAAGAGCACAAATATTCCGAAAAGTTATTGGATATGACAAGGTCTGGGTAAGCTGTAGTTTGATTTTCAGTGACTGTTTGCTTTAAACAATAGTCCAGATTAGATCAGATATATTTGTGTGACAATGGGTGTTTTGCCCATTTGTTGATGCATCTAGGTTGCAACCTTCTAAACCCACATAACTCGTTTCTCATATCATGCGTACAAAGCAAGCAAATACGCGATGCGTTGCCAACAGTCTAGTATTAAACAGGGGAGACGACTTTGACCGCTATTTTTATACTTATCATTAAACGGTTGCAAAATTATAGGAGTGATGATTGGTGTTTCTAAATCATGAATCCTTGCTTATACTGTCCATTTAATTGACTTCACTGCCTGTAAATCTGCTCCCCTCCTGTTGTTCCATATCTGTGCTCGAAGTCGTTGCTAGTTTTTCTTTTCGGCCAGCTCCATTTTGAACACAGCCATGATAGTTATTTTATCCTCGATATCCACAGAGTAGTTTGCTACTGAGACTACTTTGAGCTGCCGCGAGAAATTATGAACCACTGCCAACATATTCCAAAATCGATCCAATGAATGGTCGGTGACACATGAAGCCCAATAAATATTTATGGTTAGGCGTTTGTTTATAGCCAGAGGAGACACCTAAATGTTAGAGTTCAGCATCAGGGAAGAAATAATAACAAACTACCTAATTGTTGCTGCAGGCCACTTTCAGTGACTTCATTATATATTATATATAGAAATAAAACATAATTATAGTCAAAAGATATACAAATGCATACTTTACATACATAATGAAACTCAAGTGCTTGAACTTTTGGGCTCTGACCGCCCTTACAGACATATTAAAGATCAAGTACTTGAAATTGTATACATATAAACACGATATTATGCGAAATGATAAAATGTGAAACTACAACATATATAATAACAATCAAGTGCTTAAAATTGTAAACAAATACAAGATAAATTGAGAAACGACTACCATTAGACATAAACCAATATATAAACTGGATGGTTGTATAGGGGCGGAGGTGGGACTAACATAATTATAGTCAAAAGATATACAAATGCATACTTTACATACATAATGAAACTCAAGTGCTTGAACTTTTGGGCTCTGACCGCCCTTACAGACATATTAAAGATCAAGTACTTGAAATTGTATACATATAAACACGATATTATGCGAAATGATAAAATGTGAAACTACAACATATATAATAACAATCAAGTGCTTAAAATTGTAAACAAATACAAGATAAATTGAGAAACGACTACCATTAGACATAAACCAATATATAAACTGGTTGGTTGTATAGGGGCGGAGGTGGGACTTAAAATTCCGCTTCAAATAATTCCCTGGAACCAGGATAGCGTCTCTACAGCCTTGCAGTTAAGTTGAAAAGGACGCTAATTACCATTCAAGTAACTTTGCGCGTTTGCAGGCCCTGACCCCTGATTGGCCAATGAACCCATGTGACCAACAGGGGGCAATTTGATTGACCCTTCCCAGCCCAGCTCTTTGTTCCCACATATTAAGGTAAAGTCTAGACCCATCCTCATCACACCACCCATAAATGTACTTACGCAGGCGTAAGTAGTTTTATGGTTAGGCGTTTGTTTATAGCCAGAGGAGACACCTAAATGTTAGAGTTCAGCATCAGGGAAGAAATAATAACAAACTACCTAATTGTTGCTGCAGGCCACTTTCAGTGACTTCATTATATATTATATATAGAAATAAAACATAATTATAGTCAAAAGATATACAAATGCATACTTTACATACATAATGAAACTCAAGTGCTTGAACTTTTGGGCTCTGACCGCCACCACACAGAGAAGACCCGCCACATCAAGCGCTCTCTGTGTAGCCCAAAAGGATGAGAGAGAAAACCGGGGGGGGGGACCTGCAGCAAGTCAACAACAAATATGTAAGGAAATTAAAGTATAATGTCATAAGACAAGAACTTATAAAAAATAAAAATAAAACAAATTACAAGAATGAAAAGAAAAACAATAACATGTATCAGTATACAGTTTAAGTAAACATTTAAGCATAACAACTGCATATGTCATATGTACCAGTATAACTTAAAGTCCAATCCATGTAGACCCCATGTGAAGTGCAGTGCGCTTCAATGAACCCATATGAAGAGCAGCAACTCGTCACCTAAGGACTACGGAAAGTTAAATGCTCTCCAATGAACCAATATAAAGAGCAGAAACCGTAAGATGTGGACAGCTGTATTGGTCTGTGCACACACGAGACCTGATTGGCAAATAAGTAGATAAAGCCGAATTGTGCACCCCACTCTGTGAAAAGAAGATATTACATATCGGAATAAGACCTGCTCTTCAATGAACCCATGTGAAGAGCACTGACTTTGCGTTATGGTCTGTGAGCCCACGAGACCTGGAAGGAGAACCGAAAGTATGTACTAAATCAGAGATTGGAAACTCTATCGCCCAGGCGTATATATTTCTTGAAGGCATCGGACCTCCACCGACCCAAGACGCGAATAAGACTGTCTGAGAGACCCTGCATAGCACCCTCTGTGGCCGCCCCTATCCTGAAACTATGTGTTTTAAACAATTGAGGGTTAAAACCGCATTGCACTAGCGCTGTGCGCAGAGATGTACTGAATTCTTGCCTAGTTATGGGCAACCCCACTGAGGTGATGAAAAGCGGTCCCGCCTGACAACCTCGCAGTTGCAAATAATGGCGCAGCGCTTGAACAGGACATTGGTCATGTAATTTCTGGGGCACGACCCTTAAGCGAAAAATTTTTCCATCGGAGTGTTTGTAATTTGCAAAGTGAACCACTAAACCGCTGTCATTGATAAAAACCTGAGAGAATTGAAGCAAGTTGGGATTGCTGCAACCAGTCTGTCTAACAGTAATTTCCCCCACCCGCAGAAAAGCATGAAAAGCCAGAAGAAACATAGATTTAAATAAAGCCGCGCGAAAGGCATTGTGGGTAAAGGTCGGCAGGACTAGCACGAGTTTGTTGAGCATACATTTATCAATTGGTAGTCTGGCATCTGTTTGTGGTAAATGTTTATGAATCGTATGTAGAAGTTTGTGAATAAGAAAGGAATTGGTTGTGTCAGGAATATTTCTTAGTTTGTGCACATAACCAATAGCCGATACATATGTAGATATGGTTGACGGTGCGTAGTGTTTGTCAAAAAGGTATGAGATAAAAAGTGCCAGATTGGTACTAGAAACGGGAAACCCACTTTGGATATTGCAAGCTGTTAAAAATTGTATGTAATGTTTCCAACTGCGCCTGTAAGATTCTACAGAGGATGGAGAAAGAACACTTTGTACTAACATGGACAGTATCATTCCCAGTCGGTTAATGTCGGTAGTTCCGGGACCGTTTCTGGTATTTCCTCTGCCCAAGGTGATAATCGGAGGAATTTGTCCACCTGTTGGCGAGAAAGAGCATCCGCTAAAACATTTTTAATACCAGTGACGTGACGCGCACGGAACAAGATATTGTATTGGAGGCATGTGAGTACCAGGCGCCGAATCAGAAACATTATGTCGGAATCCCTGCATGACTGCTTATTGATGATATGAACTAAGGCCATGTTATCAGTATGGACATGAATACAATTGTTAGCAAGCAAAGGCCCCCATATTTGAATAGCAATGACAATAGGGTAAAGTTCTAGTATAGCAATGTTTTTCTCTTTCCACTCATCATTCCAAACCCCATGAAACCATTTAGAGCCCATAACGGCCCCGTAGCCCACGGTACTAGCAGCGTCAGTAAAAAGATTCAATGTATCAGAATTTAACCAGAGGTCCGGTAAGAAGAAAGAGCGACCATTGAAATGCTGAAGAAACCGACACCACAACATCAAATCAGATTTTACGGCTTTGTTGAGACGAATGTGATGTTGGGCGTGCACAACCCCAATTGTGTGACTAATGAGTCGACGAAGGAATGCCCGGCCTGGAAGAATCACGCCACAAGCAAAATTGAGGGTACCAATTATGGACTGAAGATTATGAAGTGTAATCTTTGGTTTCTGCAGGCAGCCTTGTATCAGTTCATGACATGCTGCAAGTTTGTCAAGCGGTAGACGCACTTCCATTAGCACTGAATCCAATTCATAACCCAAGAAAATCAACACGGGGGCAGGGAGGAAAGTTTTTTCCTCTGCTATAGGAATGCCAATGTCTTTACAGAGTTGTAAGAAGTCGTTGAGTTTCTGTAAACATCCATCGTAAGTACTATCTAATATGAGAAAATCATCCAGTATGTGAACCATATGATGTATCCCCAATTTATTGTTGGCTATCCAGTGCAAAGCCCTGCTAAAAGTTTCAAAAATACTACAGCTCGAACTGCACCCCATTGGTAAACATTTATCATAATAGAACTTGTTTTTCCATTGAAAGCCAAGCAGGTGATATTGGGAAGGCATGACCGGTATGATTCGAAAGGCACTGGCTATATCAGTTTTGGCCATATGACACCCTGTTCCTAACTGTTTAATGAAAGATATAGCATCTTCAACCATTGCATACTGGACAGACGACTGTTCTGGAGGAATATTATCGTTGACCGAGTGTCCTAGCGGGTGTGACAAGTGATGAATGAGGCGGTAAGTGCCACTAGTCTTTTTCTCAATCAGTCCTAAGGGAGAAATCTGCATTACCGGAAATGGTCGAGAGTTGAAGGGACCCGCAAAGTTCCCAAGTGTCAATTCCTTTTGGATTTTTTCCGTCACTATTTCTGGCTGTGCCTCAGCCGAAGTCAAGTTGTTACAACCCGATGTGTATATGGGCCCACTGTGACCGATGTCAAAGCCCAAAGTGAAACCATTGAATAGATATTGTGTTGAGAGGGGGTCGAACCCTTTTAACCAGAATAGAAGGCGATGTGGTGAAATCGGCGTAGGTAACGCCCTACTTGAGTGGTTTAGTGGTGCCAGATGGGGCACCGCCCGCACTATTTTGGGTTGGTGGCGCGCCCGATTTTGGGATCCCACGAAAAAGCAAAGGTTTATTTTGACTTTCCAACTTGGGAGAATAACGTGGCAAAATTTTAAACGGCTGAGTAACATTCTGTTTGCACGCTGTAAAGGGGTGGTTACCGAGACAGTTGAAACATTTGTGCTGGAACGAGCAGGCCACACCAGCTGTACAATTTCTACCCTTGTGATAGGTGAAACAGACCCCCCTGGGATATCTAACTCCTGAGGAATTTGGATGCTGCGATTGCGGTTGAGATTGTGCAATTCCCTGCATATCTACCACCGACTGCAGGTACAACTCTAAGTGTGTTGTCCCCCATTCTGCTTCATGGCGACTGACCAGTTGACGGAACTGTTCGTCATAGTAACGCCAGTTAGCCTTTTTGTTGTGCAGAGTCATGACTGTCTCCATATGTTGGGACAAACCCGCAATTGATGCAGTTTTAGTCCCGGCTATAATCGCCACAAACCTATTCCAAGCGAATAGCCATTGGTGAAGAGAAAGAGGGGTTTTCTTCTGACTAGGGACCAATCTAATTTCGGGGGAATTCCGATTTATGTCAATTTGCATTTTGTAAGTCTCCTCGCTCCTATCAGGGAGAAGCAGGGCCAAATCGATGTAGTGACCTTCTAATATGTGCTCTTTTACTTTAACAGGGATAGAAGATGTTATGTGGGTGGAGGCACTAACAAATTTTGACTGATTACTACACAGCTGTGCTGGCTGAAACTGATTATTAATATGGGTGCACAAATCAACATTACCTAACCCATTATTCCCCACCAACGCAGATGTTGCGATCTCGACGGCCTGGTTGACCACCTCGTGATTCCCCAGCTGTGACGTAGATGCCGTTGGTGAGATAGTCCCAAGTTGAGACGTGGATAGATTGGCGACTTCCCGGATCCTCTGCTGTGATGTAGACGCCACATGTGCTGTATCAGCAGCAGCATCCGCTTGGTGCATCGGCCGCATGCTGCTGAAAAGTATGTCCAGTCTGTTGTCCACGTGCGCTTTGATGTTTTCGGTGACCTCTCTCGTTATAGTTCTGATCGTCTCCGGGTCGAAGTTGAAAGCGCCCGGAGATGTGGGCGTCGACATTCTATGACTGACCTTCCTGGTGTTCCCCACCTGCTGCGCCCCTGTTGACGCTTTCCATTGCGGAGGCGCTCTGTTTCGTGCCGCAGTCAACGATTCAACCACCCTCTGCACCCCCTTCGATGCTTTTCTCTGTGGAGCCATTCTAAAACAAAAAGAAATAGAGCAGTATTGCCGTTCGGTGAGATTATGAGCAAAATTGTTACCAGGTGACAGCAGCACTCACTTGGTCAGAGTACGAACTTCAGAAATTGAAATAATTGAGGCAGGTAACTATGATCCATTTACAAGCATGTAAGAATAATTATTGTCGAGTGTAACTACTCATGTGTTTACTAATACTAAAAGAGTCAAGTGTGAAGTAGAGTAATGTGTAAGTATACACTTGAGAACTTGTAACAATAGGTATATCAGATTTATAATAAACACTTCGTAACTTGAGATAAGTGGAGTCAAATGCCAAATGCAAGTATACACGCGATAACATGTACTACTGTATAGAGACAATTGTATGTAAACACTTGAGAACGTGAAACAAAAGTAGAGGCAAGTGCATGTATACACTTGATAACTTGTAACAATAAGTAGAGCCAAGTGCAAGTATACGCTTGATAACTACGAAGAATATGTAGAGAGAATTGTATGTAAACACTTGATAACTTGTAACAATAAGTAGAGTCAAGTGCAAGTATACACTTGATAACTTGTAATAATATATAGTCAATCGTAAGTATCCAAAAGTAAAACATGAGAAGATGTGTAATAGTAAAGTGATATGATGAATCTATATAACGAGGAAAACATTATATACAATGACAAATGGCACGCGAAATAGTACAATCATCTAATAACTAAACAATCTTGTGAACCTGTAATTTCAGCATGCAGATTACAACTAAAGTATGGCACATTATTCAACTAAAGTAATGACGTTAGGGCATTTATACCTGAACCAGGCGATAATCCATGACAAGCTGGACAATGTATCATAAAGACGCAAAAAAAAAAAAAAATTTCCCCCATATCGAGTAAATTAATGTTGGAAATGGAATGACAATGCAATGATATGTAAAGAGAACCAAATACCAACATTAAATGTATAAATATATAATGTTATGAGAACGCATGATTCCAATCGTGTAATCTACTTTCGCATTTGGGTTTGGTTTGTGTGTTTTTTGAAAGCAGCAATTATGGCACCCCTAAGTGATTTGTACAAATACCATTGCCCTTTGTTCAACAAATGCACGCCGTCGGCTCGGAATTTGTCCCTGCAATTCCCGCCGTCGACGGGAAAAGGGAATTTACCATTGTGTTCCCAGAATGTAATGTATGGATAAGAATTGACTTCTGTCCGCAAGATTTCATTCACTGATCGTGCAATATCGCAATAGTTATAAGGTGTGGAACTGCTAATTATGAAACGTGGAAGCATCTGACATAAAATAATTTTGTGTACATGGTACTCACGATGTA
Organism: Unio delphinus; assembly: GCA_029339505.1. Lineage (NCBI taxonomy): Eukaryota > Metazoa > Mollusca > Bivalvia > Unionida > Unionidae > Unio > Unio delphinus. The sequence continues at coordinate 5,052,158 of JAQISU010000174.1, forward strand.
ATTGAGAGGCGAGTGCAATAAGTTTGAAGGCTAGAGCGTGTGGGTCAGTATCAACCCGTATATCATTTTCTCCCAGAAGGAAAACAACAATATCGGGAGAAAGAAAAGAAAGTGAGAACATGTCGAAATTCATCCATGATTCCACCGCTCTACCACCAACTCCGCTTAACCTCACAGAAACGGTTTTTTCCAAATTAAAATCCAATGCTAGACGATCGTCCGTGCCCGAGGCAAGAAAATGAGATAGCCATTTACAAATAGAATGGCCCGTTATTAAAGCAAGAGGCATATTACAAATGAGAGTAAATTAAAAGACAAAGGAAGTAATAAATTTGTACTCACATATAGAATAGTACAAAAAGCAGCAAATCTTAACCAGGAAAAAGGATATTCTCTAAAGGCTTGTAGTATAGACTTAAAATTCCGCTTCAAATAATTCCCTGGAACCAGGATAGCGTCTCTACAGCCTTGCAGTTAAGTTGAAAAGGACGCTAATTACCATTCAAGTAACTTTGCGCGTTTGCAGGCCCTGACCCCTGATTGGCCAATGAACCCATGTGACCAACAGGGGGCAATTTGATTGACCCTTCCCAGCCCAGCTCTTTGTTCCCACATATTAAGGTAAAGTCTAGACCCAACCTCATCACACCACCCATAAATGTACTTACGCAGGCGTAAGTAGTTTTGCAAGATCATGAACATCAATGCATTGAAATATCAACATATTACAGTTGTCACGTATCACCTTCAGCACATATTTGTATCGTAGTGTGATGTAGATCACGTCTATGTAATTGTGTCCACTGTGGAAAATATTCTTGCGGTGTTTTCTTGGTGTTCATGTGTCACATCTTCGTAAACTACAAGATTATCCTCACTCGGATCAAGGATGCCAGTGGTATGAGTTTCATCAAAATCAATAATGCACACTTTCCTTCTCAGCAAAAAAACTTTTAGTACAACATAAACATTGATGATTGTCTACCGATGGCTCAATGTCCAGCCGATTCCATATTACCCATAAAAAAAACAGTTGAGGTCTTCCTGATACCATGTGACCAATTATTTAGCGTGTGAACTAAGTTTAGAAATATAACACCGTGCTTGAATGGTTTGTCTTACCCTGAGTGGAAAAGTTAAAACGGTGAAAAATAACATAAGACAATTCCTGTTTTCTTGAAACCATGTTGAATGTCACGCAATTGTAAAATTACAGTTGTTATATGTTCAATATTGTATGCAGTGTCACGCACAAACACGTACTGCAAATCCAACGCAGGTTCAGATACGTGATATTAGAGATACGTTCAGAAACGTATGTTCCATGTGGAGCAAAAGGTTTGTGACAACCCGCATATGCAGGCCTAAGAAACATTGGCCCAGATGTCACTGCTGAGTTAGCGAAGTCCCCTAATACATCATGGAGCAAATACCCAGTACCTAGATACAATTATTGAGGGCCTGGAACACGGCTGGATATACGACATGATTCAAACAACTAACCGTAGCAAGATGAGAGAATAACCCGTAAATCTTGTCAATACTGCATGGTACTGACCTAATCTCGCATACCAAGCATCAAGTGATATCTCTGTGGATCAATGGGTTGACATGAATCTCAACCATGACTGTAATACGATTGTTGGGCCATGTGTCGGAGAACGAATTACTTGATGGGTCAACAAATGAAGTATGAAGGCCAAGATTGTACTTGTAGGAAAACTATATTGATATACTGGTTTATGACCTGAGATTATTCAAACTGTATTACACTCCGCACTATTATTAGCGAGGTGAATCTGCTTTTGAAAAGTTGTTGAACACGGTAAAGGTAATGGGGGCTGTTCTAGCATGGTTGGTCAAACAAGCATTCTGGTAAAATTTATTAACCTACGCCAAGAAAGATTTCCCGTGGATGGTTTGATTTGAGGAGTCCAAAAGACGTTCATAAAACCGATCTTTTGTTTCTTCCATGTGATTAGATATGGAAACAACAAGGTCATTTGTAAACGTACAACCGCATGTTAACTGTAGTTTTCAAGCAGATGTAAAGAAGCCAAGCCATTCACGTCTGAAAGATTCAGCGATGTTTAAAAAGAGTTTATAAGTATTTACGTATACAAGCCATTAACATAGCCACAAGTTTTGCAAATCAACCATAGCAAACATTTTTTGGATCCGTTGCTGCTCTGTTATGGTTCGTGTTCAACATGTAAATATATACATCTCATCCATGCTATTGTTGAACAAACTATACACATGCAGAAAGTTTGTATGGCCATCACAACGCGCAAAAAATGTTAATGAGGCCTCGGAGTGCTCGATCGCACCAATTGGTCACACCGCTTTGATCAGCCATGCAAGTATTAAATAATTAAATCACGAGCTTGATTCAATAAAACCCACTGATGCCATTCGGCAAAAAGCTGTCACTGTTACAAACAAAAGGATTTCACAACCACCACCTTTAGAACCACTTGGAAACAATTTTGTTCTTTATTTGTGTGAACAAGTAGTTTGATTAAAATCAGATCGCCGCTGTTCAAAAATCTGAAAGGGAAACAAATCGTTCAGTAGACACTGATGCTCTTCGTCCACACTGCTCAGTCTCCAAACATGAAGATACATGACTTCATCTGATTGGATGATAAAATTAGTGATTATGGTAATAAGGTTCATTATCAGAACATAATCCCTAAGTGGTCACTCTCAGACCTTCATGTTTGACAGTGGAGATCTGACTTTAATCAGATGGTATGAACCAGTGGAGATACGAGCATTTGCATGAGAGGAATTACAAGGCGTTCTAGGGGATACAGAACTACCATCAGAAAGAACATTCTAAAATCATAATTTGCGTTGTCAGTATATATATGTATTAATTTCATTCGGGAATATAGATCGCTTGGTATCAAGTTGTGCAAAGTGGTGACAAACTTACTTTAGTGCAACGATACACACCTATCCAATTTTTCTTTGAGTGAATACATTTTGTTGTATTTGAAATTGCTTACGATCTTTACATTAGTGTTTCTAAGCAGTGGATGATTTTTCTGATACTAGATGGTGTCAAAGCCATTTACTAAACTTGGTTGAGTCACTTTAGCGTACACATCATTGTTGTAAATATGCATTGAGAATGAATCCTTATCCGTGTAGAACATTTTCACATTTTTGCCATGTCGTACATGCACAGTAAGAATGAATCCGTATCCGTGTAGAACATTTTCACATTTTTGCCATGTCGTACATGCACAGTAAGAATGAATCCGTATCCGTGTAGAACATTTTCACATTTTTGCCATGTCGTACATGCACAGTAAGAATGAATCCTTATCCGTGTAGAACATTTTCACATTTTTGCCATGTCGTACATGCACAGTAAGAATGAATCCTTATCTGTGTAGAACATTTTCACATTTTTGCCATGTCGTACATGCACAGTAAGAATGAATCCTTATCCGTGTAGAACATTTTCACATTTTTGCCATGTCGTACATGCACAGTAAGAATGAATCCGTATCCGTGTAGAACATTTTCACATTTTTGCCACGTCGTACATGCACAGTAAGAATGAATCCTTATCCGTGTAGAACATTTTCACATTTTTGCCATGTCGTACATGCACAGTAAGAATGAATCCGTATCCGTGTAGAACATTTTCACATTTTTGCCATGTCGTACATGCACAGTAAGAATGAATCCGTATCCGTGTAGAACATTTTCACATTTTTGCCATGTCGTACATGCACAGTAAGAATGAATCCGTATCCGTGTAGAACATTTTCACATTTTTGCCATGTCGTACATGCACAGTAAGAATGAATCCGTATCCGTGTAGAACATTTTCACATTTTTGCCATGTCGTACATGCACAGTAAGAATGAATCCTTATCCGTGTAGAACATTTTCACATTTTTGCCATGTCGTACATGCACAGTAAGAATGAATCCTTATCCGTGTAGAACATTTTCACATTTTTGCCATGTCGTACATGCACAGTAAGAATGAATCCTTATCTGTGTAGAACATTTTCACATTTTTGCCATGTCGTACATGCACAGTAAGAATGAATCCTTATCCGTGTAGAACATTTTCACATTTTTGCCATGTCGTACATGCACAGTAAGAATGAATCCGTATCCGTGTAGAACATTTTCACATTTTTGCCATGTCGTACATGCACAGTAAGAATGAATCCTTATCCGTGTAGAACATTTTCACATTTTTACCATGTCGTACATGCACAGTAAGAATGAATCCAACAAAGAAGCAACAACATTTAGTTTCGATTTTTTTTATTACTGTGTAGAGCAATGGATCAACCATTAAATCTTTCGAGGCTTAAATACCGGGTATGCAATAAGCACTCAGAGCATGCCTTGTCCACTGTCCCTAACAAGGTTGTCGCAAATATGATTTCAAAATTTATACAAAGCATACACGGAATTGTTCATTATTTAAAAGAGTCTTTCTAAAACTCGTTTGTGGCCATGGTATGCAGAGCCATATTTATCTGAATGTACATGGTTATCCATATGCTTTGATGAAACTCAAACACCCGATGAATATATGACATATCAAAACCTACTTGAAGATAATACCGCAGGTTTTTTTTTCCTTCACATTTACCACATTGTTACTTTTAGTTCTCAGATTTGGAATAAGCTTGGTGCATTTTTTATAGGGACAACCCAACTTTTCAATGATTTAGACTTGGATACAAAAACATCCACGACTTGGGTGCAGTGATTGATTCCTAGTGGGTAGTTGTTGTGAAAGTCGTGGATGTTTTTTTGATACTCCAGATCAAGTTTATAAACGTACACAATGTCACTGGTATGATTTTATTTTTGGATATTTACAGTTACAGGGTCAGTCTACGAAAACCATCCAGCAGTCATGGGCTTATCATTGCACAACTATCAAAATACATAATGTAACTGTTTTGTTTTGTTTTGTCTGCTCAGGTGATTTTGGATTATTTGCGTGAGCATATCAAAGGCTTGTTATAGAAAATCCCACGGCGAATATCACGTTTCGGTAAACAGATGCTGAACTATGTCAGTGAGCAATTTCAACTCACCTTTTGGTTTTGAATAGTAACACGTCACAAACCATTAGCGGTGACGAAAAATAGTGTGCGAGATTGAGGTTGTATACACTTATTGTTGTGCCATGAACTGTCGCAAAAACATTCAGAGAGCAGTAACACATAAGTACGCACATGCAAATTATGATAGTCGCTAATGTAGTTTTACATTTGAAAATGGACCAAACATTTTGCATCTTTGTAGGCTTTGTAGGAAATACATTTGCGATTAAGTGATGAACCGCTTTGGATGCACAGGCTTGTGATTTTAACCACATCTCTACGTGACATAATCAAATTCACATGAAGAATAATTTATATTTTAAACACGAAGGTACTTGTATGCTTTATGAAAGAAATTTCACCACCTTTTACTTGACATATATTCTATTGGAATAAGCATCTGATAACCTGGTAAATCACCAAAATTTTTATGTAACTCATTCTTAGGTAACTTGTAACTGTCGTGAATTTGCTTCGATTTCAGTAGCATTGGTATGTGTGATACAGTAACTATGCTCTTGACCGTTTGTACAAGTACAACTATCATGGCCCATGAAGAAATATATATTTCATTCTCCACTACCATTCACTAAGTCATCTCTGAAGAAAGTCTTAACATTATTAATATATCATATTTTCTCATACCGTTTGTAATCCTTATCCAGCGCTCTCGCGCGAGATGCCTACATTGAATTACATTCAGCATGCTTACATGAAAGGGAAATCAATGTCTAATTGCAAATTCCGTGAATCAGTTTTTTAAAAGTAATTTTACTTTACTAGGATCAGAAACTGCAACTGCATTAATCCTAGCTACCGGTATTACGTTAATAGTTTTCCTTCAACATTATTGGGTATTTATACAATGATACGATCTAATTCTTTTCAATAGCTAATCTTTGTTGGAGTGCACAATAATACCCGCAAATAAACCCACATTGTCAACAAAGCTGATTACGAGAATTTCCTCCGATGCCACATTTATGACATGGTAGAGTACCTATATCAACATGTAATTCAAGCAAAGACGATTTACACTATTTTTAATGACATTTTATATTGTATGGTTCTTGGTTTTTGAGGTATATACTTTTGGATTGATTGCGTCCCAGTACCATTGAACATTTATGTCTGTAAGCTCATCTACCGTATATACTCGACTATAAGTCGATTCAAGTATAAGTCAAAGTGTAATTATTTGGTAAAAATAGCGTCCAAAATCGACGGCGCGAGTATAAGTCGAACCCATAAAATCAAGTCGAGTTGACATGTAAAAGTATGTTTTATTTATTAAGTTTAATAAATTTAAGATTAATTTTATATAAATATGTAATACAAATTACCGGGTATATTTATTTCAATCTCTAAGTAAAATACAAACAATTTGGTGCTCATCTGCCAACACATATTGTGTGTATGTACCATACACAATGGCTGAATTGTGCATAATTTTACAACGCTGAAAATTCTCGTCTATTTTAACAGACACATTGTTTCTGACTCGAATATAAGTCGAACTTTGGTTTTTAGGTTAAAAATTAGTCTTAAATTTCTCAACTTATAGTTGAGTAAACTGTATATACGGCAATTGTTTTGTCCAGTTACCGTCGTATTATCTCCTGATAAGTATGCATTCATTGGTAATTACTAAAGGGGGATAAAATCTGATTTTTGTATTAGAATTGTAATGAATTCGTCAAACGATGAATCATATACTGGTGTTGTTTCCATATGAAGTTGTAAATCATCCCATTGCAAATAAACAGGTTTATATTTCCGGGATCATGAAATTATCTTGCAAGCTCAAATAAAATATCTGTCAAAAAGCTTTGGACCCAAAATAAGTTCAAATGGCCCATAAATAAGTATTGCACTAGGTTTTGTAAGCTTTGCATCCAATAATATCAAATATATCGGAGTGCTTGCAAATTTCTCCAATAGTTTTTGCTTCATTGTTTTGGACAATGGATTATGTGACTTTCTCCCAGTACTTCCACTGCTCCACTTCGGCATCTTTGTATCTCGTTTTGTAAAATATAACCGATAGGTTATTGAGTGTAGGTGTCAGCATTCTATTAATACTAAAACTATCTTTCTAATCGATTTATATGTGGTCACTACTGCTTCTATATGTGTTTGCTATTCCATTGTCATTATTATCTCATTAATTCATTTAACTATCCGTACTAAGTGCTAAATCAATGTTAGTGACTTCATTTTTTCTTGCACAAAATCTTATAATATCTTTTAAGGGATAATCTTATAATACATAATAATTCCTATTTACATCCTTGCTGATCCAAGAAAGTTCCTAAGTTGATCAGTATTATGCTGCGTTTTAAATTTTTTGCAGCATATGTTGGGTCTCTTTGACAATTCTGTATGATGCAGTGAAGCGATACAACGATTTAATCTTTTCCATAAAGTTACGCACACACCATTGCGCTGGTAGATTTATGACAAATTAGATTTGCTTTTACGTGTTTTCAAAATATTGTACGCATCAATGTGGGCATTTTCAGTCATTACCGCCGAAATTAATTAATAGAAGATTATCACACGAACTCTGCCACAGTCAATATAAATTATTCGGTCACAGTCACTGTTAGTATTCTCACATTAACTCAACCACAGAGAAAACAATACAATATAGCGGCGATCAATACTCATATTTCTGCATTCGCAACGACAACTTTATTATAGTCACAGTCAGTAATATCGGCCTGACTGAAAACTTCACCTGTATACATTGGTTGTGTGCTTAATACAATATTGGTCGGTTTGTTTATCACATGATTTTGTATGTGGATAAACTCGCTATGTGTATGTGCATGTATACTAAGTAGCATGATTTTGATGGTCAGAGTCTTGTATCCTCTTGCACTGGCGCATATTGGCAACTTTAAGAGCGCTTTCTCGGGTGCGTGCGTGTGATTTAGTCGGCATTACTGATTCAGTATAAGCATGCTACTTTCCAGTGTGTGGATGCAAACCAAAAATGGGACGTGCAGGAATCGATTGACTGGATGGTCCATTTGGCGGAATACAAACCCTTGTGGATAGAAGAACCAACTAGTCCCGATGATGTCCTCGGACATGCTGCAATTGCAGAGGTGAGACTTTATCTCACTTAAGTATCAAATGAAAACAATTCGTCTTCAACTGTATGTGGAAGAAAATAAACTGATAATGACTACAAATAACACTTTGCAGAGACCAGCCTGGTAGGTGCTGGATTTAGGAGATATTGATATGTTATTGGCAATCGTGCTGAACTCGAAACAGGAACATTGCGGGTTTTATTCCTGTCTAGACCAGGTCGGGTTGGCACGATTTAACCTTACAACTGTTGATGTGCCATTTAAACACCAACAAAACAAAGTATACTATTTCACAAAGAAGGGAATTTCGTAAAGCGATAGTTAAAGAATAATAAATCTGTATTCAGTGTATAGTTAGTGTTAAAAAATCATACTGTTTGTCCTCAAAATCATCCATACATTTTAAGGAAAGAATCGTCATAAGTTTTTGGTAATCATTATAACAAAATATTACGTTTGAAACATTTGAATTTTATTTCATAAACAATAGCAATCAAGAGGTAAAAAGTAGTTTCAAATATTCTTGAATGAAATGAGGTTTCCCTATAAATTTTAAATATGAAATACAGAGATTTTGCTACACATCGTTTAGTACTAAAGGGGAGAGAATCATAACGTCCATCATGAATGTTAGCATCGTTTGTCTTTTCTTTAATATCTTTATTGTTTCTGTCATTTTTTGATCTGAATGTCTAAAATGCTTCATATATTTGAGCTTATAACTTTTTATTCTTTAAACAGGCTTTGAAACCCCATGGTATAGCAGTAGCCACGGGGGAAATGTGCCAGAATCGGGTAATGTTTAAGCAGTTTTTCCAAGCCAAAGGAATGGACTATTGTCAACTCGACTCGTGTCGCTTAGGAGGAGTCAATGAAATTCTTGCAGTCATGCTCATGGCTGCAAAATTTGGCGGTAGACTTAATGACATTTTTTTCATATTAATCGCTAAATAGTTTTAGACTTTTCGAGTATAGACTATTTTGAAGGTTTAGTTAGTTTCGTCATTGAAAAAGAATTTGCGCATACAATGCATGATCACTTTAATACAATTACGAAAGTTTATCACCAATTCAGTGTTTTTGCTTGACTTTCCCCAAACTTAATACTTTTACAAACATTTATAATGGCCACTTGGTTTTATTTATAATTATAAATAACCTTACAAGGCTGTAACATATTTCCAGGTTTTTTTTATAAAAAGAACTGTCATTAATTTTCCCATTTTATTCATTAGTTGCAGAGAAAATTTCCATTGCAAGGGATTATCTTAACAAACCTCGACTTAAAGTTTAAATTACAAATTTTTTAGTACCCGTGTGTCCGCATGCTGGAGGTGTAGGACTTTGTGAGCTCGTTCAGCATCTGTCCATATTTGATTACATAAGGGTCTCGGGAACACTGGAAAATCGGTAATATATATATATATATATATATATATATATATATATATATATATATATATATATATATATATATATATACATTCAGTATTGTTTAGTCCACTGAAGCAAGTTCGCATCTACGTAATGTAAATTTCCTTATTAATTTATTTAAATTTCCTTATTAATTTTTTTAGCCTTTACCACTGGAAGCGTACATCTTTCTTAATCTTTATTCTTTGTGTTAGTATGTGTTACGTTCATACTTTTTCTTTCTTTATTTTTTTGTAATCTTATTAAGTTGTGATAATTTGATGGCTAATGAAGAAATGATGATGTATCTTACAAGCCTTGGCTAAAATAATTACAATCTAAGTAAATAACTAGTGTTTAATATTCACCATCTCTAGGATGACAGAATTTGCAGATCATTTGCATGAACATTTCTACCAGCCTGCGACAGTCAAGAATGGTTGCTACCAGATACCAACGGTACGACATTATTTTGTAACAAGAGAGACAGTGTCAACAAAGTGTAAAAGCGTTACTGTATGCATTAATGTTAGATTTTTAATTTTTAATTTCTGACGCAAAACTGTCGTACTTCTCTGACAGATCCTAAGTGAACATGCAATCCAACGCAGCGTCCATTAAATGACCATATGGTCATTTTCTCTTTGATGACACATTTGAAAACAGTGGCTACTCGAAAATAACTTCACAAGAAATCTATATCCTATAAGTTTGACATCATCTTCCCCAGCCATGGTTCCTATATATTAACCTCTCTACATCTTGGTGGATAGATGCGGTGTTTCAGTGCTCCTTCTTTTGGCGGAGCTCATTTTTCATGGTTTTGTTTGGAGAAAAAAAATTGCAGTCATTTATATTCGTGGTTTTGCCTTTCAAAGTTCGCATATTTAGCAAGTATTTAATTTTGTGCTTTTACCTCTACACCCCCCCAAAAAAAAATACAAAAGAAGACAATTATGCCGCTGCAAAAGTGGTGTTAAAGACATTGCTACCCCATGTATGAGCATAACGCAATGATCTGAAAAGTTCAATACTTAAACTGTGTTTTTTTCCGAGTACCATCAATAAAAACCAACGTAACCAATACACTAATACAGTATTACCATCTCTAGGTCCTCAAATTAAACACCAGTCATGATCAATCACATATGCCGTGGTTTGGTCCGAGTGATATAGAATCTATGTTGGGGTTTGGATCGAGACAAGGAAATCTCAGTCAAGGGGGTTAACATTATTTGTCTCCCCACGAGGTTTAAAAGAGATTTATTATCTAGGAACGAACGACAGTAATAAAATGGCGATAGGGTGGATCATCACATATGGCTAATATTTTTTCGTGTCTTTAAATTCATGATTAAGGGCAGCCATGAAAACCACAAAAATTGGTCCTGCACGAAAAGTTTTGATTCTACGTTATTATATGAAATCGTAATATGATTGCAGTGTTCCCTTTATACTGCGCATGAGCGTTTTTATGTTTCATTACTTACTGATTCAAATGAAACTTGAAAATAGCAGTGAAGTAGCATTATATGTAATTTCTAATCTCCATCCCATGTAAATCCAACTCTTTATCCACAATGGTATGGATCAAACTTTATAAATATTTCATGCATATGTCACGACTGAATGTTTGAGGAAATTTTATAAAGTGCAGTTTTTAGCCTTGTAATTTAAATTTGTATGATTTTGCTAAAGATGATGATAATCAGATTTTTTTAATTGTTTAAATTCAATATTGAATATTTTAATAAAGACTGATTGTTAGAATTCTTATTATTGTAACCCAGACTATGTATCTTTAATAAAGAATATCCTTTTTCTTATGTGCCAGTGCACTTGTATATTAATGTGTGTCTCTAATTCCAATAAGTACGATAACAATAGACTATGTAGAAAATTCCTAGTTACTTACGTTGGTGACATAACAATAAGGAATAGTAATTGCAATAAAAATTGTCCTTTAAAACGAATGTAAAACTAAGTACCCTTGATTGTTTTTCGGAATTACAAACAGATTTCAGAGCTTTAAGGACATAAGAGTTGAAACTAGCTGTTATAAGTCATATCTCATTAAGAACAAAGCAGAAATTCCATCAGTGCAGATATATACAATCTTACTACATGTTTAAAACTCACTTAAAACTCTAACTTCCATCATGCAGGTAAGAGAATTCCCAAGTGCCTTCACATAAGGACTATTGTAAGAAACATATTTAGGAAGCATTTCACTCATTTCAGACTGTTTGCAATATATATATATATATATATATATATATATATATATATAGTGTCTAATGGATTGTATAAATTATATTTTAGAGTTGGTATCAGTTTATAATTATATTAATATTTATTGTAAAATTTTCGCTACCAGCATCATGTTTACTAATAATTAATTTGAAACAAAATATCTTTTAAGTTACAGAAAATAATATCGTGGTATTTTAAACCAAACATTAATACTTTATTACAAATAGTCTTAGTATAGTCTGAAACATTTTACTCTTAAGCATTTTTGGTTAACTTATTTGACATTTAATTATTTTCATTATATTCTAAGACACACAAATTAGAGAATTGTGTGAAGTTGTTAAGTTTAAATAAATATGATAATTTTATTATTCATCTCAAATGTATAATTTGATGTGTGTGTAATTTTCCCGATTTGTGTGATGGTTGATATTTTTACAAAATGCTGCATTGTAGACTTCGGCCTCAGACTTTCATTTTTGCAGGTTGTTGATGTTGTTGTTGGGTTTAACGCCATTTTTCAGCACACGATAGGCTATACATGGCCGCCAGTATTATTGGTGGAAAAAGAACCCGGGAAAACCCCCGGAAAGAACCACCGACCCATGAGAAGCTACTGGCAAGCTTTCTCATAATAACTATATTAGCCGAATCTTAGACTCGAACCCACGCAGACAGAGGTGAGATGGCAGTGATCCGTAACAGATCAGCGCTTTAGACCACTCGGTCACACAGGGACCCTTTTGCAGATAGAACCCAGTACTTCTCAGCACACTTGCAAAGTACACACATCACATGGACTGACGCTCCTGTAAAGGGAGACCAGAATGATACCCTCTTTGTACCTGAGAAGTGCCCCATCAATAAATTGGGCATGCTGAAAGCACATTACTCAAATAAACTAACCACAAAAATGTGTTAAAAATTAAGTTAACTCATCCTCCTAAAATGTATATCGATCGTCCTTAGTCTTATTCTCTCTCATAGAGAGTTGCAGTTGAACCATATTTTTGACAGCGATAATGATAAATGTAAGCGTGATTTTTATTGCATGATGTTGCTTGCTACTGCATCCTGTGCAATTCACAGACCTAAAGCACTGAAATATCGGATCAATCTGCCAAGGTATAAATGGGTTAACATATCGGAATCGTGGCTAGCGAAAATGTCCTGACAGGGCAATTAATACATTCTTGATTATTAGTTGACTCCCTTGAATAGGCAATTCATACATTCTGGAGTATTAGTTGACGTCACTGATAAATCAATTCATACACTATAGAGTAATAGTTTACTATCCAGACAAGCCAATTTAGACGTTCTGAAGCATTGCATTTTACTTGCCTGGCTAAGCAATTCATACATTCTGAAGTATTGATTCCCATAACAAATCAATTCATGCATTGGGGATAAATTATTGTGCGACGTAAGTTATTTTGTTACCTTGACATAATCATAGATCTGAAAACTTTGTACATTTAAATTACAAAAACACATCATCACTATAATCAGACTTTTTTATCTTACAGATTGTGTTCAGTGTCGACGTTATTCTATCTTTATTATATTTTTCATAATGATCAGCTGATGCTGTTTTATTATTATTATTATTATTATTATTATTTATTATTATTATTATTATTCTAGGAGCCAGGGTATTTAGTGGGTATGAAAAAGGAGTCAGTGGAGGCATATGAATACCCGAATGGCAAAGCTTGGCAGAGTCTGTTTGATGATGGGACATTTACCATGGATTAAAAATTATTTTATTGTGTCTATGTACGTGTACACGAATTTACATGAAAAGTACTCATGATTATATTCTTTATTTTTTTTGTTATAACATTCATTTTGACATTTGTATGTGTTTTCGATATTAGTCAGAAAACAAAGACTTCTGATAGGTTTATTCCGTTAAGTTTATTTAACTGATAAAACAGACTTTTGAAATTAAGCCAATTATTGATCATTAATATGAACTGATATATAATCCTAAACACACAACTCCCTGGAAAAAAAAATAGTATCATTATTTTCCATGTGCCTCAAAGATTTGAAATTTTGCATCATTACATGCAATCTTATAGATTTGATCTTTTAAAGCTTGGCATATCTTTTTGTCTTATATCACCAGCTTTTGATACAGTTGTGTGTGAAATAAACACAAAAAGGGCAACTTTTGTTTTCACTTTTCATTTTGAATTTTCAACCCATGATCAACAAATTTAAAGTGTTACTCAATACCAGACCTTAGTCGCTTCATTAGCTAATATTAAAACATCGCATATTCTAACTCATCCTACAGTTGGTTGAGGATAGTATCAGTCAATCAGCTATAGAATAAAGTAAAAGCCAGATGATAAGATCAGCAGCCAGGTGTGAATCGTGACAGTTGAATGGCCAGACAATTTGATCGCCAAATAGGCCTCAAGTGCGCAGCTGCAGCGAAGGTGAACAGACCTTTCGCTAGAACCTCATTTTTGAAAAATTAATAATATCATCACCTTCATTTGTCAGTTTTGAAAAATTAATAATGTCATCACCTTTTTCATTTAATAATTGTGCATTCTCATTAAAATCTTTTAGAACATATTAGCTTCTCTGATCATCTACAGATGATGCCACTAAATATAATTGATCCTACTTGAGCCATCTCATTATCAAATTAAGCAATAATTATGTGTTTCCACCTCCAGACGGACTTGTCATTATCATTCTGATATAACTCGGTAGCGCTGGATGATGTTTGACTGGTTCTTGTGTTTATGTCACTGAGAAATCAATTACATCCATATTATAAAATATATGGATTAAATTGTTTATGTTGTTGAGTTAAGACTCCAACCTCTGATTTAGCCAGTTACAAAATAAAATGAAAAAATAGCATATGGTGGAAAATCTGCAATTTGTGCCAGGAATTTTTCCCCTTGTTTTTACCTAAAAATCAACATAAAGATGGCAGTGATATTGTTACATTGTCAAATGTTCCAGGAACCCCATGAGCTATATAACCAGGAGAAAGACATCATCCTGCATATAACTATTGTGGTCCTGGAACCCGACATGCTTTTCGACTTGAAGAACGAGATCAACCAAGACCTGGAGAGTATCCAATAAATGCTATTGATCAAGCATGTCACGTTCATGGTATAGCGTATTAATTTTTATTTTACAACAAGGACATATTGCAGATGTGAAATTGATACACTCGTTAAATTCTTTTTTTTTTAAGTCTCTCAGAGAAGCATTTGCTACCTTCCTAGTAAGATTTGCAATGAAAGGTAAACTAGCATAAGGGGTTGGTAATTAAGCACCAATTAGATTATTATTATTATGGAATCGATTTATAATAGCCCAAGCGGATATTGGAGTTAGAGCAACGTTGTTTAGTAAACTCGGTGATGCTGCAAATGTTACATGTTCTGTTGCTGCAAATCTCTACTGTTATCGTTTTGATTATGGAAATTTTAGGTTCTTTCCTAGCTCAGCAAAATCTTTGATAGATGCTCCAGTATCTTTAACTATTTTTGCCCATTCGTTTATTTTGTACGTCTTACATCCTACATCCGTTAAACCGTTTCCACGTATCACAATTGTGAAATGTTCCATTACTCATTCCGCTAAACAATTTATTTTTGAAAATTTCACTAGTTTTAGATCATGAATGCTGGGTTTATCATTCAGCATATATATATATATATATATATATATATATACCATAATCGCAGATACATGATACGCTTGTTCATAATACGGTTTGTCAACACTCCTGGTTTAGAATTTTTACTCAATATAGAAATTTCTTTCATTATAAAGGACAGGGTCACATTTGTCACAGATAACCCAAGTATTATCCGTTTCCGCAAAGACAATATAGATTTTTACTTTAGAAAGATATATATGATCGGCGAAATAATTAATAATAGTCGCCGCTCGTCAGTCGTTCATTTTAGCATCGATAATATCATCGACACCATCGGTGTCGCATATGATTTTGAATGTTGACCACACATGAGATGCACCGTCATTCTTAATTTCTTTCTTGGTGTCACGAATAATTTCAATCAGATTATTCATCGGATTAACTAAAACTTGCCTTGGTAAGTCAGGTGTAATTCTGTCAAGATCAAATCTAGATTTAAAAGGCTTGATTGTGGATAATCTCTTAAACTCCTTCATATAATTAAGGCAAATATATATTTAAATTCAAGGGATATAACTCAGATAAACAGATAAATGTAGAGCCTGTAAATTGATAAACTGATGATATCGATGAACATAAGTTTTTTCGGTTGTTTTTTTTTAAAGACACATTATCCCTGTTTTTCTAAATACATATAGGTCATGTGTATTGCTTCATCTAGATTTTGTCAGCTATAACTAAGAAAAAAATACAAAAAGCAATTAAACCCATTGCATGAGCTGCTTTCGGATTTCTAAGTAGTGGTTAGCTTATATAGCATAGGACCTATTTTATCAATGGAGATCCCCCAAATGCTTGACATTCAACAAACATGTACACCCTCCCAATATATAACCACGTGCTGGGTGGTCTTTCACACTCTCCCATGGTATATTTTGAGGGAGGGAGTGCAGCTTGTTGAATGTAAAGAAGGCCAGTAAATGTATTGTACTATCCTTAATTAGGATTATATAATGATAATAATAATGAGGACTTTGTATAGCGCCTAATCTTTCGAAGCTCTAAGCGCTTTACGCCATCAATAATGATATGACTACACTCCAGAACAACAAATGACAAAAACAATGAAATTGGAAAACATAAAAACATGCTGAAAACATATAAGATACAAAACACAATTAGGTCTCTAAGTTTGTCCCTGCAGTGGAAACAGGTGAGTTTAAGAGCACTCTTAAAAGGGACCACTGTGCCTTTGTGTCTAATTTCAATGGGCAATTCGTTCCACGTCGCCAGGCCCTGGTGTGCAAACGAATGTTGTCCATATGACTTTACTTTCACCGTGGGAACAATGAGTATAAGATTATCAGAAGAAGAGCGTAAGGATCTAGCTGGTGTATACACATGGGTGAGGCTGGATAGGTATGTTGTACTGGAGTCTGTCATTGAAACATAGCACAGAGAACAAATTTTGTGTTTGATTATGTATTGAATCGATAGCCAGTATAGGGTACAGAGCAGTGGTGAGGTGTGCTCTGATCATGGTACTCTAAAGATGATCCGTGCAGCTGTGTTTTGAAGTTTTTGGAGTAAATATTGTGACGAACCAGACAGAATTGAGTTACAATAGTCCAGTCTTGAAAGTACTAATGAACACACAAGTGTTTTAGTGACATCAACGGAAAGATATTTACGAATGGAACTGATGCATCTCAATTCAAGATATGCTGCCTTGCATATGTTCATGTTGGTGCAATGTGAGAGTACTGTCTCGAGTAACGCCTAGATTTCGTACTGACTGTGAGAATTTTAATGTTGGTGTTGCTGATATTGATTCTCTGAGGTAAAGGATGTGAATGAAAAAGTCTGTGTGTTGTGATCAGAATAGCCTCAGTTTTATCATCATTCATCTGCAGCTTGTTACATGTCATCCATGATTTCACATCAGAAATGCACTTCTCTACTCCATGGATGGTAGCATCAACTCAGTTGGGTGGCTAGTCTTGTATATTTGGGTGTCATCACTTGAGAGCGGCTGAGTGTATAGAATGAAGAGAACAGGTCCAAGAACAGATCCCTGTGGAACACCACATACATCAACTGGGCTGGAATGTATTCCATCTGCACATATAATTTGTGTCCTGTTGACTAAGTAGGACTTGAACCACTGTAAAGCTATATTCTGAATGCCAAATACATGCAGGAGACAGTGAAGTAATATATCATGGTCTATTGTGTCAAATGCTGCAGATAAATCCAGGAGAGTGTGGACTGTAATCTTTCCACTATCCAAAGCAGAGAGAATGTCACTAAATATTTTCAGAAGAGTAGTTTCCTTACTGTGGCGAGGGCGATATGCAGACTGTACATTGCTAAAAAGACTGTTTTAATTCAAATGAGATACAAGTTGGGTTAGAACAACTTTTTCTAATATTTTTTATACGAATGGGAGATTAGAAACTGGGCGATAGTTCTTTAAATCGTTATGGTCCAGTGCTGGTTTCTTCAGCAGAAGCTTTACGATGGCAGTTTTGAAAAATGAAGGGAATTCCTTGACATTAGTTTGTTAGTTATCTCGAAGAGCTCTTTGCAGGTAGAACTCTCTGTGATCTTGGTACTGTAATGGGATGATTTGGCTAAATGGACTATGTTTGTGACGTTCTTCTTAGCGGCTTCATAGATTTGTTTATAAATAGTGAGTCCAGTGGAAAGCCAAAGCTTCTCTGCTTTTCGGTGATGCCTTTTAACAGTGCGAGGCTGGTCCCTAACACTGCTATACCATGAAGAACACTTTCTTTTATTGATACTCTGCATTTGGTGGCTGGGGCATGTTTTTCAAGCAATGAACGCAGTTATCAAGTTGTTCCACTGTTGGATGTAAGAAAGTTGTTAGGTTTTCTTGGATGTCATGCATGAATCTGGTTCTATTTATCATACGGAGGTTTCTCTTAGCAAATATACCATAGGTGGAGGTTTAGGGACTGACACATCGAGATGGCATACAATATAGAGGTGATCCGATGCAAGTTCATGGGATACAAGGGTGGATTGCAGAATATTATCATCAGGTCTATAAAGAAACCAGTCTAAAATGTGACCAAGTTTATGGGTGGGTTGGTTAACTGAATATTTAAGATTGAAAACATGAATGGAATCTAGGAGTTTTGACCTGTATGGTTTTCCAGGACAGTCAAAGTGAAAGCTGAAATCTCTAAGAATAATTAGGTTACCACCTATCAAATTTCCATACTCTAGAAGATTGGAAACTGCTCATAAAAGAGAGGTTCAGTCAGCTTGTTTTTTCTACTAGGACGAGGGCGGTAGAGACAGAAAAAATGGACTGACCTTTGTTCCAGTGTGAGCGTTGTTTGGATCTGTTCAAACGATGTGTGGCAGAAATTTAAGGTTGTGTTGTACTTAAGGTATTTGATCATAGAATTCTATGTAATTACAGCAATTCCAACCTCCGCGAGAGTTGCGGGGGAATGAGTTGATGAAGTAATCGCTGGGTGTTAAATCCGCACACTTAAGTTCATCGCCTGATGATCGTAACCATGTTTCTGTCAGGAAGAAGACGTCAATATTCTGGTCATTGATAAAATTAACTTTTTCTGTGCGCTTTTCCAGTGATCCTGCTGATTGAGCATTAAATAATGCAATACGTAGTTGTATCCCTGGGATAGTTGACACAACAGTTGACGATTTAAGAGGAATTTGAATCGTGTTATCAAAATTAACGGCAGAATTTTTTTAATTGTTTATCTGTTACGGACGAAAGGGAGATAACTGGAATTTTTCTTCCTTTTCTACGCCGGCCAGCTTTGAAACGTTTTTTTTTCTTCTCGCTTCCGTTTACATTTAAGTAATGATGAATGTAGTCTGTGAAGTGCCAAATTTTCGGTCGAATCTATTAAATAACCATTAGTTGTAGCCAGCTAGCCATTAGTTAAATTTACGACACATCGTGCAGGAAAGGGTGCCTGTAAAGGCTAGCCGACCGCTATACTAATTGACATGTTGTTTCTACATGAGCTAGACTGACCGACAGCGACCTTGTAAAGTTTCATTTTATCACGAAAATGTCAGAATTGAGAGAAAACAGAGATTCTGTTACTTAAAACCAAAGCCTGACATATTGACCATGACGTAAGCAACTTTTAGAGGAAAGCGGGAGAAAATACATTTGATTCTGATTGGTCACGGTTAAATAAGGGGTGTGTTTTACACAAGAAATCTTTCGAACATAATATCTTACTAGCTAAATTAGAATTTAGTCTGATTTGCTACTGTGATAGTAGACAGTGTATAATTATTTTTAATAAGGCTCCGGATAGGATTTGAGTGAAATCCATTCGTCAAGGAAGCGTGGTCGAAAACCGCCAAAACCAACGGTTGAGTGACGCATCAAATCTCGAGGTATTTGTCTCAATTCCACGTTTATTGTGATGCAATTAATATAATGTTTGCTTCATTTACAGGTCTGCATGATTTGTTGATACATTTGTAAGATTAGTTTCATTGGATACATTTATTTAGTAATGTGCTTTTAAGTTATGAATTGGAATTCTTACCTTAATTCTTAGTTAAGAATGACGTAGTGTTAATTTATGTGGTAAAAACACTATGTTGAGTTATGATAGGAAGCATTACGTTAATTCTTGAATTTATCATATTGTTTGAATAATGACTGTGTTCTAAGAATTTAATGTATTACTTTAATTAATGAGTTACAAAAACACATGTGAATTCACCGAATTTTGATGTCCTAGATAATTTAGCGACAATGTATAATTCAACATCTCGCTATGTAGTACGTTAATGTATTAGGTCAAGGCAAACCGAATTAACAGGTGGTTTAACTGTATTGATCTGAAGACAGGTGTAGTTAATTACTAGCCGTAAAATTTTTATCACTGATAGAAATATCTGATTGTTCGAAACAGGAAGAACGGACAGTCTCGACTATTATCCGTGTAACGAGAGACTAAGGTTGTTTTTAATTTTCTTGCTGGAAGGAAGAAAATAGCTTTTGGGAAAGAAAGTGAAGTACGGGATAAAAGGGAATTGTGAAGGAGAAATCGAGAGGTGTATACATTGATACAGTGGACAAGTCTGAGTTCAAGCGGAACATCCACGAGGGAAAAGTATCTCGAGAGACAGTAGCTTCTAGAACAAGATTGGATTGAGCAGAGAACGCAGTTTGAGGATAACAGGTTATGAAAACCGAACAAAAGCAGTGATTTCGATTGTGATTCGATCCTATGATGACTTTTAAATACTTTTAAATATCAGTAATAGAACGGCTAATTTGTTTAATGCTATTTCAAATCTATTTGTAATTCGGTGAACGTTTAATTCTAAACCGCGTGTATTCCTAATGAAAAGGGAATTTCATTGTGTATGTATTTGATTAAATTGTTTATTTATCTTTACGGGGGCTCGGAGTTGTTTTGTTCAATATACCCACTCAGGTTACCATAGACATAGTCCCAGTTCGTTCAGTCTTGAGCACAATGTAGTATCTAGAGCCAAAGTGTGGTCATTTATTGCAATTAATGAGGGTCCGTCATATTGTAAGGGGGTTGACTGGCGATCACGTGACGGCGGTTTATTAAAAAACAAATGACGTCTTAACAGTGGAACAAAACAGCTGAGAAAAATTCTAATTGTTCTCGTTTCCAAAACAAGGAGATAAATTAACACATACGAACGGAACAGCCAATACATGATGAAACACAATAATGTAGACGAAGATAGACAACAAGCACAAATATCATGAAAAAATAGTACAAAAACGGAAGAGCCTTTCTCAAGCAGTTAAGCGATGGCGGTCATCTTTCCTTCATATGTTGGTTCTGTCCACGGTAAATTATCGTACGTCCTTAGGAAAATATTCCCACAACGTCAATGTGTTGCAGGAGGCGCAGTAATTATTTTGTCGTTTCATCGTCATGATAAATGCAGCATCAAGATCAAACTCGCGTATATTTTGTTTTCTTCTCGCCGATAGCCAACTAATCTTTTCGTTACGGTGTCTGGAACTGGCACGCAGTGGATCCCATGGGTCACCTGAGATTGGTTTTAAACTATCTTGGAATTGTCGCGGGCAATTGTCAGCAGCTGACACATTTTTGAAGCTCTAGATAATGCCAAATACACTAAATGTTACCATTCAACCTGATCATCAACAATAGATATGAGTTTGTTAGCCGATGTGACGAAGGAATTGTTTTTACATATCCTAGAGTCCAGTATGGTGGTTGCCGTACGAGAGCCTGCACAAAAACCTCCATAGGACCATAAACTATATTATTAGGAGTGGCACGGTCACTTACTGTAGCTTTTTCAAGATATATAGCGCGGATCTGATTGTGGTTAAGGCGAATACCTCGGACTCGGCTATTACATTTTATATCCTTGTTTCAGATCTGGTTTTTAAACCTGATTTTATCCTTTCCCTGTTCCTTTTTCAAGTTTATGATTCTATTCTTCCTGTTTTTCTTTCGTTTTCTAGTTTACTCTTGCAGTATGTTCCTTTGCTGTCCAGTCATTGATAACAAACTTATTACCATCTTTATCAGATGTGATCTGCTGAATATTAAAAGCAACACAGTATAAATATTTAACCCAATAGGCAGCTTTTAGAGTTTTAATATAATCTGGTTTTACGTATCATTTGTCTACCCCCGTATCCAAACACGGCAATATCAAGTATTTGGTCTGCATCCCTGATAGCGGCAACACCTTCATCAGTAAATGTATATATAATGTTCTAACTTTGGTGGGGGTGGTGGTCGAGCTCCGGGCTGTGTTTAAAGAAGTTAATGAGGTGGTGGAGTGGGTTGAAGTTGACCAGCAATATCCTCTGGTAATGTTTTAAGATCTTTTTGTTGCCTCAGTTGCCGTAACAATTTGTTTAGGTTGGTTCGACATTTAATTTAGATAACTGCTCTGTACCTTTTGAAAATTCCACCTGAGCTTCCTGGTGCTGCTTTAGTTGCTATTTGATAGAATCACTGACGGGGAGATATTTCATAATTATTTCTAGTCAATGTCGAGCTATTTTAGCTGTGAGATATTCCATAGTTAGCGCAGAAACATTATTATTATTATTATTATTATTATTATTATTATTATTATTATTATTATTATTATTATTATTATTATTAATACAGCAACAATTTAGTTTCACATCACGGTTTGCGGATATACTTAAATGCACATTAAACAGTTAATGCAGTAAACGCAGCGACATGCGCGAACATAATTTTTGTTTGCACCACGACACCGCATCTGGGCCTTCATGTCACAATTTATGGCTTTTGACTTGCATGGATTTCAAAATAATTATAATAACTGTTGTTTAAAAGCAAAGTAAGTGTTTATGATCGCAATAAGGATTACGGACTATCCACACGGAGAAGTAAGAAAAAGATTTGTTCACCTTTTTTTTCAGGTTGTATTGAGTTGAGAAAATTGTGCAGATTAAGAAAGATCAGTCTTTTTGGTTTACAAAGTACAGGTTGTTGACTAACTAAGCTACTTAGAAAAAAAAAGATTCCTTAATTAGATACAATTTTGGACAGAACATATCTGCCCAATTTAAAAGCTAAAGTAGGAATATATAGAATGTTGCAGCTAAACACATACATTTACCGGCTTGTTTTAAAGAAAAATGCAAAAAATGACAATGACCAGATGTGTAGTAGTGTGAAACCCATGACCGACATTGACATAACAGACGGGATGAACATCGAGCAGTTGCTGGATATGAAGTCAGAATTTAATGCGGCCACCGGAGGGGTAGATGTGCCGCCAAAAGCACTGAAGTCAAAGCTGAACAAATACTTCAGGACTACAATACAGCATAATGTCTTGCTGGCCTTCCATCCTGATAGGTGTCAACTACTGGATTTTGAGGAGAAAGGCAGAGTGCCACGCCAGGCGGAAATCTTAGCGACACTAAAGGCGATGAAATACTACATTGGAAATGTTGCATCCAAAATTTCTATAAACACTTTTTATATCCGTAAAGATGCTGGAGGTAAAAGGAGCAAAGGCTATATTAAACTTCCGTTTACTGTCTATAAACGCAAATGGCATAAATAGGGACAAATTAGAAAAAATAAAAAACATAAGAAACCTATGACATGTTATTTATACAGGAGACACATAATGGACTGAAAACTGAGAGGGAAAGAGGTGTGGACAGTTTTATAATTACGAACGACTTTATAGGGAAAGATATAATAGGGAGCAGCAGAGGAGGCGAGCCGGACAACATTTTTAAACAAGTTTTCAATGGATTACGGCTTAAATCAATGAAATCAGGCAAAAAATCAATGAAATCAGGCCAAAAAAAATCAATGAAACAGGCAACAAATAATAATGAAAAAATCAATGAAATCAAAAAAGAGAAAGCCTCCATTTGCCAATGGAGACGATCATGCAATGAGTAAAAACTTTTCAACCGAATATTTTATCCAATCCGATACGATATCGTGTCCTCGGGTCTGCTAAATTTATTGTCACAAATCCGTGTGGTTTTGACTGAGCATGACTAAAGAAATTTCGAAATTGATTATGATTCATATCACCGCAGCACCAAGTTTGCCAAATATTTCGTAGCGTATGAGTATCAACGCCGTTAAATACACACAGCAGATTGCAATTATCGCGAATCACTTTTGGTATTTGTGTGTACCGTTGAGTGACATATATCACGTCCGTGTTTTTATGCCTGCCTCGGGAAAAGATTCTAGCGGGATTTTTTTGATTATCTAACATGATATCATCGTATACGACTAAATTGTTAATACTTCCATCGATGTCTTCCACGGAAGGGGCTTCATCAATATCAGTAATAAATTCAATAAAATCATCATCGATTTCAAATTCTTTTGCTTTCTCGTTAAAATCCTTGAGCACTTCATAGCATCGCTGATCGTCTACACTCGGGGCTATTAAATATAATTTGTCCCATTTCATCCATATTGTTATCAAATTAACTAACAGTTGTGTCTTTCCGCTTCCAGATGGTCCGATTATAATCATTCTAATTGAATTCGGTAACATTTCATGATGTTTAATAGGTTCCCGTCGTCGGGTAGCTGAATAATCAATTACATTCATGATGTTATATATAAATTATGGATCTATATTGTGTGAAGTGTAAAAAACGTACTGGCACAGATGACTTGACGACGATTACAACAAAAAATAACCGATCAGCGCTTTCTGGTAAATGCGTACAATGTAGTACAAAGAAATTTAGATTTGTTTCTAAACCCAAGGAACCTTTAAAAAAAAACGAGGAGGTGATATTGCAGCCAAGCTAACTAAACTCCCTGGAACCCCATGGGCAAAATACCCCGGAGAAAAACACCTTCCAGGGTATAGTTATTGTGGACCGGGAACAAGACTTGATATCAGACTCAATAATCATAACCAACCCAACCCCGGTGAAGAACCAATAAACGCCATTGATAAGGCCTGTCACCTTCATGATGTCGCTTATAAAAGCAGCAATCTGCAACACAGGCATCTAGCAGATGTGAAATTAATTCATGCGTTAAATGCTATTCCTGATAAATCCTTCAAAGAAAAATTGGCTTCCTTTTTGATAAAATCGGCTATGAAAAGCAAATTGATGTTAGGTGCTGGTAATTAATAACAACATGGAATCTATTTATTATTCTCCAAGAGGATACTGGAGGGGTAAATCAGCAGTCCATAAACTCGCTAGCGCTGCAAAAGTGAAAAAAAACCACTGCGGCTCATTGGTTATCTAAACAGGCACTATGGCAGATTTATCTACCACCGCCTAAACAAATTCAATTCTCGCATTTTGATGTGACCTTTCCTAATGAAGTTCATCAGGCTGATATATTATTTTTGCCACATGATAACGGTTACAAATACGCTCTAACCATAATTGATATTGCAAGTCGATACAAAGAAGCAGAACCGTTAAAAACAAAATCGGCCACTGAAGTGGCTTCTGCATTTGAAAGGATTTATCGAAGGGGTCCTCTGCACTGGCCAAATCTATTACAAGTTGATCCTGGCAAGGATTTTCAGGGTGCAGTGTTATCTACAATGAAAAATCATAATGTCACTATCAGACGGGGGCATACTGCGCTACATCGTGATCAGGCAATTGTAGAACGATTTAATCGGACGATTGCTGAGCGGTTATTTGGATATCAATACGCAAAAGAATTCATCCAAGAAAAAATATCCCGTGAATGGGTTAAAAGGTTACCAGCTGTGATTACTGCACTGAATAACGAGATTACTAGAACAATCAACATGAAACCCATCAATGCGATTAAAAAAAAGTCAATACCTGAAATGGAAATTCGAAGAATTTCACAAAAAGATTTCAAAGAACCAATTCTTGGTAGTAATGTCATTGTGAGGTACTTATATGAACCAGGAGAGCTTGAAGGGGGCAGAAAAAGACCTACTGATCCTATTTGGAGTGTTACTGTACACAAGATATCTAGTATAACACGATCTACGGGTAGACCTCCAGTCTATAAACTGGATTCAACTGCCCCTCAGCGGGGTTTTACTAGACAACAATTACAAGTGATACCCGAGGATACTCAATTACCACCGCATGGTCTTAACTAGCACCGTTGCGTCTATTGCACTCAAGACAAGTCAACATCACATTGTTTCTGACATGACCGAGATTGTTATTTTTTCTGTCAATGGTAAATTGGCGAGGATCTTTATCCGAATACTGCCAACGCATTATACAATTGCAACTTGCGCAGTGATTATTCTGTTGTTTCTTCAAAGTGATTATTAATTTAGCATCAATATCAAATTCTCGTTGTTTTTTTTTTTTGTCCTGTTGTTTGTAACCGGAGAGTTTTTTATCAATAATTTTAACATCAATATCATCTATTGTGATGTCATTATCATCGAAAACAATTCTTCGAAGTTGATTTATTTTTCGTACTCTGGATACTGAAAGATAGACTAAATTTGACCATTCGATGCGATTATCTACCATCCAAACAAATGTATCCGATATTGTCAGCCTCTGTGAAGAATGAATTGTTGCTGCGTATCCTAGCGTCCATGGGGATTTATTAGCATGCAATGCATCTTCAATGACATTGATATCAACCAGCACAATATCATTTAATACCAGAATTTGTTTTTCACTCTGTCCTGGAATATCAACTTCAATGTTCTGTTTTCGTGTATCCGATGGCCTATAACATAACGGTACTGGAAGTGTTGCAAATTTTTGTTTATGCAATTCAAATAACTTCATCTGTGTGTCCCTGACTATTTTTCTACTTGCAATTATCAAATCATTTGGTCTCCATGCTTCCCAAAACTCATTCATTGGAGTTTCTGAAATTATTTTACGCGCTATTTCACACTGGATTTTATCCGGTTGTAATCTAATTAGTTTGTTCAATTCTTTTAATTCATTATCAAGTGATCTATGATCGGTATCAATTTCTTCATAATAGTCTACAAAACCCTTTAGCCATTCATGTGGTGATGCACCGACAAATGGTGGAGGTTGGCCGTGATCACCGCACATGACGATTTTTGTATTTTTTAATAACAACCACTCAAGAAATATTTTTAATACATCTTCTGACACTGTGTCTATTTCATCCCAAATGATGATTTCAGGAATAAATTTCTCTCCCATGCGCTCAGGAGTCCATTTATCTCCCTTCCATCTAAAGAAACTATGATAGGTACAGGCATTTACCCCTCTCTGTATCATCTCTCTTGCAAGTCTGTGAGTTGGTGTTAGCACAATCATATTTGGATTGGAAACACGAAATAACTCAATTGCCCGGGTTGTTTTTCCTGACCCACCACAACCGTTTAAATAAACTGTTTTATACCGGCATATTGGATCAGATATCGGTGGTGCATTAGAAAATTCTGAACACTGATTGCTTTCTAAATAGTTATTTTCAATTGTAACATCTGCTGATTGAATATAATCATGAAGCATTTCCTTCTTAATTCTCCATGACGCCAAATTCTCGTTGCCAGTAGCCTTAAAATCAGCCATTTTGCTGTTTATGTAAAATGAGTCAGTGGCAACTCTAACTGCGGTGTTAGGAAATTTATTGATCATCGAAAACAGATTAATAGAAGCATAACCGAGCATAGAAGCTCTTAAGTGTGTGTACTGCGGATTGTACCCATCATTGTAGGTAACAATTGTACCCAATTTGGTTCCATCGGACAGAAATGCGTCTTTACGATTGACATATAGGCCTTTATTCGTTAGATCCGCGATTACAAAATCGTATTCAGCATTGTCTATAATCAATCGTGAAGAATATCTTGTATTGTCATATTTGCCACCCTAGGTAAATTTACCGATTATTTTTCGTCCAAGATCTTCTGCTTCATTGTTTCTGATTTCAAATAACTGTTTGGACCAATCCATGATTTGTTGTTCATTAAAATCAGGAAACAGTTTTCGCTGTTCACTAATTATTTTTTCTAGATCAGGTTGTGGTAACCAGACTGATTTCTGTGCTCGATAGGATATAATTGCTTCACTGACAATTAATGATTTTAACATCCCACAATCAATCATATATCGTAACAACACTATTGGCATCCAGTGTTTTTCAGACGTGTTTACCAATCCAAAGATAACTACACGGATGAAGTCCTTCAGCCAATTCAAATGATACTACACAAGCGAATCCTGTTAAATCAAAATCAGGCAGTGGTCCATTAATCGCAACACGGGTCATTTCGTGTGTGGGGTGTCCAAATCGTTTAAAATATTTCTCGCATTCTGCATACCCAAGAAAACTTCCTGGATAACACGCAATCATATCAACGGAAATAACGGTTTCAGGGTCGTATTTTGTATTCCATAACCCTCCATGGCTGTATTCAAGACAGGACAATCTGACATCTGATAAAAACTCACTTCGTGTTGGTTTCCACGCGTTTTTCTTTCTAGCAAAATGTGCTGCAATTGATGGTAGTGTAAAACAGTTTGCTAAAAATTGATCGTTGTCTTCCCCCTCCAATGAAAACTCACTAGCTAGTTTTTTCATTTGATTATGCAGTTCTTCGGTACGGTACAATTCTCCGTTGGGCCTTACAAACTGATCAAATCTACATTCCTCGTCTGAAGTACTATGAAATAGCCACATTGACACAGGATCGTTTTTACTCAAATTGTAAATAGCATCAAATAATTTCTGCTCTGAAAAAAACTCTTCGGTTCCAAACAGAGTTTGGGGTAGATATTTTACGGTTCTATTCCGTGGGAATATTGTTACTGCAGATGACCACGCGTATTCATTATGATCAATAATTTCAATTGGGGTTCCTTTTTTTGATTGATATTTCGGTTCTTTTAATACTTCACCGGTGATTGTTCTTACCGATATTGGAAATCTCAATGATGTTTCTAATTTAATTATATCCTGAATTGTTGCCCCATTCTCTTTTACCATTAATTCCCATTCGGTTATTTTTTTCGTCTTAGATCAGTTAGTTTATTTCCCCGGGATGCATTTGTGAAGTGTTCCATTATTCGTTCTGCTACACAATTGAGCCCTGTCGAATATTTCATGGGTGCTAGTTTTGCAATATCAGGTTTTTCATTGAGCGGATATATCCCGTAAACAACTGCTGTGACAGGATAAGATCTTTCGTAGTATGGTTTGTCAATTCCGGTCAAAATTCCTGGTTTGGAATCTTGATTCACGGTGACAGTTTTTTTTGTCCCTGAGAATGGGTTCAAATTTGTCCCTAATAATCCATTTTCCATCATCACGGATAAGGAATTTTATTCGGAAAAAATGACTTTTTTCCCCAACACGTGAAATTATCACTGCTGCTTTTTCATCATTCATGGTAGCGTCAACAACACCATCAATTCGAAATGTTGACCAACAATAAGATGCTCCATCACGCTTGAATTCATTAAAACAGTCTCTGATTTTACTAATCATGGCTTTATCAAGAATTTTATTTTTGGGTGTATTAGAAACTATATCAAGATTGAATTGAGCATCTTTCCAGGGCAATCTCTTGTTACGTTTTTTGGGTTTATCGAGATTAAATTTAGGATTAATTTTCAATAATCTCTTAAACTCCTTCATATTTCTGTCTATTAAACGTTTTTTTGGTCTATCGAGATTAAATTTAGGATTAATTTTCAATAATCTCTTAAACTCCTTCATGTTTCCGTCTCTTGGACGTTTGAGATTAATTTTGTTACGTTTTTTGGGTCTATCGAGATTAAATTTAGGATTAATTTTCAATAATCTCTTAAACTCCTTCATGTTTCCCTCTTGGACGTTTGAGATTAATTTTCAATAATCTCTTGTTTCCGTCTCTTGGACGTTTTTTTGGTTTATCGAGATTAAATTTAGGATTAATTTTCAATAATCTCTTAAACTCCCTCATATTTCCGTCTATTAGACGTTTTTTGGTCTATCGAGATTAAATTTAGGATAAATTTTCAATAATCTCTTAAACTCCTTATCAGTATTGAATTGAGCATTTTTCAAGGGTGTTCTCTTTAACTCCCTCATGCTATATTAAAAACAAGTATTTAAATGAAAGATTTATGTATAATGAATCACTGCAAATGGCTTATGATTGGATCAGTAACCCCGTGTAACAAATCATGCAGAAATGAGTTCTGTAGGTATCATATGCAAAGCTTTCGTCGTGGGATCCTTGGTCCGTTACCCTGTATTCGATGTGGGGTTGGGGTCAGAGGGGAATCGCAGTTATGTATTGCTTGTGGTGGAAAGCGATACAGGGAATTGAAGCGTTATTATGATAAAAGAATAAAAAATGGACAATCAATCAGAAATTATGACCCTGACCCTGACGCTGACAAAGTCAGTATCAAGGATAAAATCATAAGAACTCCCCAAAACTACATCGAAAGATTCTCCAGTGATGTAATCATTAGACCAAACACTGAATTAGACAAATAGTATTAGTATATAATGAACCAAGAATTCAGACTACATCCCTTGATTAAAAATTATGAAGCATCCAGTGATGGTGTTGTAAGAAACCGTAGACTGAAGAAACCGGTCGGTTTTGTGACTAATCAAGGGTATTTGATGTTTAGCGCTGGAAAGAAGAAATATCTCAATCATCGTTTCATATTTGAATGTTTCAATGGATTGATCGAGGATGGTCTTGTTATTGATCACAAGGATTCTAATTCAAAGAATAACAAATTGGATAATTTAGAAGCTATCACACAAAGTGAGAATTCCAAACGAGGAAGGACTGGCACTTGCAAAACGGTTGGGAAGAGACCTGTGACATCTTTGAATACAACAACTAATGAAGAAACAATTTTTCAATCAATGAATGAAGCCGGAAAATATTTCAATATTTGTCCGACTTCTGTACAAAAAGTTGCAGGGGGGATTTATCGATCGGCTATTTCAAAAAAGACCGGAGAGAAAATTCAATTTAGTTATGTCTGATACTCCATATTTTTCAATTAGAGATATGTCATGTTATAGAATAATGAATTCTGAAAACATGAATAGCATCATAGTTGAAATAGCAAAATTGAAAAATCATGATATTGAACTATCAGATGGGTTAAATCCTGATCAAATCAAGTCGGATTTTCAGGATATAGAATACGGAGTAAACAACAATAAATATATGCTACCAAAGAAGTATGCACTCATCAAAAGAATTCAGAATTCTATTAGAGACTCTCTTGCATTTTCCAGTGACATCAGTGTGTTTGTTCCGTTGTATACTATCGTAGAACGAATACGAAAAGAATTAGGTAACGAATACGAATTGAAAAAAGAAGTCAACTCTAAAATTAGAAACCTACGGGCGTTAATTCAATTTTGATTGCCTGACCCCTTTATCATTTTTTGATTGAAAGACCCCTTTATCATCGACCTTCATTTTTTTAGCACTTTTTGATTGAAAATGTCAAAATCAGTGATGGGCGATCAAAATAGAATGGCGAAAGTGTCAGTAATATTTATTTTATATACAATTTGGACACTTTCGCCATACCTGATAGAGCCATTAAAACACTTCCTTGATGGTATTAAAAATCATCCAACATGTCATTGATCAAAAATAGAATGAGGGAAGTGACAGTATTATTTATTTTATATGCAATTTGGTCACTTCCTTCAAACATGATAGAGCCGTTAAAATAACAAACAAGGACTTCCTTGATGGTATTAAAAATCATCCAACATGTCATTGATCAAAAATAGAATGAGGGAAGTGACAGTATTGTTTATTTTATATACAATTTGGACACTTTCGCCATACCTGATAGAGCCGTTAAAACACTTCCTTGATGGTATTAAAAATCATCCAACATGTCAAAAAATATTTCACATACACTGAATAAAAAATTGGACCGTTAACGGATGGTTCCTATTATGGGGAAAATTGTTGTACAATTGAAAAATTGTTTGATTTCAAATAATGGTCAATGAAGCATTAACGACCCGATTGGCTCGTGAACGATTAGATGCAATTAAGAGATTTATACCAATTCGTGACTCTGTAAGGAATAAACTGCAACAACGACAGAGTCTTCAGACTGATTTTGCTTTGGGGTCTGAAGAATTGTTTAAACCAGTAACCACAGCAACGAAAGGGGGAGAGCATGCTATACGGGGAGATGTTTCCGAGATGGGGAAATCTGTTATTGGTGAACTTGAAAAATTAGCAGCGAAAACTGAACAAACAAAACAGGCTGTACAAAAATGGAATCAAAAAGAACAGTAGATGATTTACGCGTGAGATTTAACGAAGAAATGTTAGTAGAAATTGATAAAACTGATCCAACAGAAATTCCTGCGCTTGTTGTTACGTCTTATGAAAACAGAAAAAAATGGTTGAAACCAGAACATCATAAGTATGTTAAGAATTTAACCCACTGGGCTGATATATTTTACAAAATCAAAACTAAAACAAGTCAAATTAAGACAGACAGTGCATCATACATTGAATATATCAAGATGGTGGATAACGTGTATAATCAATATGAAGAGTTTAAACAACAACAAAAAACACCAAAATTGCAAAGAAAGCGACAGCAACCTGCAAAGAAAATATCTTTCTCGCCTAAAAAACTACCACCTGATGATGATGATGATGATGATGATGATGATGATGATGATGATGATATTTTTGATTATTTACAAGAAAAACCGGATGAAGCAACTGGTTATAGCGGAAGTGGATTAGGAACCCCAAGTAGGGTATGTCCTGATAGTGTTATCAATGATATATCACGATTAGATGTTCTTGTAGGAGGTTTCCGAGCTGGAAATAATTCACCGGAAATAATTAATGAAGCAGCTGATATCTGTAGACGGTTATTTCAAGGTGGTATCATGGATATCAAAACATATCTAGATTTCATTGGCGAGTTAGCGGAAAGTGGGTATCATAGTGACTGAATTGAATAGATAAATAACAATTGAAAACACTAGTGTTTTTATAATAATGATCATACACTACAATCATGATAAACCAATTCCCGTCTATGTAGTTAATTCACGGTTTCCAGTTTATAGAGCATACTACGGAGATGGTTTAGGTAATACCATTTTAGGATTATTTTCAAGAATGGCTCCAAAAGTGATGCCGTTAGCTAAACAATTATCAATGAAAGCCATTGATGTTATTCGTGATAAGGGTATTGGTGCTGTTGGAGATCTTGCCGGAAAAGCGTTTTCAGCTGCGAAGAATAAATTAACATCATTAGTGAGACGAAAAAAGAAACCGTTACCGTCTACAGCGGAAATGCCTGCAAGTGTTAGTAAAATTATAAATAACGCAGTAGATGAAAAATTAGCGTCGATGGTGACTCCAAGTGACCAAAGCAATATTGCAAATATGATAGCAGGAAGTGGCTTTAAAAAACTACGACGATGAAAATCTTTTTATGATTACACGATTTAGACTCTGATAAATAGAATAAAATGTTCAAACAGTCACGTGATCCAGCGTTTGATATAGACGCCCCAGTTGGCAAGGATGATTCTGTACGCGATTATCAATATTACGCCTATCATGCCATAGACTCAAATAGTCGATCAAGAAATGATCTTCAAGTCCATGATACCAGTAAATACTTTTTGCCTTGTGAAGCATTTATCGAAGTAGAAGGAGAACTTGTAACAGCTGCTGATACTACTGCTGTACCAGCACCGTATCCAGCTGGTACTCAAGTCGGTTTTGTTAATAATGGTATTATGGCGTTATTTGAGAGTGCTAGATATCTCATTGATCGAAGAGAAATTGAGTCGATAGATCGCGATGTTGATGTGGCTACAACAATAATCGGGCTAGCGAGATATTCTGATGATTATACAAGATCAGCAGGACCTTCTATGATGTTTGCAAAAGATGTTAAAAATACCGCTGGAGGAAATCAATTTGTTGTAAGACGACCAAAAAAACGTGATAATAGTGATGCTGATGTCGAGGATATGATTATAAACAACGATGTTAATTTCAATCTAGGAGCTGCAACACGTATATCAATGCTGGGGAGGGGGCGTAAATCATTTTCATGCGCGATTCCACTGCATCACATATTTGGATTCTGTAGAAATGTCCGAAAAGTTATTTATGGAGCGAAGCATACAGTATCGCTTGTACGAAAGGGTGATGATAATGACGCAATTTGGAGGATTCCAGCAGATGCTGCAAATCCCATTGCTGATGCTGGTAAAGTCAATTTAACAAAAATATCATTGTGGATGCCAGTGTTGACTCCAGCAATTACCGCAGAAGAACGATTACTATCATTTATGGACCAAGGAGGAAAGTCGTTGTTGAGTTGATTATCAGTGAGTACAGATGTGAAGCAATCAAATCTGAACGGGTTATTCACGTGGAATCTAGCATCAAAACAAGGCATGGCTGCACCACATCATATATTTATTGCGTTACAGGATAACACACGAGTTGGCAATCAACTCTCCAGCCATATGATATTTGATCAATTAGGTGTTAAAGACGTCTCACTGAGAATAAACGGCCAGCAGGAACCATCTGAAGATGTACAACTTAATTACGGTCAAAATCATATTGCACGCGTGTATCATAGGTTGTTGTCGTTTATGGCACGTGATCAAAATGTGGATACCGGTCTACAAATATCACAATTGGATTTTAAAAGCCTCTATCCGATTTATTACTTTTCACTGGAACATCTTGATTTAACAAGACAATCTGTCGTTGATATACATTTTAGAGCTAATGTGACTCGTGGTATTGCTGATTATAGAGCGGTTGCTGTCATTCTCAGTGATAAATCAATGCTACTTGAAGGTGTTGGAGGAAGAATGAGAGTGGTAGATGCACCAGTGGAAAATCTTTGAACGATTTTTCCATTGAATCGCTTTACAATTTAGAATCAATCTATTATGTATAATATGTCATAAAGTAATATTAGTGTTGCGTTAACTCCCGGTCAAATCAAGAAATTTCAATCGGAATCAGCTAAAAAATGTGGAACCACTATCACGCTGAAACCTAATCAAATGAATGGCGGTGCAAATAAATTATCGCTGACAACTCGTCAAATAAAACATTTCAATGATGCACTTGTAGCAAAAAAAGATGTTCAGATTACTCTTTCTGCGGCTGCTATCAAAAATATGATTAAAACAGGCGGTATATTTCCATTGTTAGCTGCGATTCCGGCCTTGATTGCAGCAGCAGCCCCAGCTGTGGCTAAAGCAGCGGCGTTAGGAACCGTTGGTACTGCAGCAGGAATGGCACTAAAGAAGGCATCTGGACAGGGATATAAAAAAGGGAAGGGGTCTAAGACTACCAGGAACCCCGTATTCATGGTACAGCGGAAAAGGTCTAAGACTCCCAGGAACCCCGTATTCATGGTACAGCGGAAAAGGCCTGAGACTAGGACCGGTTTATTAATTGAGGAACCGATGGTTCCTATGTCCAATTTTGATTTAATGAATGCTGCTAAAAAAAACTAGCGATTAAAAATTTCAGAGGTGTCTTTATGAAAGATCAGTTACCACATCAACCAAACAACACTGAAACAGGTATCATTAATCTCGATAACAGCACAGGGCCCGGAACTCACTGGGTTGCATACGCTATTGATCCACGGGCAATCGTCTATTTTGATTCATATGGATTAGCACCGCCAAAAGAGTTTATGCGTTACATAAAAAAATTTCCAATGAAGACTTGGTATTCTAAGCTACCAACACAACAAATCAATGATCCACCAATATGTGGCAGTGAAGTATTAAATGTCCTTAACGCTATTTCAGCATCTAGAAAACCACCTCATATTGTCGTAAATGAATACACTAGTAATCGCTTTTTAGAGAGAGGTGTATAAAATATCATGATTGATATTTGGGGGAGATCTTTGAAACCCAAACCCGATGGCACTGCACCCCCTGATTCTATCAAGGACATAAAAAAATAATCGAAGATGAAATAGCTGAGACGTTAAATTTTACAAGTGTTGACCCGAATGAAATAGTTGTATTTCAAGACAAACAGGGTAAATTGAAAACTAGTAATATTTCTCTGGATGATATTTTAGTTAAACAACAAAACGCAATAGAGAACACCGTTGCGTTATTTTCGGATCAGGGTAAACTCAAACCGGGCGTACTTTTTTCGACGATTACAGATCGATTTAAAACTCTCAACGATGAGTTGAAAAATTCTGTGTTGGAACTAGCAACACTTCAATCTAAAACTGAAGAACAAGGAAAACAGTTTTCAATTTTTCGTAGAAATATCGTGGATAAATTTCTTGGAACTACATTCGATAAACTCGACATAAAACTACCTGATATTAAAAAATCCATCGATGAGACGAAAACTTTCACCGAAGCCATCAAAGGGGATGCAACGAGGATGATAACAGTCATTGAAAAAACAAAAATTCCTCATGAGAAAACCAACAACTTAGTATACACAATCCAACACGGATCCTTTGCGTGGACACCTACAAATAACAAATTAGATATCACTGCAACCGTTAAGGGTATTTATCGATTAACACTAGTAACACCATTGACTCATTTTAATATTTCATCGTCGAGTTCATCCGGGGTCAACAATACGATTTCAACGATCATCGACAAGAATACAACTGAAAAGTTCACGATAACATCTACTGATAAAAATTTGGTTAGGGTTTCAACAACCTGGTATGTGGAATTCGTAGCGGATTTAAGTAAATAACGGTTTCAATTGAAATCGTGAACTGATTTAAAAATAAAATGATTTCATAATCGCAATATCGTTATGATCAGGTCAGAGAATATCAAAATAAACTTAAAACCCTGTCTGAGGAGTATGCAATGAAAATTAAAAAATATCGCAGGAGAATTACCGCAATTGATGTTACCGTGTATTCAGTGAGTGGTGTAATCACCGGAGCTGGAATTATACTATCCTCGGTAACAATGATGGCCCCGATAGCTGTTCCAATTTGCATTTCTGCGGCAACAACAATCGCTGGAATTATTTCAATAATAACAAAAAAAATATCATCATGCAGCCAACGAAAACTACAAGACTACATAATTCAATTTCATGTTGTGTCCACTGCATACTCGCAATTATCCTCATTGATATCGTCATCGCTCGATGATACAATTATATCAGAGAGTGAGTTCTCAGCAATGGTAGGTATTTACGATTCCGCGATATCAAAATTAGAAATACATCATGAGTATAATAACAATGACAACACAGATGGAATTACTTCAACAAATAGTGGAGAACACAAACCCAGTACAAACCAGCATGATCAAAATAACATCAACGAATCCAGAATTCAGTGTGAATTTCCCCTCTCCGGTCCCAGTGAAGGAAATCGCGATAGCAAAATTACGAGTATACCACAGTTGGCCAAATATTAGGTCAAAATCATTTGGTGGTCAACAACCCAATAATTCACTGGTATTTGCAAATAAAAATAAAGACGACGGTACCCCAGACTGGAACGTTGTTTCCATACCAACCGGATCATACCAAATTGAACAAATCAATGCTGAATTGCAACGTAGAATAAAATCGATTACTGGAGCAGAATCAAAAATCGCTATAACGGTTCATGAGCCGACACTATCATCTGCCATTGAGATAAGCACAGATGGTTACGTCGTAGATATCTTTCAAAGCTCAATAAGGACCGTACTAGGATGGCCTGAATTACCACCCGGGGAAAAACCCGTTGATTTACCAGAACCACAAAAAAATGATTATATCACCGACAGGATAAAATCTGATAATCCAGTAAAAAGCTATAGCGATTACACCAAATTGAATTTTTTTCATGAAGTGGTAGATCCCTTCACTAAAAGAAAATACCACTTAATTCAACAGGATAAAATCACTAAAAATTTCACAGCGTTCAATAACGATTTTTCATTGTTGTTAATATCTCTTAAATCCGGCTCTCTCACCCGAGATGAATTTATCAGCGTTGTAGAAACATGTAACAAAATCATCAATGACATGGAAACATTTCATTCACAAATTATTCAAGAAGTATTAGGTGACAGTAGTCTTGAAACAAGAGATTTATTTGCAAATAAATATAAAATTCCCGTCAAAGATATTCCAGCATTCAAAATACCAGGATATAACGTACCAGAACTACAAAAACTTCTCAGTGACACCATCGATGTTGGTTTTAAAATAATTCATGATGCATGGAAAAAAACAGCATCACCGGAAATAAAAATCCTCAAACATAATAATGACCCAGATGGTGGTGGTAGGCATATTGCTCCGTTCAATGTGAATATTTCATCGGTGATAGCAATCAATTTAGTATGTGATGTTATCGAAGGAAGCTATCAAATAAATTTAGAACGATAAAATCAAGCTCAGCAAGGATATATTTTGTATTCATTTGCACCAACAGCTCCTCCAGGGTTTCTAATCATTGAGTCCCCGGTGAATCCAGTCTATATGCGATGTCATAATAATTCATTAACCAGAATTAATTTCAGACTCACTGACCAGTCCAATAATCTGATTGATTTACAAGATGAAGTTTTACAAATAAGTCTGTTTGTGAAATCCTAAAAGGATTTTCATCCTGAAAGGATTTTCGTCATCGGATTGGATAAAATATTCGGTTGAAAAGTTTTTACTCATTGCATCATCGTCTCCATTGGCAAATGGAGGCTTTCTCTTTTTTGATTTCATTGATTTTTTCATTATTATTTTTTGCCTGTTTTATGGATTTTTTTTGGCCTGATTTCATTGATTTTTTTGCCTGATTTCATTGATTTAAGCCGTAATCCATTGAAAACTTGTTTAAAAATGTTGTCCGGCTCGCCTCCTCTGCTGCTTAGGGGATGGGGTGAAAAAAAGAGTGGTTAAATGAGAAAGAATAGAGGAGGGAAACCATTTTAAGGGGAGATTAATACACATTGTAATGGGTGGGATAAACTTTATCAATGTGTACATTCCAAACAATAGGCACAATAAATTAATTTATTGACGAACTGGCCAAATATTTAGAGAAATACACTATAGGAAATTTGAAACTAAGAGGGAATTTAAACTGTGTAGGTGATAACATAGACAGAACAGGACAACTAACAACAGATGACATAAGGTTTAAAGACAAAATGGAACACATACTGACGACACAGAAACTGATTGACATACAGGAGACTGCATATGCATAGGGTAGAATACACATTCGATTACAAACATAATAAGGGGAGTAGGATAAGTACATTTTGGGGGACACTTTCGGGAACAAATAAATATATAAAAGCAGGAAATATAAATTACAAACTTTCGGACTATAAATTAATTAACGTAGAAATAAGGAAAATAAATTGGATAATACGGGACAGGGGACAATGGAAAATAACAACAAGATCTTAGATAACATAGACTTTGGGCGGGAAATTAAGGAAGAAATAGAAATTTGTGCAAATAAAGATAATTTGTACATAATAAAAGAATTGAACACTTTAAAAGGGAGATTAAAAAATTTAACAACACACTTTACAAAATTAAGGATAGGGAAAAAACATTAGAGAAAGAAGCGATAGAAAATTTAATAAAATCATGTAAATACAGAACACAATAAAAATAAACACCAGAGGAAAAGCTTAATAAAAAAAATGGGAAGAACATAAATGGAGGGAGATTAAAGCGGGAAAATTTACAAAACTATACAAAAATGCAAAGGGTCTATATAAAAGGAAAGAACTAAAAAGATTGGGGGAAGAAAAAAAACTTAAGAATCGCTCAATATTAAAGGGGAGGGATTAACAAAAGACAAAAAAGAATACTAAAACACATATAAGACTATTACGGAGAATTCTACACATCACAAGAAATAAGTGACAAATAAATTGACGAATATTTACAAGAGACAAAATGCGAGACGATATCCACAGATACATAAAAACATATGTGAGGATTTCGTCACGCAAGAAAACATTATAAGAACAATAGGAAATTAAGAAGGAAAACAAATCACCAGGTATAGATGGGCTCTCAGCAAAATAAGGGATAGGGATGGGACGGAGTGATGATTTATATATCTTTGTTGCCCACTGTCACGGGGTTGCGTAAATATAATAAGGAATAATATAACCCACCCCTTTTTGTTACTCGTTATCTAAGAGATGAACGACCTCGATATAATTACCAAGGTTCGAGTAAAGATAAGTGGTGAAACTTATAGATGGAAATAGACACTAGTTATCTGAGCAGATATAATGAACAAACAAATAAGAGCCCCCGTAGAGATAAACAATTTAATCAATTACATAAACAATTGTAAAAATTCCTTTCATTAAGAATATACTCTGCTTTTAGAAATACAACTTCCACCGAATTACAATAAAACTCAAATACATTTAAATGAACTAGCCGATCTGTTACTGATAGGTTTAGTTCATCATAGGACCGAGCTAAACATTCGAAGTCAACGCTATGTACGATTTCATAACCTGCTAGTCCTCAGCTTTTCGCTTCCTCTGTTGCTGTTCAGAACTTTAAATCTCAAAGATGATACTTGCTACCATCCGTCTCAGGATACAATCTGAACCTCGTTAGAATTTTAGCACTGGGCAACATTTTGTCACGGGTATATACGTCTCACTGCACTTCCCTCTCTTTCTTTTTCTCAGCATACGTCTTAGGTTACGTAACATCAATACGTCTAAAAAGCTATTTTCTCCCTTTGTGGTTTCGTCACCCAGCCAGTATTGGCGGCTTGCCTGGACCACACCTTTTTACGCATAAATCTCTTTCAAATTCCGCTCGGAGCCTGTAGTGAATTTTATCTCTTGTCTTCTCACAGAAGAAACTCAGACCGACTTCAATTTCAATAAGGGCGATATTAAATCCCATTAATCTTGTGTGAAAACACATCCCTTATTTAACGTGACCAATCAGTATCAAATATTTTTGCTGCCCTTTCTGTCAGAGTTTGGAATTTAGATATCTCAAAGATAATAGCCAATATATAGCTACCCACTCGTAAGTCCCATATGGAGTTACGAAGGCAAATCTTGCTCTGTCTTCACTAATATTACGTCATTAGACAGTCCCAACAAACACGCTGCTTGAATTTGTCCCTTTACCTACGGCGAATCAAGGTCAATGCTAACGACCGGAAGCGACTCCTTCGTCCGTTTAGCAACTGGACTTCAACCGCCTCACTTGTGTAATCTCAAGGCTTGACATACCTACTATCTACCAAGGCCGGATAACTGCAGCCGGTATCATACAGTACAGTCGCCATCTCACCGTTAACCGTAGCTATCGCTGTATTAGTCAACTACACTAATTCTTGCTTCTTAACAGTATTCGGAGTTACCAAATTTATCGTGGCCGGACAATACTTTCTACAGTCCTTAACGACATGGCTTGGCCTGTTGCAGCCGTAACACACTGGCTCACCTTTCCTCCCCGAAGTATCCTTCTCATCAGCCTGAGTCTTTCCCGACCCACGGAAATGTCCTTGGCTGGGATTTCCGGCCCCTGGCCTCCCACCATTCTGACCACTTCGTCTCTGGGGTGCCACCTCAGTGGTTCTTCTATTCTCACCGTTTCCAGGTCGGTTGCTACCATTCCAAGTGGTTGGACGCACTTGCGCACTCTCATAGCTCTCCGCCATCACGCTTATTTCATCCAAGGTTGAGAATTCACGCTCCGCAAAAAACACAATTAAGTCTTTTCTGTAAATACTTAGTACGTGCCCCTTCAAAATTTCCTCACGTATTCCCTCATAAGTTAACGCGGTGCCAGACATTTTTATCCATTTATAAAAAAAAAAATTACGCGTACTCGACTATGAAATTGCGCTTGTGTTTTGGTAGCCCTCTTCGACGAGTCTCTAAAAAGTTTCCAAAAGTGGACTAAAATCATGTACAGAGACAAAAACTCGTATGTACAAGCAAATGGGGCGAAAACATGAACAATTTATATAAAGAGATCAGTGAGACAGGGGTGTCTACTATCTATGCTATTATATATAATAGCGATATAAATTCTAATTATTAAAAAAGACTCAATAAAGAAATAAAAGGGATCAAAGTTCCAAATATCAGAGAAGAGATTAAAATGCAACAAGATGTAGATGATTGCACTAACGTTGTACAAGACCATAATTCCTATGTAAAACTATTACGGGAATTTGAATTATTTGGAAAAGTATCATTGTCGAAAATAAATCCTGAGAAAACGGAAATCTTACTAATAGGAAACTGGAGAAGTAAACAACACGGATTACCAATCCCATTAGTTAAAGACCAAGTAAAGGCCCTAGGGATCTTTTTTGGAAAGGGCGCGGAAAATCAAAACCTCAAGAAAATCAGGGAAAAATAAATGAAAATATCAAAACCTGGGCACTTACGTCATTGTGCCTAATGGAATGGGCCCAAGTAACAAAAAATTATATGAATGTGCACTTAAACTTTTAATTTTGAAATCAATAGACATAACAATCGAAGATCTAAAATTTTTAGATAATGAAATTATGAAATATTTATCGGGGTTTAAAACGCACTACATAAAGAAGGACACATTATATAATGACAGATGCAGTGAGACGGCATGTGATCTGAGTATTGTCCAAATATCCACTGTGTAAAAATTCACACACTACACAAAAAAAAAATGTCATGGTTGAATGTGATAAGAATAGAAAGAAAAGAGTTGACATAACACTAAAAATAACAACTCAATTATACAAACAAAAACATACTATATTTAGACGGAAACTTTAGCAAGAAATTAGTATACAACATCACAGAGTTTATTTTGGAAACTATTAGAGCAAATCATAATTATTGGGACACATAACTAGGGTAAGGACA
The DNA here is from genome assembly GCA_029339505.1 of Unio delphinus. Lineage (NCBI taxonomy): Eukaryota > Metazoa > Mollusca > Bivalvia > Unionida > Unionidae > Unio > Unio delphinus. The sequence continues at coordinate 5,095,025 of JAQISU010000174.1, forward strand.
CGGGGGGGGGGGGGGGCAGGGAACCTTAAGTGGAAAGTACGAGATGAGGAAGTCAAAGGGCTAAATCACATGGCCCTACGTCAAGTGGACAGGCCCGTGAAAGAGTCGGGGGGGGGGAAGTCTACTCAGAGGAACATGATGCAGACAACACACTAATACAATAAGTATAGAGTAGCATAGGAGTATTGAAGTGTTTGCCCAATACGCATGCCCTAAAAGAAAACAAGGTAAAAGTCGCTGGTGAGTACTATTCAAAACCATGCAATCTTGCATTGCTCTCTTTCTCTGTGTAGCTCCCGAGTTCCCTGTTTGAGCCTAAATATAAATAAATAGAGACGACCAAACTCGACGCGGTAAATGTACAATTTAAATTTAATAAATGTACGGACCCGTCTCGAACACAGTCGTTCTCAAAATATTTAAAAACAAAAACAAAGATCGACACAATTTAATAGCCATTAAAAACAATAATTTTTTTTAATTTTTTGGTAAAATTTATTTTAAAAAAGATAAGACTTAGTACACCTGACTATGCCGGAAATTCAAAATTCAAACTAAAAAGTAAATGTATTAAATGAGGGGTGGGGTGGGGTGGGCATCTATCTGGTGCCTCAAAAAAAACAAAAACAAAAAAAAAACAGGGGTCTTGCCAACCAGGCTTGTATAAATGGTTCGGGTTGGCTTTTGGCAACAAATAAATCTACCGGTATTCTTTTACATGGCTCGATTGTAGAATCGGGGCTTTGGCAGAAGTGTGGGAGGAGGCTTAACAAAGGTCAGCTGACCCACCAGTTCTAGTCTTAACTCTTTTCCCTCAATCCACTTATGGGTCTAGCCCATATGGAGTTCAAAACACCAGCTAGATTTTGCAAACGAGGATTTTGGTAAATAATAAATCAACCAGGGCCCAGATATATAATTGGGGTCTTATGGGAGTGAATCTTCGCACCCTCTCCCAAAGTTCGGCCAACCCAACCACCAAGCCCCTCCAACTGTGCTGCTCATGGGATACAGTAAGAAATATGCTATCAATCTTATAACATTTCTAGTCAATACATCTGAGCATACAATTAAAATAAAATTTGCTTGGTCTGAATGAATAAGTAAATAAACGATATATTTAATCTCGCCGGTGAAAACCTCATAGTTCGTTCCACATAGCGAATTTTTCGTATCTGTAACTCGGCAAATTTCAGCGTCATTAAATGTAACTAAAAGTACCTAATTCGTTTTAAGCACTTTGTGTGACACGAATTGGTAACTTTTAGATGCATTTAATAACGCTGACATAAAAATTAAAAGAGTTTTAAACAATCGCGATTCAATATGAAATGAACTTGTTACTTCGTAAATTGTTAAAATAAACTTAATGAAATATATCTTTAATTCACTTGTACCAAGAAAATATCATATCTTTTTTTTTTACTATAGACCGTAATAATCTTGATAATTCACTCTATTGGAAAACGAATTTTCACTTGAAATGGAACATGTGATTCCTTAGTTAATCAGATAATCATTTTTGAGGTCTCCAATACATATAGAAGCCTGGATTTTAGGTTCTCACTTTATCAGTAATGCATTTTCGGATAATTTAATTGCATTGAAGTTAATACATGTGTTCTTGAACTCATCTATGTTACATGGATAATATATTGGAGGAAATAAAAAGACCACACCTTATGTATATCATTCAGTTATCTCCCTTACACCAGACATAACATTTCAAGAAATAAAACCCCGCATTTTCAGTCCTTTCGTATGAAAATAAAGAGAAGATTTGTAAAGTATCATCATATTAGCCCTCAGTCTTGGTGCAAATTTAACTACAAGTACTTTAACAATTTCTCCCAGTAAAGTTTACAAGTTTAAAAACTGATCAAGCATGTTTTGTTTGGTTAGGTAATTTTTCTGCCTAACTGAAGCCCATTATTCTTAATTTCTTATGTAGAAGAAATATGAATTATATGCATATATATTATCTACATTATTCACCCTTTTATATTAGCTGGGAATGAACACCATTTCACCTGAAATGTTTGTGCCTGTAAGGGATGTTATAGCACAGGTGACTTTGAATTGTCATTGCACCTATGGTCCAATGCTGCCCTATGTTGTCTAAGATCATGTTATCAAGCTCTCACTTCTCATTTTTCTCATTGCTGCTTTTGTCTCCTTTACTTCCATTATCATAAGCTACATCTCCCATTTTTTAGATATACACTTTCCTCCTGTTTTTAAATTCATTGGACTCACTATACTCATTGTTCAACTTTAGCCTTTTTCTGTACTTTAGTCCCCAATTTTCACCCCCAAATCCAACATAACCACTTAGAAAGCTGTTATTTACTTTATTTGGTGTCAGATTGGCTTATTGCATCAATTGTATTCACTACACAAAGGAGGGAAACTTTCTATTTGTATGACAAAGAGGCTGGGTAGCTTGACCTTTGTGTGAGGACTGGGGGTTAGTGACCTCATATATATCCAGACAGTGTAAAATGTTCAAAGCTTATACTTAATAATTAGATTGGGTCATGTCCACCTGTCCCTGTTGTTACTTTCTGTGTTTATGAAACAAATACAAGTCCTTTATTTTAGATCAAAATGTCTCTTTATGAGTAGAACTGGTACATGCTAACTAGTGCATTGACCTTTGACCTTACTATTACACAATATGACATAATGTGATTTATCCCATATCATCAAAGTGAAGTTAGATAAGTGCTAATATGTAAAAGACACAACTCATAGTTAAAAGAATTCATTTTATTTCAAAAGATGAGTTTGATAGTGAAGCAAAAGTATGAAAACGAGAGCTCAAACAGCTCAATAACATTTCTATACACAATCATATAGAACATAGCATAGTACTTCATAAAATTGTTTTTGACAAGCGAGACTAAGTACATTTACTTATATAGTCCCGAGCTATTTCACAGATTATTGGAAAAATCAAGGTTTGCTATAGGTATAACGGTACCAATTGCGCAAGTCCAGGTGGGTGGAGCCTAAAGTGTAGGGAACATTGCATTAAGAAATAAACAACAACACAAGCTATGATTGGTGGATTATGTAAGAGTTGTACTTTCTGTTAGGCTTAAAAAAAAGTTTAGCCTCATGGCAACATGTGAATTTATGCTAATTCCTATATAGATCATATTTTGTATTTTTTTTTTTGTTTTGATTTTTTGAAAATGTGATACACATGACTGAAAATAGGTATGTTGTGACTAGATAACTCATACCCCTGTCTAGTTCCAGCAGATTTATCTTTCTTAAATGCAATGGAGTACCTGGTTTTATCATTGTGAAATTGACAATCTAACATTGTTCTCTATGACAGTGTGTGACATGCATGCTGAAGTAGGATAGAAAGTATATTTATTTCACAAAACATTAGCATTGATGTCTATGGAAAAACAATTGGTACCTTGATACTATATATGGCATTACTCATATTATCGAATTGGGTTAAAATCCAACAAAAGACATACTTTTTTAAAAAATCTTGTTCACCTTTTTAAGTGCTTTTGCAATGAGATGGAGAAGCATGAGCTCTGGCTATACTTTCTATGTGACTGTACACAAACACATGCAGCTCATAAACGGTAGACACCTTTCATTATCACGCGGGATGCTGCAAGAAATGTGCTAATTCAGCCTGTGATAAATATTGGAGCAAACTTTTAGAACATGAAATAAGTACATCTGATTGCTTTTAGTGATTAATAGACATATTGCACTAAAATATATTTTTTATCAACCCGATTAAACATGCCGGTTATTAGCTCATTTGAAGCATATTTCTAATTGAGGACACTTCAATATGTGGGATGGGAGGGAGATTGTTTTCATCTACTTATTGGTACAAAAATTTTATGAACACACACTTTTAGAAGGAGTTTAAAAAATATTATGGCTTAAAAACAATAGTGCAGCTTCGGTCTTATAGTGTATTAACTGCCTATGACATTTTAAAAATAACATAAACACGTTTGGAAATGGATGAGCAGACGTTGAGTTTTAAAGGCATATATTTATGATTTTGACAATCTGAAAATATACTGTAATTGTATTCCTTTGCTTTGTTTGGTACAACAATAGGACAGTTACAAATACTGTCGCCTTAATACTGGATTAGACAGAATACGTGTGTTAAGATTATAACGCCATAGCGATGCGGATAAACATACGTATTACAGTTGTAAAAAGCATATATTAATTAATATGATCATCTTAATATATAATTTTAGTTTAATATTTTGTTTGGGATAGCAATATTGCACTTAGAAAAAATGTTGCCTTAATGCTGAACTAGACAGAATATGTGTGTGAAGAGTCTGTCGCCATTAGGTTGTTGTGACTATCACAGTTGTGTTTTGACATTAAGGCGACACGGTATAAAGGCGACACATGTGTGTTTTCATTTATAAATATTATTTTCTGTTTTAAACATGAATATTTAAGCTTGATAATAGGAATTATAAATTATTTTGATGAATTCATATACAAATACGTGCTGCAGTTTAATAACACAACATGATGTAATTCTGTCACCCTAATACTGCTCTGTGACATGTGTCTCCCTAATGTTGGTTACGTACTCATGTATGTATGTATGTATGTATGTATGTATGTATGTATGTATGTATGTATGTATGTATGTATGTATGTATGTATGTATGTATGTATGTATGTATGTATGTATTCTATCACTCTACACATATTGGGCGTATATCTATACTCCCCACTGAGGTTAATCAGGTGCACACCTGTTCCTACCATTGTTGCAACATTGTTACCAATCTTCAGTACCGTGACATCACCACATCTTTCCACTTTCCCTTGACGCTAGACAGTCCCAATATTCCCCATGTTCAATATTCCTTGACGCCAAACGTTCTCAGTGTGATTTTTAAAACCTGATGCCAAACGTTCCCAAAGGGGTGGTGGTGCTGTAATATATTTTCCCATTGACGCCAACGTAACCCACTATACTACTGACGCTTATTCTTCGATTCATAGTTATCAAAAATGTATAATATACTTTTACTATTTCAACTTTGTTTGGAATATTTTTTTTTTACGCACAACAAGTAAAAGGTACAGCGTCTGTCATAATATCCAGCTTTTGTGAGCCAAAAGCTGGAAATTATTCGACTCGTTTCATCAATTCAATATTAAATCGTTACTCAATTGAGATCCTCTATTAGTGAACTTTCCTTTTTTTACATTTCTGACATTTTCTGCATCTTCAATATGAATAATTATGTTATGAAAATTATTTTCCACCGTATTTATAGAAAAAGTTTTTCTTTTCTTTCTTCATAAACTCTTAGCAATGATGTTTTCAATGATCAGAGGGAAGGAGACGGACAGAGAGATGAAGAGCTCAAGCTCTTTTAAAAGAAGGTCGCCACTTATAACGGTGTAGATACGGCTACATCTTGGGGAATTTGGCAATGCGAGAGATCCAGGGATGCTGTAATAATACAAGTGTACTTTGAGCTCCGACGAAACGGATCTTTATCGAAATACTCAATATATAAAATTACATTCAAATATCATTCCACATACACTTAAATTACACACACACACACACACACACACACACATATATAACTACGGTATCCCATCACTTACCAACATCATATATTTGTATGATTTCTGCCTTTTTTTAATATAATACAGGTAATTAAAAATCGAATAAATTTACGATAGCTAAAGAATCTAAAATTCAATATTTCAGACTACTACTACTGCAATCATTTAGTACAAATATATTTTACTAAATTTAAACTAGAATGCCAACATATTAAACTCTATCATTTAAAGATTATTTTATTTCTGAATGAACTATTACTGAGTATGAATTTGGTAGCGAACGTCGTATTTTAGCATAATCAAGTATATATGTACAATTTAATACAAATTCTACAACAAGTAAACTTTCCAATACATTATGTTAAAAAATAGTAAAGAAATATTAAAATAATCCAATGTTAGATTAACATCTTAACACTAAAAATTCCTATACTGTATAGAAAATTGTACGCAGACGGTATCTTACCTGTGATGATACAAGTCTCCTTTGAGTTCCGACGAAACGGCTGGTTCGTTCTAATATCACTGCTCTTTATACTCTCTAAGGTCATGCCAAATATGGTCATACGTCCAGGTCTTGTGTATCGCCAGAATCTCAAAGTGAGGCTTCATCGTATTTTACAGGCTACTGATGGTGACTAAGTATTTATTAGTCAGTCATTTAGCTACATCAGCCTTCTTAATCAATCACGAGGTATATCTAATATTAATTTGTCCGTAACCTCCAGAACATACCGAGTGTACTTTTGCCGACCCCAAGATCCAAGGGAATTCCTTCTGCAATTATACATGCTGCTCTCTTCCATTTATATGTAGCAAATCTTGCTTGTTGGATAGCCAACACATGTCGTTACAAAATGTCCATATCAGTTTATTTTACCGGATCACATAAACAAACAATACAGTAGCTGTTCATGTTCAATGATTGTTTTAGAGTCACAAACCTATTCTTCTAACATTAATTTCTTAAACAACTAATTTGATAAACCGCTCCGGTGCTATAGAGTTTTGCTGTAGCTCTGAAGGGTCTAATCTTTATTATTATAATATATAGTCGTGATATATAGAATTAAATTAAATCAGACTCAATATACTTTAGTAGAAAATGAAAAATTACTTTTAACAGAATTTAGAGAAAATTCCAATCTCATTACTTTTACTGAAACTTATGTCCGAATAATTATGTATCTTTCAAAATTGTTGTGACTTTATCTAACGATATAGATTTAGAAGCTACTGGCCTTGGAATACGTACTTATATATGAAATCATTGCCATTTTGTTTTGGGTTTTTTTTTTTAAAAAAAAAAAAGAGAGAAAATGTATGAATGTGCAATATTCGCAGATCTTACATTACAGTTTTTGAACCCACAATGGAGAGATGCTCGATTCCTTTCATGAAATTTTCTTACAAATGTTCAATTGCGCCATACATATCTGTAAGAATTGTTGATAAAATATTGCAGTAAATTGAAATAAAAATGTGACCCTATAAGTAGTATTCAATCAAAATGTTTTAACTTTGCGTCACACGTAGTTCCATGATTGGACTTTTCTTTCTTTAAGCCTGCATTTACGATTTTGAATGCGGTTGTTTCCTTTTCTTGAATGTCCAATATAATCATCTGTTCTCATAAGACTTTCTGATAGCCACATTTTGTTATCTGGAGTTGTAACGCTGTGTTGCAAGATTATTTTCTACGCAGATTTATGTCTTGTCATATGTATAGGAAAACAAAGGCTTGGAAATTGTCAATTACCTTTGACAGCGACTGTATGCAATTATGTTGTGTTGTAAGTTTTTTTTTATTGAAAAGTTAGTATCTATATATGGATGTTTTTATAGTTCTGTGATTATTTGTTGCTGTTATTGTAGGATTATTTACAATATTTTGCTGTTAAATTTAAAGCCATTATGTGCAATATTGTTGTAGTATTTTATATTAGATTTTAATATTCATGTATTAGCAAGAATTCTTGTTGTTATCAACATATGTATAAATCGGAAGTATAAATATGAAATTGCATTAGCGTGTTTTCTTCTGTTGCTTATACTAGTTAGACATGATATATTTTATTATTTTTGTCTTATAATCCCATCAGAGCAATTGCTGTTGCCATTTTTTTAAAAATATAAACAATCTCTTAATTCTCTTCCAATTTTGACTTGACTTTCATTGCAGTCACAATGCAATAACTGTGCCTACAAGGCACATAATATAGCAAATGACTATTTAAAGCATAAATTATAATCAACAAAAATAATTTACGCATACACATGTATTAACGATATTGAATGTATGTGAAACAGGAAGAGTCAATAGTCTTCGCAAATGAAAATATTCACCCATTATCATGGCGATTTTAGGTCAGGCTTTCTCGGACGGGGACTTACAAGCCCATTTTGATCGTGGGCCTTTCTGGTATCCATCGGTTTTGACTCCGATCCTTTCCATGTATCGTATCACTTCTTCGCATTCCGAGTATTTAAAACAGCTTGGAACCAGACCAAAAGTATTTTTGGCACGTGACTTATATTTTCAAATAGCTACATTAGTCTGGTTCCCTGCATGGCATTCTCCCTGTATTGCACTCCGCTATACTAAGTCAGCAAGGAACAGAATAAGTAGAGAACCAGATTAAAACCACATGACAAAGAAATGGCGAAAATTGATGCCGAAATAGGTTTAATTGTTAGGGATATTTTCCCTATTGCAGTGGGGCTCGGCTTGATCTATGTTTTCAGACGCTACGTACATTCATTTATAAAATCACTAAAATCAAGACTATTCGCATGGATTTTGAATCGATTCATGACAAAAGTAAATAAAATTCTTCGTAAAGAAAAAGAGAATGTTTTCCGGCACCTGGAATTTCATCGTGAAAAGTTGGGCCATGCTTTATTCGTGCTAGAAATTGGCGCAGGCCCTGCCTCAAACTTTGACTTTTACCCAAGAGGAACAGAAATCGTGTGCTTGGATCCCAACCCGTATTTTAAATCTTACGTTGAACAGAACGCATACAAACACAAGAACATCCGCCTGTCTCGAGTTGTTCAGGGATTCGCGGAGGAGATGGATTACTTGGAAGATTCCAGTTTTGATGCTGTTGTCTGCACTATGGTTATGTGTTCTGTAAGAGATCCAAGACAAGCACTTGATGAAGTCAAAAGAGTCCTGAAACCTGTAATTACTTACTTATTTTTGTTGGTTGTTTCTTTGTTGAAACCGGCTCGTAACAGAATCTTGCTACACCGCTAAGAGGCACGAAGAATACATTAACATTAGTGATTATTTCATTGATGTTATAATCGTTTTAAGTTGAATCATTTACAAACTCAGCTTGTGTTTCAGTATTTTTTCTTCTTCCAGTCATGTGGTTACAATGAAATCAATATATTTGATGAATATTTCATATATTTAAATACGAAGCCGAAAACAGTTTTCCTCTTAGTATTAATGTATTTATTACATTTTAGAATATGGAGGCAGTCAGTAATGTGTAAAATTTATTATTATTTTTAGAAAATAGTTCATGTCTTTATGGTAATTGTGATTATACAATTTTCTGTACAAGGAATCTCGTTATTTATTTATATTCGAGAGGGAGCTGCAAAATTGTATCTGTGTACACAGGTGGCCACTGCTTAAAGTATCCCTCTAGATACAGTATTTTTTTGGGTATTGAGTTTACAAATTTAATGCAAGTAAAATTGTTTTAGAAGCAGGTGTTAATTTTAGATTTAGGTTAAAATGAATGTGATTTTTATAGTATTTGTTGACTTAATATTTTTTTTATTGCAGGGAGGCATTTTTATTTTTGTTGAACATGTTGCTGCAAGAGAGGGTTCTTTTCTTAATAAGATTCAGCAAATGATGAACCCAGTTTGGAAAACTCTGTGTGATGGATGCAACTTGACAAGGAATACAGCCAGATATATACAGAACACAGGTTTTTCAGATGTGAACATTGTAAATTTCGAGCTAAAGTGGGGATTCAGGTTTTTAACTTATTTTATTCGTCCATCAATATATGGTTGTGCTATCAAGGGAACTAGGATATGATGGTACAGAAGATGAACCTTGTTTTGTTAGACAGTTGAAGATTTTGACACCCTTACTAAACAAATGTAGGAAAAATATACACATAGCGGGTGAAATTATAATAAGTATTGGAATGGCCATAGGAATTATATAAACTATTACAGGTTTTTGTCAGATCCATTTATCCTAAAAATGTAAAGCTGTTCTTTCACATTTTATTTGCCTCTTTACTGCGTGGGGATCTATTAGAGTGATTTTCAATGCCAAGAAGGTTTTAAGATCTACAGATCTATCATGGTTGGCCACAGGGTGCGCGGAAAAAAAGTCACAGGAAAAAAAGTCACGGAAAAAAGTCACAATTTCGGCTAGGAAAAAAGTCACACTCTGCGGAAAAAAAGTCACAGTTTTGGTTAGGAAAAAAGTCACAGTTTTGGGTAGGACTAAATTATATTTCAGAGTAAATATATAAATTTTCATTTTTAAATTCACATAATAACGCATGATAATAGATTTTTGGTCATCGCACGAGGGTTATAGAAAAAAATCACAATGACTTTTTTTCCTGGATTCATACCGGTGCGCGGAAAAAAAGTCAAATTTTCATTTTTAAATTCACATAATAATGCATGATAATAGATTTTTGGTCATCGCACGAGGGTTATAGAAAAAAATCACAATGACTTTTTTTCCTGGATTCATACTGGTGCGTGGAAAAAAAGTCAGGTTATATTCCAGGTTAAAAACGGGAATATAACACAAATTTTGGTACAGTACATACTATATTACTATAGAGAAAACTTTACATAAAAATCAAATAGATACATATCCAAAAAAATGTCAACCTAATATGAACAAATAATGAAATAAACATTGTATTTGCTTCATTGAATACAATATGGAATAGATGAATATAGGTCTGAAGCCAAGTAAGACACTAATTTGTTACATTGGCAGAACAAAAGATTTTTATGATGTAATGTCCCTTTGTAGCCTGGGATTGTTAAACAATTCAACATACTGGTTTCAGCCAAACGGTTAATGTTATTATAAGCTAGATAATTGTTCTATTGGATTTAGTTTTCATTACAAGCTGAAATTTTTCGGAGTGTATATATTTGAATTTTATTTAAAATTATCTCCATCGTAATATATTATTTATGGTTTCTAAATTTGTGTGATATTCTCACTTATTTTTATCCTGTGACTTTTTTTCCTAGGGCTCTTTTTCATTGTGACTTTTTTTCCTGTGACTTTTTTTCTGTGACTTTCTTTCCTGTGTGACTTTTTTTCCTGTGACTTTTTTTCCTGGATTCAGCCACAGAACTATGGGGGTAGGTGGGCAAACGTATTGGTCAGCTATTAAGTATTATGGATGTAGGCTACAGCGCCTTTAGATTTGAAAAGTGGGGTGGGGGCACTTGCCCTTACTCCCTATGTGTGGGCATTGAAATTGTTTAAAATCCATTTAAGGTGTTCTTCCTTTCAAGGACTTAAATCATTTACTACCAGAGTTTTTAATATTTTTAAGTTTGTAAGGATCATTATTATAAAGAACTCAGGGTGGAGTGGAAAAGATTATTTATTTATACCAAATTTTTAGACAGCATTTTAATGTTTTTGCTTACTGATAATTTTATGGACTAGTTTGCAGCTTGATATTAAACAACCAAACGTGTCAGCTTTTAAGATACCATATCACTTTACAAGTATTTGAATGAGCAATTGTTATTTTATGACTGCAAAACATTTTGTATGTGGTACCTATATATATTGATAATAGTATGTTAACCTTCTATGCCAGTTAATTTATAGTAACTTCTGTTTTGTATTTTTTTTTGCAGTGGATGTTAACCTTGTAGATTTTTAAATTGTTTAATGTCTAGTTGTTTTACTCATAACATATATAATTGAGTGGTAGTGATGTAAACTAGCTTGAAGTTAATTTGCTACCCTGGATAACATAATAATAGTTTATTTCAATAAAGTTTATCCAATAATAATATTATTAAAAAAATATTCCTACTTGACTTCATCATCCCACCCAGAACATAATACCTGGGCAAGGATCATATATGGAGCAAGCAAAAATTATGAAGTGATTCGAGTGATAGGTTATGTAAATACATTGGAAATATTTTTTAAAACAATTGACTACTTTTTGACCCATGGTTCCATCTTGGGATATACCCTTAGGCACAAGAGTTTAGCGAGCAAGCTGACTTTATTGTGAACTGACTAAAAGATGAATTAAAACACACAAGAATAGTACTAACACTCTACTAAAAGATACCCTTCATATTAATGATAGAACTTTAACCAAAATGTGCTGCTACATGTATTATGATTATTAACCTAAATGTCTTGCCTGGGCACAGAATACAGGAGCATAGTGGTATTGTACTGAGAAAAGGGATTATTCCAAGTATGATGTGAATTGGTGGAAGAGTTATAGATATATATCAATTTTGGTTTTGTTGAGTTTAACATCATTTTTCAGAACAAGATGGGCAGTACGTGCCAGCCAGTATGTTCGATGGAAGACTAGGGAAGACCCTATGTAGAGCCACCAATCTATGGAAGCTATTGGCACACTTTCTCAAATACCTGCATTTGTTGAGTCAAGACTGATACCCAGGTGGACAGAGGTGAGTGATCTAAAAAGGCAAGAACCTTACACCACTCAGCTGTCCATGACCCCTATAAGTAAGGATAAATCTTTAATTAACCAAGTCGTCATTTGTATCTTTATTGATCCTGTGGTCCCTTCCAGAAGCAGGAGTGGTACTAAGAAGTCGTATATTCCCACCAAGGGACTGACGCTACTGGATGTGAAGGAAATGCAAGATTTTCAAGATGTCCAATGTGTTGGCTGTATCGCACATTAAATTGGCACCATTTTCATTTACTGCCGTGAGACAAAATATAGCGCTTTCTCTACACCTCTACTTTGTACGATCAAATTACGACCACATTCTCCACACAGCTACATAGTATACTTACATAGACCAAAATATGATTTTATTCTCCACTCATTTACAAAGTAATTTACAAGACCAAAATTTAATCTTATTATCTGCACAGAACTTAATGAGAACAAAGTACACGTATACTTTATTCGCCACACGTTATTCACTGCTACATAGTACAACATGAAATAATTCCAAAATATTATCATATTCGCCACACCTCTACATATTATTTAATGGTGTACCCAAAATAACTTGATCTCCACGATACAACATTATACTTAATGAGATGAGACCAAAATATGAACTTATTTGCTACACTACTACTTTGGGTCCCGATTGGTCTAAAGCGTTAACAAATCACTGCCATCTCACCTCTATCTGCGTGGGCTCGAGTCTCAGATTTGGCCAATGTGTGTATGTAATAAAACTTGCCAGGGGCTTCTCGTGGATCGGGGGTTCTTGCTCCACCATTAATACTGGCCACCATGTATAGCGTATCTTTTGCTGACAAATTGCATATACTACAACTATACTGCTACAAAGAACTTCATGAGATGAAATCAAAAATGTTCCTTTCTCCTCATCTCTTATTCATTCCATCATAGGTACCAGACATACACGATCAAAATAAGGTTTAGATGAATTCGGTTTAATTGCCAAAAAGGACAACTTTCAGCTGCTACCAAAACATTAAATGTTAATAAAAATAAACATAACAATTAGAAATCAATAAGGAATTTTAATCTCTTTGTGTGAAGATGTACTGTAAACACTCTGCCGATCATCCATAAATAATAAACAATATCTGAAACAAAATGCAACTATGAGTGTATACTTTCACTTTAAAACAACAAAGCCATAAAGTGCACTATGAGTGTATACTCTATAACTTAGAATACATGGCTATGAAGTGCACTATGAGTGTATACTCTATAACTTAGAATACATGGCCATAAAGTGCACTATGAGTGTATACTCTATAACTTAGAATACATGGCCATAAAGTGCACTGCTAGTGTATACTTTCACTTTAAAAAAAACCATAAAGTGTACTATGTGTGTATACTCTCACTTCGAAAGTATGGCCAAAACGTCCTTTGCAAGTGTACAACTCGCTTAGAAAACATGACCAAAAAGTAAGATTCTAAAAACAATACAGAAAAGTTTAAACATTATCACAGCTTAAGATTATTTATGATTAAAAGAAAAAATGACAATAAATTTGTATCACAGTTTAGAACTTGAATACATCTGACAAATCCAATTATAGGAATGATCAAGCAAATCAATGAATATAAACTTGGATTTTTGGAATGACACTGAATTTAGTTTCAAGAATGGAGTGGAATCTTTTCAGCATAACTAGTGGTGATATGTAGATATAATTATGTATTAGCATTTAACCTCCGCAAAATGTAATATTTATTACAAAATCATTTGTAATGTAGGCTTCTTTATGGACATTTGTCAAAGCAGTATGCAAAGTCTGAAATAATAATAATGATGATATTTTTGAGTGGGAACCCTTTGTGCAGCAAGCAATATGCTATCTAAATGCATATATTCTACACATATTCAATGATAAGAGTGACATCTTATACAAATGTGGAAAAGAAAAGGGATAGTTCAGCAGTCCTGGAGAGATTCAATCATATAGAGTGACATCTCTACTTTAGGAAAGATGGTTCACTAATTCTGGACAGGTGCAGTGATATAGGGTGACATAGCTATAGATTCAGCGAGATATACTGATATCTCTACCTTAGGAAAAAGACGGACAATTGCAGGGACCTGGTACAATTAACCTAAGACCAAAATCCATCAAGACAAATCAAGTGTTTGGTTTTGAGGAGGTTTCAGTCTAAGTAAATTCACTGCTTTCAGCAAAACATGAGATGCGATTAGGCTGGAATTTGAGATTTAGCTTCTCACAAAAGCCAAACAAGACAGATCTTCACACAGTAATGTCATTTACAATTGGTTGTTACAAAATCTCAAGCTCAAATCTGATCTCCAATTTTTTATCATCTCCAGACTTGGTTTTCACTCACATACAAGCAAATATTTTTGTTTTGACAAAAACATCAGCATTCAATTTTATAAATCATCCATGTGACAATTAGGATTATGTTTGACTCTGCATGGCTTTAAGTAAGACCACTGGCTGGCCGCTCTAAATGATTTAAAATATGTTTTTGCTATTAGTTCAACTTACTAGGAGCAACAATTTCTAATGGTTTTCATAGCAATGTGTTTCAGTATGCTGAAAAAAAGGGTTTACAAAAAATGAAGGAAAAGTTCAGGAGAAAAAAAGTACTTTGTTTCAAGGTAATTTAGCTGCTGGAGGTTTTAGTTTTGAACAGTTTCATTATACAGTACAAGACAGAAAAAGATCATTTGGGAGTTACATATGGTTACATAGGCAATATGTTCTGATTTACAGTGTTTTGTGTTCAAACTTGAAAAACTGGCAAAGAAGGAATGAGGACTATTTTTCTTGACCTGTCCTTTCACCCCGTTATATGATAAACCTTTCACAAAGTCAAAGATTGGCAACATGGTTTATAAAATACTCTGAATTCACTGGTTTTTATAGGGTACCAATGTATGCAGAGTTTGTGCTTGCAACAAAGGACATGTTATGATTCAATGAACATAAATCCATCTTTGAAACGACAGAACCTCCCCTTATACACAAGTACAAGAAAGACAAATGCCATTTTTTGTGCAAAACCAAAAATATTACTAACCATGAAAATAAATGGATTCACAGCAGCTTATAAACACATATCTAAGTACAATGCCCTCAAATCAGTACTGACAAACTAATTTTCAAGCAAAAATTCCCACCACACTCAGAAATTTATTGAATCAGCAGGAAGAAAATCCATACAGGCAGAATTTTCAGGGCTTTTTCTATTCCATGGCTTAAGTATACCTAAAAGAATTTTTTTTTTATGAATATGAGATCTGAAAAAGTCAATTCAAGTGAATCATTTTAACAAAACAGGTTGACATAATTTATGTGCTTGTGGCATATTTCATGTGTTGCAACTAGCCAAGACAATTATTCTGTTAGTTGTGTCATCATAACAGAATACATAACAGATACAAAATTCTTTATATGAAAAAAACCCCCGTGAATTTCACTTGAAAGGACCACTTTAACTGGTATTGATTACACCAGCAGTCATTTCTTAATATTTTCATTCATCAATGATCATATATTGACAATTATTTTTGTTAAAGAAAATCTTAAGAAATAAATGATTTCTGTTGATTCCAGAATTATGTGTTTTAACTGCAATTTTCAGTTATAAAATGAATATAATGAGGTATCATTTGCCAATTTTGTCTATCATCATTCTGCACAGGGCTGGAAAAATGAATGGATCCATACTTTTTCTCTTACAAGTAACTGATTTCTAGAAAACAATAGTTTGTTTTTATGTAAATAGCCAATATTCTCTCAGGGTTCACACAAATGAAATAGTTGTAAAATTTGTGACTGGCCTTTCAAAGTACATGAATTTTCCCAACGAGTTTTTTTCCTGTCAAAGTGTTGTAATTTAGAAGCACCTACTAGGAAGAAACCTGGGGCTCAGAGTGGTCTAAAGCGCTCACCATTATTGATCATTCCCATCTCACCTGTCTGTGTGGGTTCAAGTCTCATCTTCGACTAATGTGGTTATATGCGGAGAAAGCTTGCCAGTAGCTTCTCATGAGTCAGTCGTTCATTTTGGGGTTTTCGTCCACCACTGATACTGGCCGCCATGTATAGCCTATCTTGTGCCGAAAAATGGCATTTTATAAAAAAAAATTAAAAACCTACAACAGCAGCAGCAAGGGACCCAGATGGGTCTGATACCACACATCCGTTCAACTTGACAGTTCACCATTTCACAAAGTAGGTTTATGTAGTAGCACAAGAACACAATACAGTGTAAACTATCTCCCAAACTTTATATCAAATTGATTTATCTACTGTATTGCATCACTCCCTCGATAACTCATACCCTGATAACTAGCGAATGTGGGGTCAGGCATAGATCCCATTTGTAAAAAAACAGAAATATATTAAAAAAAATGTTTGTCTATTTCTTTAACTTTAAGAAAATCGCAATCAAAATTGGTAACTGAAACATTGATATATTGCTCATTTATGGATGAAAATGTTAGATAGGACCTGGAAATTTGAATCAACATTTCAAAATTATCAAATTTTAATAAGAAGTCCTATAACTGGTTACATTTTCTTTCCAAATGACATTCTTCGTACAACATAATTCAAGATATTCAAGGAAATTTTGATCCATGAAAATGTCACACCTAGTGTAGGTAATATATTAATATTTAAATGCCAGCTACACAATTTTTCTTAAGTGAAATTTGTGTTTTAATTCTAACTTTTAGTTTCTCTTTAAGTGTAATCATAAATGCAATGTGTGTTTAAGCGTAAAATGTGTCAATCTACCATAACAGCTATGTCTTCAAGAGTTTCTATGAGAACCTAATTGAGTGCCAACTGTGTTTTGATAACTGACTTGCAGAAGTATTTGTTGTATTATTGCACTGAATCAAAAGCTGGTCTCTTTTGTATTATCACATTAATTACATCTTTTGAATCAAATAAAAGAAAATTGAAAGGCATGCAAATCCTACATACTTTAAAATCAAGTTGCCCTAGTTGTATGTTAGGTGAACTCACTTTTGTTGATCAATTTGTACACTGTTATAAATGTTATTGTGTATGAAACACATTTAAACTATCTTAAATCGACCGACTCATTCATATGTGATCAGGGCCCCGAGTGACCTAGTGGTCTAAAGTGCTAACTTTACGGATTACTGCCATCTCACCACTGTCTACATGCATTCGAGTCGTGGGCTCGGCCAATGTAGGTACGTGAGAAAGCTTGCCAGTAACCTCTCGTGGCTCAGTTGTTCTTTCTGGGGGTTTTCCCAGGTTCTTCCTCCACCATTTATACTGCTGCCATGCATAACCTATCTTGTGCTGAAAAATGGCATTAACCCTATAATAACAACAACATATACGTAATCAAATTTAGCAAGGAAACCAAACAAAATGAATACTTTGTAAAATAAAGAACTTTGTTTCACAGATGTGGGAAAGCAAGTTTCAGAGAATTCCTGAACTAGCACTTAAAAGATATCCTCAAGGATGGTAAGAAGTTTTGCTATTTCTTACAATAAAATCATGACATCAACATTGTACTAATTGAACAATACAAAAGTTGAGTTTCGACTTAGACAATGTTCTGACAATATAAATGTTGCAATTATTTTAAGAAAAAAAAGGAATCTTGTTTTGTAGTGTATCAACAGTTAGTCTAGTTCTCTGCTACTTTGACTTATGACTTGGCACTATACTATTAAATATCACGTCAAGAACCAGACTAATCAACAAAACAAAAAAGCATTGATGTAATAGTCAAGATGGCTGTTGAAACGATCTTTCACATGTTGGATATTTTGAAAATAACTGTTATTTATAAAGAATAATTAATTACTTCATTAGAAAAAGAGCATTATTAACAATTATTATCGACATGATTGTAAAATGAGGATTCAGTCATTACCCCTTCCCTGCAGTTTTCTCAATGTCTACGTGGATTTTTTTCAACTATTTGGAGGTCCTTTGGTAACTTGTGCCCTACACTTATAGTGTGATCTATGCTTGTTGGGGCCCAATGTGCGTGAATTATCAAGGGAGAAGTGTGATCCTGATAAAAGTTCCTTTTAAAGATGCAAAAATAACTATGCACAGTTTCTTCCTCATAATCAATCAAAGCCCAACAGATAACAAATATGGTTTCAGGTAACAAGCCTCATCAATCAAATGCAAAATCACCTTCTTAATTTGCTTAGACCTCTAACACTATTGAAGCATATCAAGCTCCTGATCATTAATGTGTATATATTTGACCAAAATCAGATTACTTGACATGGCATCCTGAGTGGTAACAAGCTCAGTCACTCAGATGACATTGAAAATATGCATTGAGTTTGCTCATTATCAAACTTGCCCAAGATTCAGATGAAATAAGCCAACATTTCAAGTTCAATAAAAATTGAATCAGAAATATGACTTTGAGAGGAGTAACAAGGTCAGCCAATCAAAAACAAGAGTATCTTCTTAATATGCATGAATCATGTTCATTATCACACCCATACAAGACCTTCATGATGATCTAAGTTAATATTTCAAGTCTGATCAAACTCTGTTGAAAAATGTGGGTTACAGAAGTGTAACAAGTTAACCCAATATGATGCAAAATCAGCAAATTAATATGCATTGGATTTCATTCACTTAAGCAAACATCCTAAATCTTAATTTTATAAGCATATATCTTGGATTTGAAATGTATATATTTGCCAGTGATAAGTATTGGAACATTAACTTATCCATCTGCAGTTGAGTGTTTATGCTTGCTGTTGGTAAAAGGCAAATTCACCATAAAAAAAAAAATAAGACCTTTCTTTGGATTTAAAAGATTCCATTTCACTCTGAACAAGCTGGAACTATATACCAGTGGTGTAAAGAACTTTGAAAATTGAACTCACTGGCAAGTTATGATTCTTCTCATCTGGACATTTTGCCACTTCATGTATGCCCAACATGCTTCTAGGTGAAGACTGCCACTGTTGCTATTGGGACTTCTATTTTTACAATAATAGGAATCCTGGACTCAATAGTTTTATAATCCTACTGATACATCTGAAGATGGGCAGATAAGTTTTAGATAAAAGCTTTATCCTGGAAAGGCTGGATTTGCGAGACAGGATTAGTTTTCCTAAGATACTATGTTAGGATAAAATATTTGAAAAAATCTACACATGGTATCTACATATAAATAGAAATATTCTTAAAAAATTTGATTTTAAAAAAAATGAGTGGCTTTTCAACAGACAACCTTGTAGACAGTAAAGAAAAAATAATAATTGTAATAAAACATAATCTACAACATTACGGGAATTGAGAGAAGTTGACTTATGAGTCTTTGAGGTAGTGGGAGAGCCTGAAGCTTAATGGCAGGCACCAAACTCAATAATGCAAGTTTGCAAAGATTTTGCAGATTGATTTCCATTGGAAGTTGCCAAATCCGGACAATTCCATCACATGTGCTGACAGCCATCTCCTGCCCTGTTGATGAAAAGCTTAATCGCAGTACTCCTGGATAACCAGGAGGAGGAGCTTTGATGGATGAGCAAATGTCTTTCATTTCCATTTGAAATAAAGTGTTACCCTCATGGGCATCAAATATTAATATTTTATAACTACGTAATGCTATGGCCACTGAGTGTCCTAAAGGTGTGAATTGTACACAGTCAATTGGATCCACACCAAAGCTTTGTGATTCATAAAGCACTTTCTTACTTGTAATGTTAACTAAAAAGACCTTATAGTCATCTGATCCAAATGCCAATACTTCATGGCAGGATCTTGGGTTACAATCAAAAGCTCCAACCTGGCTCAATGCATTGCCAGGGAGAATATCATCAAATATTGAGCATACCAACTCCAGTTCTGGACAAGAAATGATCAGAATGTGTCCCATGGATGAACTGACCAGGATATATTTGCTGTCTGTGGTCCATTTACACTCTACCATTTCATTAAATGCTGTTGTTCCTTTGAAATCTTTGCACATTTTTCTTAGGCTGACAACATGTTCTAGACTGGAAAATCCAAGATCAGTATTTGAGATGTGTAATTCAAAGCTCATTGAAGATCGACACACAACAGCCATGTACCGTCCATCTGGAGAGAAAGCACAGAATCTGAAGTTGGCATTATTCAAGTCCTTTGCCCTTTTGTATACATTCACATGGTCAATCTAGAATGTAAAACAAAAGAATGATACACACTTGTATTCAAAGTAAAATATGTAAAGATATAAAGATAACCAGAGGGATATATGCAACTGAATGTAAATTCTCACCCTCCCCTGCTCAAAGAATGTTATTACTTATAGTGCAGTTAATTGTGTGCTTTACTTCAAGACCCATGTTGGTTAATAAAAAGAGCTAATAAAATATAGTAATTACACTATTCTCCACAATAAAATTCTTAAAATAAAGAAAGCAAAAAAGAATCTAACAATTGTAGGAATGGGCAGTAGATGACTGATATCTCTATTTATTATTCTCCGACATAGTAAGAGGCACCAAATTCAACAAAGCTAATTTGCAAAGGTCCATTGTTCAGGAAACTAAAAAATATATTAATTCAAAGCATGTATTGTTGAAATAATTATTTTTGCAGAAATTACTAAATCCATGATTTAAGTGCCCATAATCATTGTCAGCTGTGATGACTGTGATCTGAATTCCTCAAGTAATTACATCCCTCTAAAATGTATTTTGAACATTTAAGTCACAAAATGTTCTTCCTTTGCACTCATTTAAAAAATAAATGCAGCATTATTTTCAAGGAACATTTTATCTTCTCTTATTTATATTTTCTTTCAAAGACTGCATAGCAAAATATCTTCACCTAGAAGAAAAATTGATCAGAGAAGAATGTATACAGTTTGAAAATAAACTGATAACTGAAAAGAAAATGGGATTCTTAGTAAATGTAATAATGGAGTCTAGCTTAAATGTACAAGATGCTGATATACTGTTTCATAATTTAATTCCACATGTGATGGGGATATTGCTCTTCAGGCGTGTCTACTTTTTAGGTCTGGAATTTTTTTGTTGTCTCGGTCAAATATATCTTTAAATTTGCAATTTTTAGATAAAATAAAAATTGTAAAACAATACCCTAACTTCATTTATTTAAAGAGCATGTTAAAAAAAAGTCTTTCTCCATCGCTGTGGAAGGAGACTGTCATCTATCCAAGTTAATGAATGTTTTCAGGTTAAAATCATTATATACAAGAAACAAGAACTCAGAGTGCAAATTTCAGTTCTTTATATTACCAGAGGTCTTACCTACATGTGATTATCATGTTAAAAAATGTTTTTCTTTTATTATTACTATTTCCTAAGAATAAGGAATGACAAGAGATAAATTACATGCAAATAAAAAAAAGTTATGAAGTAAAGTCTGTGAAATATCCAAAAGAAATCACCATCATGAAATTTATCATCATGATTAATATTATCCAATCACACCTTTGTCACTATAAACTATAGAAAATGCCTAGTATAAACACATGACCTACCGTATCAATTCTGACTTCACCATTGCCCAAATAACCAATGTACTGACCATCAGGGTGAGGCTGAACCTTTGGTAAGCTAGATGACCCAGTCTGCTTAAAAACTTCACATTCTGAAAATCAGGATTCAAACTGCTATATACATCAGTTGCTACCTAGAGAAATGACAACATATGAGATTCCCACACTTTCTAACAAAGAATGTTTTTCTAGAATGAATTTTATACTTTCAAGGTTCCTTTAAGAACCATTTTAATCAAGAATCAACAACAAATTAACTTTCCAAACAGGCATTTTAAAAATAAAAAGCTGTTTCTTGTTTGAGACCTCCCATAACACCTAAATTAGACATGAATATGTACTAAACCACTGGATGTATCACTAGAAACATAACTACTGAAATTCATATAAGTCTACATGTGTCACTAGAAATATATAACTACTGAAATTCATATAAATTTGCCTTTATCACTTGCAGCAAGTATAATTACTGAAAATTAAATAAATTTGCATCTATTGCTAGAAACAATTTTGACTAGTGAAATTCAACAACAACTAGAAACGAGTAAAACTAATTAAATTCATATAAATTTTACATTTATAAATTTACAATTCATTTACAGAAAAAAAGACTGCTGATTAACTATATGTTGGCTGGAAGAATTCAAAAAAGTTTTTTTTTGTGTGGTTTTGTTTTGCAAAACTAATCTTTATCCCTAGCCAGGATCAAATGTATATTTTTTGTGTAGGAATCTCTTGATTGCATTCCTCTATCCTTACTCATTTGTAAACAGAGATCTAGGGAGATAAAGTTTGGCCTACATATACTGAACAATGTCACTGTAATTGAAAATTTCTTGTAAATATGGCCTTTGACATTTGGGAATGAAGCCAAAATAATATAAAACACAGCAAGATAACCATCCAATTTACTGAATCTTCACAGGATGCTCTGTGGAATCTATATTCAGAAAAAGCTGAAAATAAAGTATACCACTGTCAAATTAAATCTTAACCCCATAGAACAGTTACCATGGGTAACGTCTATACATATCATTTTAACCCCATGGTCCATGTTCTGTGTGATGAATATTCAGAAAACAGTTGAAAATTAATCATAACACTGTCAAATTAAGTCTTAACTCTATAGCACAGTTACCATGGGTAACGTCTATACATATCATTTTAACCCCATGGTCCATGTTCTGTGTGATGAATATTCAGAAAACAGTTGAAAATTAATTATAATACTGTCAAATTAAGTCTTAACTCTATAGCACAGTTACCATGGGTAACTTCTATACATATCATTTTAACCCCAGGGTCCATGTTCTGTGTGATGAATATTCAGAAAACAGTTGAAAATTAATTATAATACTGTCAAATTAAGTCTTAACACATTAACCCCTGGAGGTTTCTGCTGTTTTCGCATGAAATGCGAGTGGGAAACACATTTTGGGGACTATTTCTAAATACATCGTAATCCATCGATTTCCAAACAATAATCTGTTAGACAAATGGTTACTAATGATACAGAAAATGTTTTTCATTGGTTAGTTTGCTGGCGCATGAGGAGAAAGGCAAAAATCGGAGTTTTTTTTTTTTTTTTTTTTTTTTTTTTTGCTTAACGGACCTATAATTTTCGTATGTAGAAGACTCTTTATTCAAAATGTCCACCTTATCCTACTTTTTGCACAGGTTCACCTGCCTGTGTGCGTCTCAGACCGGTCTGCCGTAGATCTGAGGTCATAAAGTCTAAAATCTGGACACAAATTCGGAACCCGACCATGGGCGATTTTTGGGTGAAAAAAAAAACGGGTCCAAAAACTTTGGTTTTTCCCTCTGTATTTTGTATTACAATTAAAATGTCCAGATTACTTGCATCATTGTAGAGCTACATCTGTCTACTTTTCAATAATACCACCCACTTTAGTGTATCATGTATGACCTTGACGCTACAGACCATGGAAGTAGGCTACTGCCTCATACCCCGTAATGTCGTCGCTAGGGGTTAATGTGTTAACTCTATAGCACAGTTACCATGGGTAACTTCTATACATACCATTTTAACCCCAGGGTCCATGTTCTGTGTGATGAATATTCAGAAAACAGTTGAAAATTAATTATAACACTGTCAAATTAAGTCTTAACTCTATAGCACAGTTACCATGGGTAACTTCTATACATATCATTTTAACCCCAGGGTCCATGTTCTGTGTGATGAATATTCAGAAAACAGTTGAAAATTAATTATAATACTGTCAAATTAAGTCTTAACTCTATAGCACAGTTACCATGGGTAACTTCTATACATATCATTTTAACCCCATGGGCCATGTTCTGTGTGATGAATATTCAGAAAACAGTTGAAAATTAATTATAACACTGTCAAATTAAGTCTTTACTCTATAGCACAGTTACCATGGGTAACTTCTATACATATCATTTTAACCCCATGGTCCATGTTCTGTGTGATGAATATTCAGAAAACAGTTGAAAATTAATTATAATACTGTCAAATTAAGTCTTAACTCTATAGCACAGTTACCATGGGTAACTTCTATACATATCATTTTAACCCCAGGGTCCATGTTCTGTGTGATGAATATTCAGAAAACAGTTGAAAATTAATTATAATACTGTCAAATTAAGTCTTAACTCTATAGCACAGTTACCATGGGTAACTTCTATACATATCATTTTAACCCCAGGGTCCATGTTCTGTGTGATGAATATTCAGAAAACAGTTGAAAATTAATTATAACACTGTCAAATTAAGTCTTAACTCTATAGCACAGTTACCATGGGTAACTTCTATACATATCATTTTAACCCCAGGGTCCATGTTCTGTGTGATGAATATTCAGAAAACAGTTGAAAATTAATTATAATACTGCCAAATTTAAGTCTTAACTCTATAGCACAGTTACCATGGGTAACTTCTATACATATCATTTTAACCCCATGGGCCATGTTCTGTGTGATGAATATTCAGAAAACAGTTGAAAATTAATTATAATACTGCCAAATTAAATGTTAACTCTATGTTTCCCGATGTATTTTTCCTTAATAACTGTACCCACAACTTTATAAATATCCCCAATTGCCCCAGTGCATTTTTCCTTAATGACTATACCCAGATTTCTTAAAACTCACCTTTTCGACAGCAAGAACAAACTTAAGAGACCTAATAATGTTTTTACTATCTAAAATATTTTCAGCATGCTTTTGTTTTCTAATGTCATGGTTGTTTTTGCTTCTGGTTTTTGTAGTTATATCACTATATTTGTTGTAAAGCGCTTAGAGCTTCTAAAGATTAGGTGCTATACAAAATCTTCATTATTATTATTTATTTAGCTTCACACTTAATAGCCTTAGAATATTGTTGTCTATGGGCAGTTTACATGTTTAACTGTGATAGAGGCAATTAAAGGGTAAGTTAGATAAATTATCACCACTCCACTGATTGACTTCTAATAGTTACAGTGATTTAACTAGCTCCAATCATTACACTGATTTAAACTGACTGCCAAATTACACTAATTTAACTGACTACCAACAGTCACAGTAATTTAAATGACTGAAAACAGTGATTTAAATGACTGACAATAGTCACAGTGATTTAAATGACTGACAATAGTCACAGTGATTTAAATGACTGACAATAGTGATTTAACTGACTGACAATAGTCACAGAGATTTAACTGACTGACAATAGTTAGAGATTTAACTGACTGACAATAGCCACAGAGATTTAACTGACTGACAATAGTTACAGAGATTTAACTGACTGACAATAGTTACAGAGATTTAACTGACTGCGATTTAACTGACTGACAATAGTTACAGAGATTTAACTGATTGACAATAGTTACAGTGATTTAAATGACTGACGATAGTTAGTGATTTAAATGACTGACGATAGTCACAGTGATTTAACTGACTGACAATAGTTACAGAGATTTAACTGACTGATAATAGTTAGTGATTTAACTGACTGACAATAGTTACAGAGATTTAACTGACTGATAATAGTTAGTGATTTAACTGACTGACAATAGTTACAGTGATTTAAATGACTGACGATAGTTAGTGATTTAAATGACTGACGATAGTCACAGTGATTTAACTGACTGACAATAGTTACAGAGATTTAACTGACTGATAATAGTTAGTGATTTAACTGACTGACAATAGTTACAGAGATTTAACTGACTGACAATAGCCACAGAGATTTAACTGACTGACAATAGTTACAGAGATTTAACTGACTGACAATAGTTACAGAGATTTAACTGACTGTGATTTAAATGACTGACAATAGTTACAGAGATTTAACTGACTGACAATAGTTACAGAGATTTAACTGACTGACAATTGTTAGTGATTTTGTCTCTGCTATTCATTCTGACAACAAACAAACCTGTTTATTTAAAACAATTTTAAACTGGTGATGTGTGCTGAATAAATGAAAGTTATTATAATAATGACCTTGAATAAAAATGTTAAATATTTATTAAACTTCATAGCAAATTTATGATCATTGCCAGCATTCTTTAATGTCTGACTTTAGTCTATAAAATGCATAATGAGATTACTGCACTAACTGGAGTGGTTAAACTAGCTGCATTATGGAAGTATGATTCATATTTTATATAAAATGTGGAAATGCAGTCATGAGTAATGTTTTTTTTAAATAAAAAAAGGTCAAAAGACACTTGTGATTCATCTTTTGTATAATAAAATGTCAAAATACACCTGTGATTCCTTTTTCAACAAACTGCCAAAACAGCTGTTTCATTTTTATATACCAAGTGTTGAAGCAGCTCTGATTTATTTTTTGTACTACATGTATATATCAAAACACAGCTGATTAATTATTTTTACAAAATGTAAAAACACAGCTGTGATTATTTTTTTACATAATATTGAAACACAGCTGTGATTCATTTTCTGTACAAAATGTAAAACACAGCTGATTATTTTTTTCCTTCAAATTATTGAAACACAGCTTTCAGTTTTTTAAAACCAAATGTTGAAAACTAGCTGTAATTATAACAAAATACCAAAACATGGCTGTGATTCTTTTTTTTATTCAAAATGTAAAAACACAGCTGTTATTCAGGGAAGAATAAGACAAAGACCAATGAAACTAAATTTCAGAATTCCTGGTTGATGGGGTTAGACTTTGCAAAGTAGCAAGGGGTAACATTTTATACATTTCCTATAGTGCAAACACTGTATTAGTCCTTCAGCTTTATAGTATATTAGCCGGCATAGCACACCCACCCTGCAATGTGGCAGATGCAGAAAAACATTTTAAATGCTCAGAAAAAAATCCTACAAGATCATCAGGGAAGTCTGAACAACAGTATCATCCAGTCTCTAATGAGTGCAAAGATGCACATTAATGAACTTCCAACACTTTCAATGAACCATTCAGAGAAGCATCATCAGTAATTATAGGTTAATACTTTACTCCACAGTTCAATGAAGTTTAAAGCATAGCCAGTAATTATAGTTAATACTTTACTCCACAGTCCATTGAAGTTTAAAGCATAGTCAGTAATTATAAGTTAATACTTTACTCCACAGTCCACTGAATTTTAAAGCATAGTCAGTAATTATAAGTTAATACTTTACTCCACAGTCCACTGAAGTTTAAAGCATAGTCAGTAATTATAGGTTAGTACTTTACTCCACAGTCCACTGAAGTTTAATGCATAGTCAGTAATTATAAGTTAATACTTTACTCCACAGTCCACTGAAGTTTAATGCAGTCAGTAATTATATGGTAATACTTTATGCCATAGACCAGTGAAGTTTAAAGAATAGTCAGTAATTATACAGTAATAATGTACTGCACTGTCCAGTGAAGTTTAAAGAATAGTCAGTAATTATAAGTTAATACTTTATTCCATAGTCCAATGAATTTTAAAGCATAGTCGGTAATTATAAGTTAATACTGTACTGCACTCTAGTGAATTTTAAAACACATTTAATAATTATAAGTTAATAGTGTACTCCATAGCATAGTCATTAATTATAAGTTAATACTGTATTCCACTGTAAAGTGAATTTTAAAGCATTAATTATAAATTAATAAATTATAAGCGTATTTAGTAATTTTAATTTAATACTGTACTTCACAACTTCATCTATCTGTCTATGGCAGCTCTTGATTCCTATCTGAATAATTGGCCAATAACATTTAAAACTTGTGATCCCCTCCTACATCTTTTATTATGTCCTTGTCAAATGTTTAGTTGGGCCTAATTACAAACTTACTCAGCCTCTCTTTATCCAAGTCAAAACGACAGATGCGTCCAATGGGGAAATGTGGTACTGGGACCCAAGCACGAGTTGCACCTCTAAGAATATATGCCCCAGATGAAGTGAAGAGGGTGCAGTCATTATGTGGCAGAAACTGTGCATCAATCCACCAATATGCTTCGTCTGGTATCACAACATGATCTGTGAAAAAAATTGCATACATAGTTATTAGTTTCAACAAAGAAGAAAACTCTTTTTTCCCCAACATTTTAAATTATCTTGCTTTGATTGGCATATCATGGAACACACTGTCATCAGCTGATTACAACTGTAACATCCAAACTGATGAGATCTGTGTTTCATTTTGAATGCCATACATCACATACTACAAGTGACATAAAGTGGTCGGCAGAACTTCTAAATAGTTTTGCTCTGTATTGACTCGGCTTTTACAATCTTCTTCAAAATAGATGATAAATCTGGATCTTTTTTTACATTCCATCCATAGTAAAACGTTTTTTTTGAAACTGAGGATCTTTCTGTATTCAAGACACCAATTAAAATGTTCAAGATGATGGGAAGAGCCTGAGAATTTTTTGAAAAACAATTCTGGCCCCCACAAATTTTCCCAAAAATTATCTTCCTCCAATCTGAAGAGAAAAAAAAAATCTTAATTTAACTTTCATTTCAGCTAAAGAAAAAAAAACCCATCTTATATTCAAAGAAAAAAAAAATTCTTTCTTGAAATTATATATTCAGTCTCTAGGCGATTACTTGATTGGTACATACTGGTTCAGTCACATTTATAACAGTATAACTTAATGCAAAGGTGCTACCAAAAAGAATTGATGCTGGTTAGTCAAAATTTTGAGCTATAATCATTATACCTATCATATTTTCTATGTACATGACAGTCTGAATGATTGATTCAGCACCATTGTTACTTAGGATGAAATAAAAAGTATAAGAATTATTTTTGGTGAAAACCCTATGTTGATATGAGGATGAATCAGGAAGGACTAATAACAATAATGACATTTTTAGGTCATATTGGCACCATTTTAATTTAGAACCAACAAAATATAACAAGGACTTTCTTCAAGACAGCAGCATGGTGGCCATACTGCCAGTCAGACTGACAGCATTTTCATTTAGGCCCAACCAGATACTACAAAAGTTTTTGGTTAAAACCCCATGTTGATAATTGTCACATTCTCATCTAAGAAGAGTGATATAATGATTTTTTACATATGTCCACTTTGGTGGTCACACTAGAGGTCAGCTAAGAAGAGTGATATAAAGATTTTTTTATATGTCCACTGTGGTGGTCACACTAGAGGTCAACTAAGAAGAGTGATATAAAGATTTTGATCAGTTTGGTGGTCATACTAGAGGTCAGATAGCACCATTTGTATTTGGGAGTAACTAGACATCATAGAAAGCCTTGTAGTGAAAAGCTAATGCAAATGAATTTAAGGTCAGGAATATCAATTGCAAGATTTTCAAGATGGCTGCCATGGTGGTAATATTGGATGTCAGATTTAACACCATATTGATTTTGGGCCATCTAGTCTTCTTCTCACGAAACCCCATTTTGATACGACTTTCTGTTTGGGATAAGCACTGATGATAAATTTTCAAGATGGCTGCATTGCATTTACAATATAAGTCAGATTGACAACCTTTCTGTGAACTTTCCAGGGTGTGATGACCATCCATTCAGGAAAAGTAGCAATAAAAAATGCTCAATATTGCCACAAAGATTTTCAAGATGGCTGCCATGGCGACAATATTCCATGTCCAACTGGCATAATTTTCATTTCGGATCAATTCAAATTTCATTAAGTTCCAGTTTTTTCTCTAAATCAATCATTTTCATTAGGCATTTTGGAATGGCAAACTACATACAAGGTCTACTTACATCCGAAATTGAAGAACCCGACAATGTGCTTAATTTGTGTACCTCTGAAACTGAAGATCTGACAATGGAAGTGTTCCAATGAACATAGGAAATTGTACATTTTGCAAAACACACATCACTTTTTATGAGTTACCTAGCTCAAATCACAATCAAGATATAAATTAAATTGACTGGAAAAAATGGAGTACTTCTTACCATTCAACATTCTTAAGTTTCAATATTTATGAAGTTTTCATCCTTGTTCAACAACCAAATGTGCTCACATTTCCACCATCACTGGTGCCATGTTCTATGACTTGCACACAGCTCATGTACGTATTATATGTAACGATCTGTTTGAAAATTAAGCATAAATAATCATTACTTGAAAACTTAAAGTTATAATTTTCCCAAGAACTTCCTTAATTTACAAGTAACCTATGGGAAAATACTGTTGATTTACTCCAGTGTTAATTTATGCCAAAACTTCATTAATGCATATATGGTGTATTGAGCAACACCTGTATATATGAAACTTGATATGTATTAGATTACTGGTCTAGATGTGCCTTTTGATATTCATGATTTAATTTTCCATCCATGCATCCTTTTTCCACACTTGTATTTCTGGAGCAAAATTCCCAAACCATTTAAGACACATCCTTATGTAAAAGTTCCTTCATTCATAAAACCAAAGGTATGATTGTGCCTTGTACTATTTACATTTCTTCAATTTCAATATTTTTAAAGTTTTTCTCTACTCTGTTCAACAAATGACCCAATTTATTCCTCCTCCAATACCTGGGACGACAGGTGGGAGAAGGAAGATGACACTTGTCAAACTCACAAAGTCTACCAACACTGGAAGGTAATCGACAGCAATACTTATTTGCAACAATTTATAAACTGTACCGCCAAAGAAGTACTTATAAAATAAAATTTTGGAACTCAAAGAATGACAGAGCAGACAATTTTCCATACATATGCAACATTTTCCAGATATACATATGATGTGTGAGTCCCACGGGGCTACAGCCCACAGAATGCTACTTTAGGTACAATAAAAGAATTACATCAATCTGGAATTAAACTTGGGTATGAAATACTTACCCTAGCACCCTTCCGAATAAAGGGGAAAATAATTAACTACAGAACTGCTGCTTGCCTGGCAAGGTGCAATCATTATTTAAAATTTTAAAAAACAAACAAATTAAAGTAAAAATAAGACTCAAATGAAGCAAGGTCTATATGGACTAACACTCTAAAGAAACATATACCAGTAAGTGGATGGCGTAAAATATTTTTCAAAACAATAGCAAAGGTCACTTTAAACAAGTGCACACACCTAATGGCATATGACAGGTCCAAATAAATCGGAAGTAAACAGGATGTGGGCCATAATCCATACATCGGACTGAGACCAAATTCTATTCTCAAAGGAAGAAGGAATTGTGTATGAGCATGTATAACCTGTAGCTTAGATATAAGACTTGTCAGAAAGATGAGCAACAGTAATAGGTAAAACACATTACATTTCAAGCTTACAATAATAGGTAGGCAAGATAGTTTACAGACTTATTGATACTTACATGCTCCTTGTGGAAGAGCTTGAAATTCCTTTATCAGACTTCCAGGAGCCTTCTGAAGATGAGGAGGAAATTTTCTGTACCTTGTTCGAGGGACACATTTTTTAATACCATCTGCATCCTGTATGGTCTTGTAATATACATGAGAGTTATACAGGCCCATTATCACACATTAAGTACTGGGAAAGCTGAAATAAGAAATAATATACAATAATATGGCAAGATACAAATATAAAATTCTAGAGGTCATGTTGCTTTTTGCAGTTTCTTAATTATTCAAAATTGTTGATATCTTGTTTCTATTCTATCTAAAAAAAAATCAAGGTAGCTGTTAGTCCCATTTTTGAAAGTCTTTGGTATGACTCGGCCAGGGATTGAACCCATGACCTCCCGCAGCGGATGCTCTAACCACTAGGCCATAAGAGCGGTCACATGCACATATTTTTATCATACATAAAAATTATTTTTTCTTCTTAATATAATGAAACCTGTCTTGAGAGACCACTGCTATGAGACCACCTGTTTTGAGACCAGATTCTCCATGCACAGATTTATTAATTATGTGGTGTTGTGACCTGTTATGAGGGACCACCGGTCTTGAGAGACCATTATTTGTTTGCAGAAGATGTGGTCTTTCAAGACAAGTTCTACTGTAGTATGAAAAATAACATGTATACAATTAACTATCATTTTGTAAAAGAGATCCTTTATGAATTCTAATGTAAGACGATCATATAATGGCTCCTGAAATATGGATACATGTATTTTTCTCGTAGAGGAAAAAAATAATTCTTCTTAAAAGTAACAAAAAATAACATGAACATTTTTAGTCAGGAATCATACTACACTTTGCCAATGTCGAAGGCAGGAACAGGAAAGACTACAATTAACCGAATGTGAACTATGTTTTTAAAAATGTGCCCAGAAAAAAATGGTTTTGATGAAACTAGAAAGAAAACTGATTATATTTGAAGCACCTATTGTTCTGTATAAAATATTAAGCAAATGGAAAAAACTTCAGTCTCAATCAATGTTCTACAATAACTGGTATTTGATGCTGCAACGAGTATAACAAATGGGCTTTTGTTTAATCCTCCAGATTTGTTCTTTATGTGATTCAATAACACATGCATCCTTTATCAAAGCATGCTGACTACAATTTTCAATAAAAATAAAGCACCATTTATAAAAAAAAGTCAACACCAAACTTAAATAAATTCAATGCAGTCTCACGGATTGCTGCAATTACCAAAGTGACATGGATAATGTTTATTGAACAGTGACAGTTTCCTTTCTGCAGGAAAAACGTTTATGCTTATGACTGCTACCAATGGCAGCATAAAACTCAATGTAAATTTTCAATCCTTTGAAACCAACAATATCTGGTCATCAAGTTACTTTTAAATTTAGTCACAGTTTCATTTCCCTATTAATAGTCTCATCCCCTGGGTAGCCTCAGCAGATGATAACTGTCTCCAGCTGACCAAAATCTAGACCAGTTTACATCCACATTTTACTCGCAACAATATCGTGTTGTTGTTTTTCGTTTGTTGATAAGATGAGGACCTCTCTAGTCATCCAAGGGATGGAGGAGCTGGTTCTGTTCTGTGTTCGCAGGTGGCTGATGAGGCCAACCCTTGCACGGAATGTTCATTTGCATAAAGGACAGGAGACGAGTGGGACATCTCCAGGATGGTTGATGGCACATGCTTTTCTGACTTGCCTCTTCAGATCTGCAGCTGCTGTACTGCTAGATTGGCACAGTTTAGAGCCTATGTGCATGGAGGAACGTCAAGAGACTTGATTGCTTGCTGTTTGCTACCAGAAATAAGGGTTTATGTTGAACTCTTTCAATGCAGCTTTCAGATTGTCTTTGATGCATTTCTTCTGGCCTCTGTGGGATCACTGTCCTTGCTGTAGCTTGCCACAGAAGAGTCTCTTAGGCAGCAGGTGGTCTGGCATGCATACAACATGTACCGCCCAGCATAGCTGGAACTGCATCAGGATGGTGTGAATGCTGGGGAAACCTGCTTGGGTAAGTACCTCAGTGTCTGGAACCTTATCCTGCCACATGAAGTTGAAAAGTTTCCTGAGACTTCTGGTGTGAAAGTGGTTCAGCTTCCTGCTGTAGTGTTGGTACACCATGTTTTGCATGCATAAAGTTGTGTGGGGAGCATAACTGCCCTGTAGACCATTAGTTTCGTCTGGATGCTGATGCCTCTTCTATTCCAGACATTGGCATACAATCAGCCAAAAGTTGCGCTGGCTCTTGCAATGCAAAGGTTCATCTCGTCATCAATTGTGATGCTCTGTGACAGTGTGCTAGGCCACCAGCACGGTCTAATTATACAAGTCTATTTCAGATTAGTTTGGTCTTCATTTAATCGAAAGCACATGTTTTTTGTCCACTTTTATTACCAACCCACCACAGGGACATCTTGTTTTGGTACATTCTTCATTTTCTTCAGCTCACTGACTTAACTGGTTATTACGTAGTTCAGTCTATAACACAGTCAGTCTGGTTCTATAGACTCCAACCACCTTGTCATAATGGGGTCACACTATAACATTATGATGAAATTTTATTACAATCTGGAACTTACTGAGCTGATTTTATTGCATTACTCATTCAATTGTCCAGAGACCCCTCTTGGAAAAGGCACATAGACAAGATAGTGAAAAAAGGGAACAGTAACCTTGATTTCCTGCGCTGTAACCTCCAAAACAGAGGATAGCTGCTAGATTCACCACAAATAAATATCATAACAGTGCAATGTTGAACCATCTCCAGAGGGAATCACTCGAATGCAGGCAAACAACGGCACAGCTTAACATGATGTATAAGATTGTGAACAACATAGTGAACATACCAGTGGACAAATACCTGACCCTGGCAAATAGCCAAACTAAGGCAAATCATAGGAAAAAGTTCCTAGTTAAGTCAGCATTGACAAACTGTTTCAAGTTCAGCTTCTTTCCTTGTCCCACAATGTAAGACATAGCACTTGTTATTTCTGTTTTCTTGTTTTTGATATGTACATCAAATAAAAAAGGTTATTATTGACTACCATCAATAATTGCAGAAGCTCCTGACTTTAGAATTAACAACTAACTAGATGGTACTTTAGTATGGCCGAGTACCACCTTGCTATTTTTGTACCCCTCTTTATGGGGCTCCCATTCTTTTAACTTTGATATGAAAAGTTGATGACTAGCATGAAACTTTTACATCATATGCAAAGGAAAACATTTGGCTTTTCTTTAAAACGATAAATTATTGGTAAGAATTTGATATGGCTTTGAGAAAATTTTCATGAAAAATCCACAAAGAGTGGGGATCATGGAGGGTTTCACACAGGAGAAATTTTATTTATGTATCTAAATATATAATATGCCAAGAATATTGTGGTACTTATCTTTGTTTTGTGGGAATAGAGTTTTATTATAACATACCCTCAGTCTCATCTTTAACCGGAAATGTGTGTCAGTTCTCTCCCTTGAGCACTTGGTAGAGGTAACAACACCAGAGTCGGATGTTTTATCAATAAAGTAGAATGAAATCTGTGACAACAAGAAATCACCTTATCAGTATAATAAATATACAAATATTTATAGTACATTAAGGTGATTTATTGTAAGGTACTTTACTGACAAAACGTCAGACTCGTTCGGTAGCAATTATATACTCAATGAATATAAATATCATTACTTCTGCAACCTGTAACCAGCAGTTTGTTTTTATTATTATTGCTACAAAATTAGTGATGGGAATCGGTCAGAAATTCATAATCGTTAATCGGTTTCCCTTAACCAACTGATCATCGATTATAATTGATTACTAATAGCAAATATAAAGTTATATCTTTGACCAAGGGTTCAATGTTTACAAATGTACAGGAGTAATCTCTTTTAATGACATGTATACTTTAACCTGACAATAATATTACATTGTGCGTTACTTTTGTTCTACAACTTTGTTAAATGAATGCAACTTGTTATGGCTGATAAGTCATAAGTAACTGAAATACTGCTACAATCCCCCGAAATTCTTTCATTCATATGTGATGTGTCTATAATTTAAAGTATAGAAGGACATGACTTTCTTGTTTGTCATTGTTTATAAATACTACAAAAAATGTTGCAATTTAACTGAAACAAATCATCAAATTGTGTTTAAATTTATTAACTCAACAATTTAACAACTTGACCATGTAATAATGACTATATGTTTCTACTTATGAATCATAAGTTTTTTTATTTGTAGTTGTGAAGGGATTAATAAATTTCAGGTCAACTTTAATGGCTGGGAGATTTACTAACCTTTGTGCTTTGCATATACCTAAAAAGTAGTATCCCTTTACACACAATCGATTATAGAGTTCACAATCCATTATCTTATTGGTTTGCTCAATCAACTGATGATTGATTATAATCGATAATCGGAACAACACTATACAAAATAGTATAAAATCTGCTTGATACCTTTGGATACGAAATTAATGTAGTTAAAGTAAAACAAGATTAATACAAATTTATACTTGTATCTTCACAGATGAGATTTGGTTTTATCTGTTTGAAGACTAAGACACCCCACCCAGTAATAATATCAAGGAACTTTTGAGATTTTTAATGTTACTCACAGCTCAGACTGTTGTAGCATCTATACCCACTTCATAAACATTTTCATTTGTCTGTGATTTTATTGTTTTTTTGCAGTTCCAAAAAATAAGCTAATATTGTTATGACAATAAAAAATGGCACCACAATCCAATTATGCAATAAAGCAACTGCAAAATAAATAAATAAATAAATAAATAAAAATAAAAAGTATATAATTTACTATATTTAACTCTTCAAAGGAAAACAAACATTTGATGTAAACTCTAAGGCATAAAAACTATTTTTTACATGAATTTTTCTAAACAAATTCTAATACAGGTAGGCATTTTAAAGGAATACCTGCATTGTATTGATACACTGTTCTTAATAGATTTCATTTGAAAAGTAAGGAGGCGGGTTTTACCAGTCCCTCTTGTTTTTCACTTTCACATGAATAAAAACAAGCTTTACACATAATTTGGCTTTTGGATTGGACAGACATTCATAATTGTAAGTTCTGAGTAATGAAAGCTGCAAATTCTGGATTGCCAAAACATATTTCCCCAAAATATCTTTTTTTATATACCACATACATACATTTGCAAATTATGCCTCAATAACAGTTATAAACTAATTTTCTCTAGTGACTGCTTCATTGATTAACACCCTCAAAAAAAACATTCCATTACTTGATTTGTTTTCAGTGTAATTACTTTACAAAAATGCTCACTTTTTGGAAATTTTACTTTTTGGCAAGCAATAAAAAAGGTTGTTAGTACTTGCTATGAGCAAAAAAATAAACATGAAAAGGAGTTAGACCAGCGAAAGTTGGTCGCTAAGGTTAGATATGTTGTCGCCAATATGAATATGGTAGCCGGATTAGCTGATTATAAAGGGACGAAAATGAACACTAACACTCTTTACCTATCCTATCATTACTCTTATGACTATCCCATCATTTCCGTCTTTACTTTATCTTTCACCACGCACCGCCCGTTGCTAAATTATTACGGCAATTGTCAAGTGTGACTGCGTCAACGTATTTATTGACAAGAATACTTACACGAATCTACTTTAATGAGTTAATGGTATGTTCTGTCAGACTGTCGAAATCTCGTGACGGATCACACACGAAGATACAACGGTGTTACACTCATTTGACACTTTAATTGTTGTCATCATATGCGGTTACCCAGTTCTAAAACACTGTTACGTTTAATTTTTTTTTAAAATTATATATATATATATATATATATATATATATATATATATATATATATATATATATATATATATATATATATATATAGCAAAATTTAAATAGTTTTTAAAAAATTAGTATTCACAAATCATAATATTACGACACACACAAAAACAAAGATAAAAACTGAGTTCATGCAATAAAATTAGATTGTTTGTAACGAAAATGTCGACGTTGTCTCTGTAGAAAGATAAAATATATTTTAAATTTCTTTATTTAATGCACATTATTTTATTTTTTCTGTGAATTCATATTTACTCATTTAATTGTGTGCAAAGTACCAGTAATGAAAAAAGAACATCAAAGCACACGTGTGTGTGTGTGTGCGCGCGCGCGCGTTTAAATTTTTAACGTAGCTTTAACAGTTTCTCAGTCATATTGCTACGATGTCCACAGTGTGGCAGGTTATAGTGATGTCTAGCACTGGGGCATCATGCCGCAGACATGTAACATCATGCTCTAACCAGTCACATTATCCTGACATCAGGCCGACCAGTCCTAATACTTACATCTTAATGGTGAGCACCTAGATGTTTGTTCCACTTTTGTTTAAGTCTTTGGTATGACTCGGTCGGGTTCAAATCCGCGACCTCCTTCATCTGAGGTGAACGCTCTAACCAATAGGCCACAGAAGCTGTCAGCAACTATTCAGTTAGCAATAAACATAAATGATATAAACTAATAAAATACCTAATTATATACAATTAAAACATGAATATATAGATGATATCACGCAATTTTGGCTGATTTTGACCCCCTCTGTCCTGCTCGTCACACGTCGTCACAAAAAGTCAGACCCCCCTCAAATATGACGTCACAAAGCTCTGCTTCCCCCCCCCCCCTTCCCCCGAAAAAGCCATATTTTCTATTTGAAAATTAACATGTTTCAAATCACTTTATTGTCATTGTAGTATGTATTTAGTGTGGCGCTGCACTGATATTGTAGCAGAAAACATGTATTAAAAAAGGAGACACTGGAAAGCTGAAATTGGCATAAAATTCTTTTGAAAATATTTGTCGTCTAGCTAAAACTGCTGATGTTCAGAATATTGTATTCAAATTCTCCTATAATCATCGAATAAGGTAATTATAACAAAAAAGAAAATACTTTGAAACTTTGTAGCAAAACACAGAATTCTCGGTGTTTGCCACAAGCACTTTTTGGAGTTTTTTGTATCGGCATATGATATTTGTTTAGCCCAAAACGTCAGAAGTGATCCTTTTTTGTGGCGGCAAATGTTTTTAATTCTTGCAACCAGTGATCAAGTTTAACTTGCAAATCTGCATCATTTTTTAAAATTCCATTCCACTTTAGAACCACTTTTTTTTGGCAAATCGTTCTGCCCTTTGTAGGATATATATATATGCCAGCACGTACACCTCAAAAAGACACTGGAACATTTTACTTTTATCCATCGTAGCGGTCAATTCTTGACGAAATTTTTTTTTAAAGATTATTATTGATGTAATATAAACTTTAATTTATTCATTGTTATCATCGGCGCCTTAGTCTCGGGAGACCATGCGGATAGCGCCCTTGGGGTGTCGTCTGTCTCTGGGTTGTTGGCATCGTCTGTTGTGGCTGTGGAGACCTATTCGTGAGTGACAGTCCCTCTTGCAGTTTGTGCAGACATGCTGGGAAGCCCGAGTTGCTGTGGTTGCTGTCATGTTGCCCTTTCTGACACGTTTCTCTGCTGCCAACTGACCTCTCCTCGTATCAGCAACTAAGATACCTTTATTTACTGTCAGTCTCCAGGTGCCCCGATCCTCGGCCAGCACTTCCCAGCCATCAGGTGTGATGTCACATGCCTTCAGGTCCCTCTTGCATGCATCCTTGAAACAGAGTGAGGGGCGGCCGACTCTTTTTGTGCCAGTGGCCAGCTGTCCATATAGGATGTCCTTTGGCAGCCTCCCATCCTCCATGCGTCGGACGTGTCCCAGCCATCGAAGGCGACGTTTGCTCAGAGGGGAGAACATGCTGTGGGTGTTTGCACGCTGCAGGATTTCGCTGTTTAGGACACGGTCTTGCCAGCTGATTTTCAAGATGCGTTTAAGGCACCGTATATGGAAGGAGTTGAGCCGACGCTCTTGCCTCATGTAGGTATTCTAGGTCTCACTTCCATAGAGAAGGGTGCTGAGAATGCAGGCTTGGTAAATATATATATATATATATATATATATATATATATATATATATATATATATATATATATATATATATATATATATATATATATATATATATATATATATGTGTATATATAATTGCAAAAAACTGACACGCAACAGTACAAAACTAGAATCACTTCTAGCCTAAGCGCTTTCGACTCTAAATGAGTCTTTATCAAAGGCAAATACAGAACATAGACACAAGACAAACAAGTAAAATACAGAAACCGTGTTTACAAAACTTTACATACCTGTTTCTACAGGAATTAAACCTTGAAATTTATTGTTACAACTAGTTTCTAACAACTTGTTGCGGATGCTGTAAAACGTGTTGACTTAGAAACCGATGAGCCAAAGCGACAGAACACTTCTCCTCCCCTGACCACACCTTCAGTGATATAACACTTATTGCAATTGCTCACAGCCACAACTGGAGTTCCGAAACCAGTAAAGAAAAGGAATCTTACTGGATACGACGTCTTCGAACATTGAAACCAAGCGGTTTAAACCAAGAAGACTAGAAAAAGACAGCCATGCACAAATGTAATTATTTTTTCCAGCTGACACATTTTCTTTTAAATAATTCTCTAAATTTGCTTGATAACCTCTAACTACTAATATAAAATATCCGGGATATAATTTGCGCGTACATACATTTACATACAAAAACATGTGTCGCTTTGGCTCATCGATTTCTAAGTCAACACACACACACACACACACACACACACACACACACACACATATATATATATATATATATATATATATATATATATATATATATATATATATATATATATATATATATATATATATATATAAAGTTTAATTATTATATTTCTTAAATGTAGGATCTTTTATAATAGAAATCTGAAAAAATATCAACCTTTATAAATTATTTACTTTTCTATCGAACTTATAAATTATATACTTTCTATCAAACTTTTCAAATTTAATTTTATGGCACAAAAAAGTTTAAAATTAAATTAGTTTGGCGAGAAAAGATCATTTCAACCTCGCTTTGTTGACACCAGCGGACTGGAAATGGAAGAATGCTATTTGGTAAAAGCCACTATTGGGGCTAGTAGGGATGTTGGTAGTTCGAAGACGAGTCCATCTTAATTTGAGCTCATGTACGACACGCGTGAAGCTACTTAAAATGTCATTTAAATAAATTGTAAGCAATAAAAAAAATTAAGTGGAACTTTGATTTTTGATGTGACGTCACATTTCTTAAACACCCTCCCTCCCCCTCGTCACACATCGTCACAAATTAAATGTGTGACCCCCCTCCTCCATAGGTGCGTGACGTCATTTATGGACGGCCCCTTAGGTAAATAGTTTCATCAGATGCAAAACAAACGAATAGGAGTTTGAGATCCCATTTATCAGATAGCCTATGCTATGAGGACTACACATGCCATTTATGACATGGTTGCATTACGACAATAATATCAAGCGTATTTAAGGGGTACGAAATAGGGCTATATGAGTTTATATAGGGGAAATAGGAGGGGATGCCCTATAGGGCAATATGGTAATTTAACACTTTGGGACACATGGAGGCAAGTTTTGGGGCAAAAGGGGAATTAAACATCGGGTTTGGGGACACTCGGGGGCAATAGGGGAATTACAAACGGACACTTGGGGGCATATGGGAATGGAACAGTAAAAACGTATATGTACTGTTTAAAGACAAGGGAAATGTGTAGGAGTTTTCTAGGGACAAAGGTGGTTGAGGGACAAACACAGCATATAAACATATACTAACAAACAACTATACAATAGAAAGGCAAAGCGTTTGGGGTGGGGGTGGGGGCAAGAGAATAAACATCTTTACGAGGCAATGGAGTGGCTATGAAAAGGACCTTTGGGTTTCTTCTATTTCTGCCATTCCTTCTTCTCCATCAGTTCCTCATATTTTCCAGTGTCTTCTTCTTCTTCTTCTTCTTCTTCTTCTTCTTCTTCTTCTTCTTCTTCTTCTTCTTCCTGCTCATCCTTCTCCTCCTCTGTTTTATTCTTTTCATTCTCATACTCATTCTTTCCTTTATCCATAATTACTTTTATCTGCTGCCCGTCTTTTCCTTTTTCAGCATATCTTTTAAAACCTTTGACTTTTCTTAAATTATTTGGCTCCATTTTGACTCTCCTCGGGCTGTAAGACGCCTACTGGCTAGAGTGTCTATCACCTCATGCTACTTTTTCTTTTGTCTACTTGGTTTGTAGCCATCTGTGACTAATCATTGATGAATGGTATGATTGACTGACTCACTATTGAATTAAAGTCGCTTGTGCCATTCTAGCATGTGCGACCAGTAGCAGCAGGGATGGTGAACCTACCTAATTTTATAAGGTCCCATTTGTTAAGGCTTCTTACACAAAACGAAAACATAACATCAATAACGCCAAACAGAAGCCTCTAGCTTTCTCTCGAGTCTCCGCAAGAGTCTACCGGGTTATATAATTTTGTTACTAGTTGGTGTCTAGGTCTAAAAATATCCGCGTGATGTAAACTCTGATGACCTCTGATCGATGTCACACCTTCCCTGCTGCTGTAAATTAAACCATTGTTCTTATCAGTAATGGTAATAATGGTTGGCGAAACATTACCTATTCGGTGGGCACGAGAGCGACTAGAAGCAATTACGAAATTTCTACCAGTCCGGGATTCTGTCAGGCAACAATTACAAGAACGCCATGAATCTCAGTTGGATTTGTAGAAAGTTCTCAACAATTATTCAAACCTGTTACGTTTACAAGATCTTCCTGGTCAAATGTCTCAATTAGCAAAACCTATTACTAAAGAGAAAAAAAATTGATGAAGGAATAAGCGAAGAATTACGTAATAAATTTACTGAAAATGCTTTAAAAGTAATCGATAAAACTTATCTAAATGAATTTCCAGCTCTTGTTGTTACACAATCTGAAAATAGAAAAAAAATATTGAGATGATCATATGGAAAATATATTTCTGGTCTTTCAACACTGAACTGATGTGTTTTATAAAAATTAAAACAAAAGCAAGTTGAATCGTCAAAAAAGTGCATCTTACATAAAATACATCAATGCGGTAGAAAAAATGTATTGTCAATATGAAGACAAAAGC
The DNA here is from genome assembly GCA_029339505.1 of Unio delphinus. Classification (NCBI taxonomy): domain Eukaryota; kingdom Metazoa; phylum Mollusca; class Bivalvia; order Unionida; family Unionidae; genus Unio; species Unio delphinus. The sequence continues at coordinate 5,137,731 of JAQISU010000174.1, forward strand.
AGAAAACAGCAAAATATAGGAGAACAAAAACAGCAAAAGAAAGAAAAGAAACCACAAGAGAGAGAAATTCTTCCATCTGTAAAAAAATTAATTGATAAACTTAGACCTGGAACTTCTGAAAAAATAAAACATAAAAATTGTGATCAATTAGCTAAACATACTGCAGATGATTCAAATTATTTGTCTGATGTGTTATAAGAACATCAAAATTGTATGAGGATGCTTATTGTAAGATGATCTTTAAAATTCATTATAATTAGATTAGTATTAATCTGGATGATCCACATTTTTTTAAAAAAAGTTTTCTGCAAAAGTAGATCAACTAAAAACAAAAGAAGAATTTTATTATGTGCCTGCTGCTAATGGTAGTGGGTTTTCTACAGGATGTGGTTTTATTGGCTGCCCTAATAATATTCTTTCCGACATAGCACGATTAGAAGTTCTCATAGGAGGAGCGCGGGCTGGAAATAATTACTGAAGCCGCTGATATTTGTCGACGATTATTTTAAGGCGGTATCATGGATATTGGCGTATACCGGGAATTTTTCGATAAACTCGCTGATGGTTATCATATTGACTAGTTGTCAGATTAAATATAGAGATAACAAATACGATGAGCATACATCAACGACACCGTGGACCTGTAATGGTCAGAGAAACAAGTTCACGATTACCAGTCTATAAAGCAACTTCTGGTGATTGTATTGATAATGTTATTCAAGGGTTATTTGCAAGAATGGCACCTGCAGTTGTCACAATTTGTGTTGCAGCGGCAACATCAATTACTGGCGTTCTTAATATAATTGCAAACAAAATATCCACGTGCAGCCAGAATTAACGGCACGAGTATATAATTAAGTTACATACGACCGCGCCCACATATTCCCAATTATCCTCGCTGATATCAGCAAGCCTTAACGACGGAATAATATCAGGTAACGAGTTCTCAGCGATGATTAAGATTTACGACGAGGCAATGACGTCTGATTTAGAAAAACATAAAAAAAATAATTACGTCGCAAGAATTACTGCAACAGATCGTTACGAATACACCCCCACATACGATAACAATGATATCAAAAACTTCCATCAAACCTGAATTCTGCGTAAACTTTCCAATTGCAATTCCCGTAAAAGAAATTTCACTCACTCAATTACGAGTATTTACATACAGTTGGACAAATATCCTGTCAAAATCATTCGGGGGTCTACAGTTAAATAATTCACTGGTATTTGCAACAACAAAAAAATAAACCAGATGAAACCTCTGATTGGATCGTTATTGGAATACCAAAAGGGTCTTGTCAAATCGAACAAATAAATGATGAATTTCAGCATAGAATTAAATCTGTTATAGGAAAAAAAAATATCTATAACAGTCCATGAACCAACATTATAAGCCGCGATAGAGATCAATTCGCAAGATTATGCAAGTGCTATTTATCAGTCGTCGGTAGGAACTGTTTTTGGAAGTCCTGAAGTTTCCCCCGAGGCACCACCAACAATACTAGAACCAGCGCTGTCTGGTTTTACCACGGACAAACAATTATATTGGGAAATTACTCCATCATACAAAGATCGTTTACTTAGAATTAAAAAAAAAATGCAATGTTGGGTTGTGATTTTAGCTTCACTAGTATCGAACATGTGTATGTTTTTTTTTTGCTGATTATTTTGAAATCATTAATCAAGAACATAAGCGACAATGAGAGCAATTACAGAAAGTTTCCAAGAATATGTTTTTGATATAACAAGTTCACGCAATGAAATCATTAAACAAATTGAAATATTAAATCAGCTCGTATCTGACATGGAATATATTAACCAGGGAGTAATTCAGGCAACAACTGATCATAGTGACGACATAGATCGATATAAACAAAGATTCTAAGATGCATATTCGATAAGAGAAGCTGATCTTCTGAATTTTAAACTTTCTGTGTATAATGCAAGCGAGTTTTAAAAAAAATCCACCATTGATCTCATCGATAAATTCTTTCCTGGAATACTTGCCGAGTGGAGAAATACATTACCACTGACAACTCTTCTCAAATTCAATCATTATTGATACGGTTGTGGTAGACATATATCACTCGGAATAGAAAATATAACCTCGGTGATTGCAGTCAATCTTGTATGTGATACAACTGATGGAAATTATCTGACAAACATATAAATATCATATCAGGCTCAGCAGGGATACATTTTGTATACATTTTCCCCTCAAGTATCCTCAGGATGTTTGATTGTACAAGACCCCGTTAATCTGGTATATCTCCGATGTCATAATTCACGACTGATAAGAATACATTTCAAACTTACGGACCAGATCGGAAACTTAATTGATTTATCTGGGGGACAGTCTACACCTGAATCTTTACATGTCGGGTAACTTAACAGCTACTTTCTGACAAGATTTTTGTGAATTTTACTAGTGAATACCCTCAACGCGGACGATTTTTGTGAGTTTCGCGCTGACAAAAGTAAATATTTATAAGATTTATGCGCTGACAAATTAAAACCAGACCTATGCCTTCAGTTGAATTGTCACTTTCTACGTCGGAATGGTTACTACTTTCACTTTCTATAATCCTTTTTAGTTGTCTTATACGCGGATTGATAGTTTTTCTTGTATATTCGTTTGACAGTTCTAATCTAATTTTTTTTTATACTGCGTTAAAGAGAGGCGCCATTCTCTTTAATTCTGTATTATTCGCTAATAAGCAAAGATAGCTTGTTGAATTTCCTTAATACATTTATATTCTGATGGGAGAGTAAATTAGAAAGATTTTCTTTTTCAGGATTTAGTTTACCAGATAATTGTATTCCTTCATTTTTCAAATTTGTAATAGCAGGAATAATATTATTAATATTTTCATAATTCATTATATAATACATATATCTTAAATTGTATTTTTTAAATTAAGAAAAACAGCACTGACGAGGATGCATTACGCACTGACAAATCTCCATGGACGTTAGGATACGCAATGACAATCCACTCATCTCAGGGGTTAACTATTTCTGATACATTTGTTTGGATTATTGATTCTCGTATCGAGTGGTCAAACTTAGTCTGTCTCTCAGTATCACGAGTTAGAAGAATATCTCAACTGCTGAGGGTTATTGTAGATTTTACTGACACCACCAACGAAATTTTTAACGATGATATAGTATTTAAAAAATAGCTAGCTATAAACAAAATGACAAACACAATAATCGTGACGTTGATATTGAAGCTGAATTTATAATGATGCTGAAACAACAACAGAAGAATCATTGTGCGAGCTGTAGCACAGTAATGCCATGGGAATATTCAGATAAACATCAAAGACAATTTACCGTAGATAGAAAATATAATACACGCGGTCACACACGAGAAAATACGATGTAGAAATGTACGTCAAGGTGCTAGTTTAGTGATCAAGGTGGTAATTGTGTATCCTCGGGTATTACTTGTAATTGATCACGTGTAAATCCACGCTGAGGAGCAGTTGAATTTAATCTATAGATGGAGGTCTACCTGTGGATCTTACCACGCTAGAAATCGTATGTGTTGTAATGCTCCGAATAGGATCAGTCGCTCCTTTTTTTTACTGCCTTCAACAACCTCACGAGGTTCATATAAATATCTGACAATAACGTTACCCAATACTGGTTGTTGTGAAAAATTATTTCGGTGTACGGTTACATATTTTTTTTTTTGGTGTGTGATTGCATCAATGGGTGTCGCTGAAGTTGTTCGAGTAATTTCATTATTTAATGCAGCTAGTAAGCTTGGTAATCTTGCTACCCATTCACGAGATCTTGTATTCTGAAATATTTCCCTCGCATATTGGTATCCAAATAACCACTCAGCAACTGTTCGATTAAATCGTTCAACGATCGCCTGATCACGATGAATAGCAGTCTGTCCTCGTCATATTTGACATAATGTTGCTTCATCAGCGATGATACTACAGTCTGAACTTTTTTGCCGGGATCAACCTGTGATAGTAGTGGCCATCGTAAAGGTCCTCGTTGATAAATTCGTTCAAACGCAGAAGCAACTTCTGCCACTGTCTTTGCTGATAATGGCTCTGTTTCTTTGTATCTACTTGCAACGTCAACAACAGTCAATGCATATTTGTATGTCATTTGAAGTCTTTTTATTTTGACAGTATCATGTACGAGTATTAGTAAGGGTCAAATGCCAGTGTATACCGTGCTTTTTTAGGGTCTCTTGCTGCAAACAATCTATGACAAGATACATGCTAATTCAGTTGCTTAACTAGAAAAACAATCATTCACCCTTGGTAATGTTGTACACATGTACAATGAAAAATGGTTAAATCATTCTAAGGTGAAACCAAGCTATTTCTTGCCTTATTCTGTGACATTATCACTCAAAGTTCAAAAACAGTGTGACCTGTGCCAGATATATAAAGCCTTTGTGAATCCAACATTACCAGGTCAGAAAAAGAGAGATTAAATGCAACTGACTGCACCAGGAAATCTTGTTTAACATATAGTTACCCATGTTATAGGTCCATTTTGTAAGACAGGGGTTGAAAACATTTGCATCTTCTTGGTCACTAACTACTTTATTACATTGACTGAGATATGCCCACTGTCAAAATGTTATAGTTGCTCCAAGACTGATTACAGAAGAAGACTTCACACATTTAAGCATGACATAACCAATCAAAACATATCAAGGCTGATAGTTTAACAGTAACATTTTTATTGAAATGTGTCAGTTAAATGGAATTAAGAAAACTAAGACCATTTCAAACTAGATATAGAATACTGTCTGTATTCATCAAAGAATGAGAGAGTTTAGGATGGACACATCTTGTACCTGGTGTAATGTTCAGCAAAGAAAGGGGAAGGTTAATTTACTGTTAAACATTGTTTGGAAATCCTAACTATCAATGTTGCTAAAGTTTGCAAGGATGGGTTAAAGACTTTAAGAAGATGGGAAACTTCTAGTATTTTTAGGGAGAACTTGCAAGGTAAAATGCAATGATAGATGTGCTATTGATAACTAGCAGGTCTTGATAGGAACAATTTTACAATGGCACCAATGTCTGGCTATTTTCACAAAAAAATGAAGACAGGATTTTGCTGAAATTACACACATTATGGTATGGACCAAACAAAGTCTTTGACAGACTGAGTGATGTTAACCACCATGTAAGGCATGGTAGATGCAAGAAGTCTATGGTAATATATACTGAGTGCTTGAAAAGTTTGGATTCTGAGAAGTCAGAAATAATGGGCATGAGTCTTGGGCTTGATGACTTAAATGATGCCAGCCTTGTTGCCACATATCCATCAACATCATTGCATGAATTCTTCCAAAGACCCACAGAAACAAGGATCAGAGCAACTGGTGATAAGAAATCTAGGGGTGAAAGAATGCTATGTAAGAGCTGTTATTATTGTAATGTTGTGTTATCATCTGGACCAAGCGCACCTGAAATACCAATTTACATGTAATGTTCTTACTATCACTCAAACTAGATATTCTTTTGGTGTTTATTTAAGCTTGTTTTTATGTGATTTTTTTAATGCATTCTTATGTGCTTGGCAACACACAGTATCAATGGCATAGATTGAATAAAAAAACTTAAACTCTTGCATAGTAACTTAAATTTAAAGATAACACTTTGGTTTATAAATATAAGCAGGATTTGTAACATCATCAATCATTTTAAGTTTTGGTCATGTGATCTTGCCTATTCAGTATATAACGTATCAACTGTGAAGTAAGTCTTGAGTCTGAGTTAAGGATTATTTCTCCTTGGTTGCTATGCCATGTATGGTCATTTGTTTTCACAAGAGCACAGCATATATAAACATTATTGTGTAGACAGATGAACACTATGGCTTGAATAAATGAACACTATATACTAGATAGTTAAACACTATGGTTTTAATTGATGAACAAACTGGAGTTGATAGATGAGCAATATGGTTTGAATAAATGAACATTGTGGTGTAAAGACACACGCATATGTTCTTGTATACATTTATAGGGGTTGTTTCAAAAGAAATATTTTATGTTTTTGACTTTATCAATTTCTGGTTAGGTTTTAGAAACTAAGAAGAATTAAATTGCTTGTTTGAGTGGAAGTTGTTTAATTATTTTTTAACCTTTTGTAAAATATAGGTATACTCCTATCAGTTAGAATTAGTTACAATGTATAAGTTATGTACTGCCTATTATAATTACAATCTATAGTTTATGCACTGCCAATGATAATTACAATCTATAGTTTATTTACTGCCAATGATAATTATAATCTATAGTTTATGTACTGCCAATGATATTTACAATCTATAGTTTATGTACTGCCCATGATATTTACAATCTATAGTTTATGCACTGCCCATGATAATTACAATCTATAGTTTATGTACTGCCCTTGATAATTACAATCTATAGTTTATGTACTGCCCATGATAATTACAATCTATAGTTTATGCACTGCCTATTATAATTACAATCTATAGTTTATGCACTGCCCATGATAATTACAATCTATAGTTTATGTACTGCCTATTATAATTACAATCTATAGTTTATGCCCTGCCTATTATAATTACAATCTATAGTTTATGCACTGCCCATGATAATTACAATCTATAGTTTATGTACTGCCTATTATAATTACAATCTATAGTTTATGCACTGCCTATTATAATTACAATCTATAGTTTATGCACTGCCCATGATAATTACAATCTATAGTTTATGTACTGCCTATTATAATTACAATCTATAGTTTATGCACTGCCCATGATAATTACAATCTATAGTTTATGTACTGCCCATGATAATTACAATCTATAGTTTATGCACTGCCCATGATAATTACAATCTATAGTTTATGTACTTAATAAAGGTACATAAACATTAGATTATCCCCTTCATTTAAAGTTATCCAGTCATAGCAATCACATTTGGTCACACATCACTGAATTTGTAAAATACAGTTATGGCTCCCAAAAGGTTAAAGATTAAGTCTTTTTTCCCCCTTCATTTACCAGAAAGCTACTGAAAATCCTCTTTTTTAAGCAACCTACTAACTTTTGGAGAGTGGGGATGGGTGGGAAGGAGGAGACTGCGGTGGAGGGCTGGTATATTCTTTTGAGCAAAAAATCTTTTTCATTGATCTCAAGATAATTATTTTTTCAACGTATATAAATTGGAAGTTGTTTTTAAATACCAGCTCCCACCAAATTAAAGAGTGTATCCTCAATTTATTCATCAGTGTTTATCTTTATGTTCATCTTGGAAGAAGTGTGACTCAGACCAGTTCTCAGTTGGTTACTCAGTCTATAAATCAAACTCTGATATAGTGATGACTCAGAACAGGGAATCATAGCTCAAATCACAATAAAATGGATGACAAAAAAATGCAGTTGGCAACACAGCCAAAGATCTGGAAAAGGACTATGTTGCATTCTGCATTTTGGAGTATAAGACCTTAGATACAGCAAGGTCTCACACCAACACAAATACCTAACCAAAGAATCAGAAAAAAGGAAGTGTGGCAGAATTATCTGCTACAGCACTTGAAGCCAGGATCCTCATCACACACATACTCAATCACTCACCTGCTACAGTACTCATAGCCAGGATCCTTGTAACACACATATACACTCTTTTTATTCACCTGCTTCAGTACTTATAGTCTGGATCCAATTAACATATATATATATATATATATATATATATATATATATATATATATATATATATACTCTTATCACTCATCTGCTACAGTACTCTTAACCATCTGCCAGTATCCATGTAACGCACATCAATACTCTATCACTCATGTTATAGTACTAATAACCAGGATCCATGTAACACACATAAATACTTTATCACTCATCTGTTACAGTACTAATAGCCATGATCCATGTAACACACTCTTATTACTCATCTGTTATAGTACTAATGGCCAGGATCCATGTATCACAGATACTCTATCACTCATCTGTTATAGTACTAATGGCCAGGATCCATGTATCACAGATACTCTATCACTCATCTGTTATAGTACTAATGGCCAGGATCCATGTAACACACATAAATACTCTTATCACTCATCTGTTATAGTACCAATAATCCATGTAACACACATCAATACTCTATCACTCATCTATTATAGTACTAATAGCCAGGATCCATGTAACACACATATATACTCTATCACTCATCTGTTATAGTACTAACAGCCTGGATCCATGTAACACACATCGATTCTCTATCACTCATCTGTTATAGTACTAATAGCCAGGATCCAGGTAACACAGATACTCTATCACTCATCTGTTATAGTAATAATAGCCAGAATACATGTAACACACATAAATAGTCTTATCACTCATATGTTATAATACTAGTAGCCAAGATCCATGTAACACACATAAATACTCTTATCGCTCATCTGTTATAATACTAATAGCCAGGATCACTCATCTGTAATTGGTTCTGCTAATAGCTGTGGTAATGTACATAGTTACTATCTAAGCTCAATACATAATCAACCAATGCCTTGCTCTATCAGTCAAGGTGAGCTGAAGCAACCATATTAATTTTAATATGTTGCCACTAACCTTTATTGTTTATTATATAATAAAGGTGTCTATAAAAGCTCATTTTAGTGTAACTGGAAACATTGATGTCTGTGACTGACATTAGTAAAAGTGTCCAAATAGTTGCAGTTCTCATGCCCATATAGAAGATGGATATATCATCCATATAGAGCACATGGTGAACTGTGTCTAAATAGTTGCAGTTTGGATGCCCATATGGAATATGGATTTAGCATCCCAATAGAACACATGGTCAACCATCTGTCTAAATAGCTGCAGTCTGAATGCTATATAAAGAATATGGATTAAACAACCATACCTTACATTTGGTCAACCAAACATCTGAATAGTTGCAGTCTGGATGTACCTTATAGAATATTGATCAAACATCCATTTAGAACAAGAGTCCACAACCTCAGGCCCATGGCCAGATCTGGCCCACAAACGTGTTCTGTTCAGCTATATAGGCAAATTAAAACAACACAGAAATTTGGCCCATGAACAGCAATTATATTAAAGAAATTAGTGTTTGTGGTCTTAGAAAATGCAATCTGGCTGAAAAAGATTGTGCAACCCTGATATAGATAATCTGGTCAACCACAGTTGCTGTCTGGATGCACCATACAGAATATGGATCAAACATTGATATAGAACATGATATCAACCACATGTCTAAATAGTTGCTGTCTGGAAGTTCCATATAGGATATGGACTAAATAGCCATATAGAAAAACATGGTCAACCATGTGTCTAAATAGCTGTAGTTTAGATATTCCATACGGAATATGGATTGAACAGTGATATAGAAGACCTGATCAACGATGTAAGATGGAATGAGCATGTACTAACAAGTTTTGTATAGTATAGGATTAAAATACAGATGTCATGAATCCTAACAGTAAGTTCTTGTTGCACATGAAATGTAGAATGCTTTCTTTGCTGAAATAAGCATTTAATATTTTAAATTATTCAGAGACTTGTATTTCTCTGACCAAAACTTCTATATGATGGTTTACTCTTATGTGCAGAAAAACAACAAAATAAAATGATGCAGAAAGAGAGTTTAGGTGTTTGAGTGCCTTCATGACTACACAAGCTCATCTGGAGTGTATGTTTCTATGGCAGCTTCATGTTCACACATGCCCATCTGGACTGTGTATGTGTGACTTCATGTCCAAACATGCCCATCTGGACCGTGTATCTGTGACTTCATGTTCACACGTGCCCATCTGGACTGTGTATCTGCGACTTCATGTCCACACATGCCCATCTGGACTGTGTATCTGTGACTTCATGTCCACACATGCCCATTTGGACTGTGTATCTGTGACTTCATGTTCACACATGCCCATCTAGACTGTATATCTGTGACTTCATGTTCACACATGCCCATTTGGACTGTGTATCTGTGACTTCATGTTCACACATGCCCATCTAGACTGTATATCTGTGACTTCATGTTCACACATGCCCATTTGGACTATATATCTGTGACTTCATGTCCACACATGCCCATTTGGACTGTGTATCTGTGACTTCATGTCCACACATGCCCATCTGTGATCAAGGTATAAATTTACATCAAAAGAGTATTGCATTATTGGCACTTACACCTCATACAGAAATAACTAAAGGTTGCTGGCAGCAATGTTAACAGTACAGCCGAGTGACAACTTACATCGTGTCTACAGTGACTTATTCTTTATGTTCCAGCCAATCAACTATGTAAACTATTATCACTTGATACATTGACACCATCTAGAAGATATAATTACAACAGTATTCTGTCCCATTGCTTTATTTTTTCAAAATAATTAATGTGCATGAAGGAAAATGATTTGAATTGCATTATGGAGACTGGACTTGTCAAAATTTAGGGACTAGGGAAGCATCAAATTTCATTATCACCTATTAATTTTCTCTGAGAATTTATTTATCACAAGTTATATCATTGTTTGGCTTTACATGTTAAGAATCTCGATCTTTCTAAAAATCTTTAAAATTCTTTATATAATGTACTTGAATTTGTATTCACATTTATTTTATTAGCATGTCCATGTCCAATCAATTCCTCAACAATGTTTCATATTTGAATAGAAAGTTGGATGTTTCTCCATTTCTCAAATGTTTGCATCAATTCTGTACATTAAAACAACAAAATTAATTTTGTACATTTAAATGCTGAAATTAATTTACAGCACCTAAAGAAATAATAAGAGTACTTTGTCACAGTGTATAGGATAATCTCTACTTATATTTACATTTAACCCTATTTGGTGATTTATGCTAAAGTTAATAAAGTTCATAATTGAATGAAATCATTCACCAGCTATATAAGTCTTGATACAAGTTTTCATATTGTTCATGTCACATTTTGTTGTCCTATTTGATTATCAGAATATGCTGATACCCTCTGTCAAACCAACATGTTGATACCCACTATCAAACCAACATGTTGATACCCTCTCTCAAACCATCATGTTGATACCCACTATCAAACCAACATGTTGATACCCACTGTCAAACTAACATGTTGATACCCACTGTAAAATTAACATGTTGATACCCACTATCAAACTAACATGATACCCATTATCAAACCAACATGTTGATACCCACTATCAAACCAACATGTTGATACCCTCTGTCAAACTAACATGTTGATACCCTGTCAAACCATCATGTTGATACCCACTATCAAACTAACATGCTGATACCCACTGTCAAACTAACATGTTGATACCCACTATCAAACTAACATGTTGATACCCACTATCAAACTAACATGTTGATACCCACTATCAAACTAACATGTTGATACCCACTATCAAACTAACATGTTGATACCCTCTGTCAAACTAACATGTTGATACCCTCTGTCAAACTAACATGTTGATACCCACTATCAAACTAACATGTTGATACCCACTATCAAACTAACATGTTGATACCCACTATCAAACCAACATGTTGATACCCACTATTAAACTAACATGTTGATACCCACTATCAAACTAACATGTTGATACCCACTATCAAACTAACATGTTGATACCCACTATCAAGCCAACATGTTGATACCCACTATCAAACTAGCATGTTGATACCCATTATCAAACCAACATGTTGATACCTTCTGTCAAACTAGCATGTTGATACCCACTATCAAACTAACATGTTGATACCCACTATCAAACTAACATGTTGATACCCTCTGTCAAACTAACATGTTGATGCCCTCTGTCAAACTAACATGTTGATACCCACTGTCAAACTAACAAGTTGATACCCACTATCAAACTAACATGTTGATACCCATTATCAAACCAACATGTTGATACCATCTGTTAAACTAACATGTTGATACCCACTATCAAACTAACATGTTGATACCCTCTGTCAAACTAACATGTTGATACCCTCTGTCAAACTAACATGTTGATACCCTCTGTCAAACTAACATGTTGATACCCACTATCAAACTAACATGTTGATACCCTGTCAAACCAACATGTTGATAACCACTATCAAACTAACATGTTGATACCCACTATCAAACCAACATGTTGATACCCACTGTCAAACCAACATGTTGATACCCACTGTCAAACCAACATGTTGATACCCACTGTCAAACCAACATGTTGATACCCACTGTCAAACCAACATGTTGATACCTACTGTCAAACTAACATGTTGATACCCACTATCAAACTAACATGTTGATACCCACTATCAAACTAACATGATACCCACTATCAAACTAACATGTTGATACCCTCTGTCAAACTAACATGTTGATACCCACTATCAAACCAACATGTTGATACCCACTGTCAAACCAACATGTTGATACCCACTATCAAACTAACATGTTGATACCCACTATCAAACTAACATGTTGATACCCACTATCAAACTAACTTGTTGATACCCACTATCAAACTAACATGTTGATTTCCACTATCAAACTAACATGTTGATACCCACTATCAAACTAACATGATACCCACTATCAAACTAACATGTTGATACCCACTATCAAACTAACATGATACCCACTATCAAACTAACATGTTGATACCCTCTGTCAAACTAACATGTTGATACCCACTATCAAACCAACATGTTGATACCCACTGTCAAACCAACATGTTGATACCCACTATCAAACTAACATGTTGATACCCACTATCAAACTAACATGTTGATACCCACTATCAAACTAACTTGTTGATACCCACTATCAAACTAACATGTTGATTTCCACTATCAAACTAACATGTTGATACCCACTATCAAACTAACATGATACCCACTATCAAACTAACATGTTGATACCCATTATCAAACCAACATGTTGATACCCACTATCAAACTAACATGTTAATACCCTCTGTCAAACTAACATGTTGATACCCACTATCAAACCAACATGTTGATACCCACTGTCAAACCAACATGTTGATACCCACTGTCAAACCAACATGTTGATACCCACTGTCAAACCAACATGTTGATACCCACTGTCAAACCAACATGTTGATACCCACTGTCAAACTAACATGTTGATACCCATTATCAAACTAACATGTTGATACCCACTATCAAACTAACATGATACCCACTATCAAACTAACATATTGATACCCTCTGTCAAACTAACATGTTGATACCCATTATCAAACTAACATGTTGATACCCACTATCAAACTAACATGTTGATACCCACTGTCAAACCAACATGTTGATACCCACTGTCAAACCAACATGTTGATACCCACTATCAAACCAACATGTTGATACCCACTGTCAAACCAACATGTTGATACCTACTGTCAAACTAACATGTTGATACCCATTATCAAACTAACATGTTGATACCCACTATCAAACTAACATGATACCCACTATCAAACTAACATGTTGATACCCTCTGTCAAACTAACATGTTGATACCCATTATCAAACCAACATGTTGATACCCACTATCAAACTAACATGTTGATACCCACTATCAAACTAACATGTTGATACCCACTATCAAACTAACATGTTGATACCCACTATCAAACTAACATGATACCCACTATCAAACTAACATGTTGATACCCACTATCAAACTAACATGTTGATACCCACTATCAAACCAACATGTTGATTCCCACTATCAAACCAACATGTTGATACCCTGTCAAACCAACATGTTTATACCCTCTGTCAAACTAACATGTTGATATCTACTATCAAACTAACATGCTGATACCCACTGTCAAACTAACAAGTTTAATTTGTTCCACTAAGTGTTGATTTTGACTGGAAAAACTGTAATAGTTTTAATATTCATTGAATATATCAAGATGATATTGATTTCATAAAACTGACTTGAATGGCAAAATACTGTGTTTTGTCTTTTTCATCTGTGTGAATTGATTCTAATTTCATAGCAAAATACTGTGTTTCATCTTTTTCATCTGTGTGAATGGGTCCAAAAACTTAGCATGATCCTACTTGCATAGCAAAATACTGTGTTTCGTCTTGTTCATCTGCGTGAATGGGTCCAAAAACTTAGCATGATTTTACTTGCAATTATTTTCTGTTTTATAGATGTTTGAACATATTAAACTACAAGCAACAAGGATGGTCACCATTTTAAGAAAAAAAATCTCCATTTTTATTAGAAATACTTTTATTAAATCTTCGTCTGCTAAAGTGTTGATTTCATTCAAGTGGTGGAACATCTGGATCATCAACAAAGTTCTCACTGTTGGGCCGTTCTGCAACATGTTGAGTTGGTCCCTGTGATCCTAAAGGAGGTATTATTTTCTCTCTCCTATTATGTACGATATTTGCAATGTCAACAGACTTTTTGGCAGAGGCATCCACTTCCAACTTTTCCTCTTTGGGCCTGGTCAGATAAAGAAATAGGAATTTAGAGTGAAAGAGGAATTTTAAAAAAATATCAGATAAGTATAAACTATTTTGAACTTTCAAATCTGTATGAGACATCAACAGTGATAACCTGCATTTCAAGTCCACAAATAGCATTTCCATCCCAAAGACCATCCCAGACATATAACTGGGCATACATATAGATGCAGAGATACAAGTACATAATGTGGTGTTACAACTCTATGGTCTTCAAATTAAATAACAAATAATTCTTGAATTACTAACACAAGTTCTAAAGAATAAGGTTCAAATAAAACTTTAGTGGTATTCCAAAATAAATTTAATGCTGAAAGTGTTGATGTGTCTGTGATGGCCTGAATAGTAATGATGTGCCAACAGTCCTTTGCTGAATCACAATATAAATATCCAAGAATATACCCTTATTTGAATTTCACTATAGTTCCAAGTTTCTATTTCCAAGAATATACCCTTATTTGAATTTCACTATAGTTCCAAGTTTCTATTTCCAAGAATATATCCTAATTTTGATTTCACTATAATTCCAAGTCTCTATTTCCAAGAATATATCCTTACTTTGATTTCACTATATTTCCAAGTCTCTATTTCCAAAAATATATCCTTACTTTGATTTCACTATAATTCCAAGTCTCTATTTCCAAGAATATATCCTTACTTTGATTTCACTATAATTCCAAGTATCTATTTCTAAAAATGTTACATTAGATGTGCTCTATGTATCTTAAAAAAGGATTAGCAAAAACAAGATTTTTAAGATGGTCATATTAGCTGTCTGAACTAAAGCACTTTTATTTAAGACCAACTAGACATCATAAGTCTTCTGGTAAAAATCCCATGTCAATATGACTTTCTGTTTTGGAGTAGTGGAGATAATAAGATTTTTTAAGATGGCTTAAAGTAACATTAACAAAAGTAATAAAATAGTGGCATAAACTTCAGCGACATAAGTTATGTCCTTTTTGTTAGCTAGATTTGTATAAGAATGAGCATCAAACTTTTTCCATTCAGATAGCATACAAGTAATGTTATGTTACATAACAATATGTTACATAACATTACTATCAGGGCCAAATAATTCAAAGCATACTTTGCTTTACTCCTGTTACTCTGAGCTTTCCCTTGAATCCTGGGAAAAGTCCCCAGTTTTAATAAGGTAAAACAAAGTCTGTATTCACAAGAGTTTGGACATTTAAATTTATTGACAAGACACTTGGAAGGGCTCAAAGTAAAGAATTCTACCAAAAATCTGCCTTATGTAAATATCCTACAAATATATGACCTTTTATAAGAAAAATAATTTGAAGTCTGATCAGAGTTTATGAAACAGATCCATCTCTAAAAATTTTAATTAATAAAGTCTTGAATCCGTTCTTACTAACCTCTGTTGCTTTAGTTTCCGTTCATTCTCCTTGTTGTCTCCTGTCTTTTCTATAACTGAAGGTTTGACTAATGGCTTCGCCTGTAAGGTTTAAACAGCTTACATTTAATTCTATTATGAAATTCAATATTAGTTATGTGAAACCACTTCTGACATCACTGTGTGATGAAAATTCACATGGAAACATGTATTGTGTTCAATGAAAAGTTACCCAGAGCTAAAAAAAAGTTACATGGAAACAAGTACAAGCTGAATGAAAAAAAATATGGAAACATATACTATGTTCAATTAAAAGTTACCCAAAAACATATACAATGTTCATTAAAAGTTACATGGAAACATGTACCATGTTGAAGGAAAAGAAATATGGAAAAATGTAGAATGTTGAGTGAAAGTCATATGGAAATATGGACCTTGCTGACTAAAAAGTCAGATGGAAAGATATACTATGCTGAATGAAAAGTCAAATGGAAATGTGAATTATGTTGAATGAAAAGAAATATGGAAATTTGTACCATGCCTAATAAAAACTGATATGGAAACATGTACTATTTTGAATGAAAAGCAATATAGAAACATGTACGACATTGAATGAAAAGTCACATGAAAACATGCACTAAATTTATATCCAAAGAAATATGGAAACAGTTATTGTGCTGATTGAAAAGTCACATGGTAATATGTGTACTATGTTGAATGAAAAGCAACATGGAAAAGTGTACCATGCTGAATGAAAGAAACATGGAAATGTACAAAAAATATGTAAATTTATACTATGCAAAATGAAGAGTCACTTAAACATGTACAATATTGAATGAAAAGTCACATTATAAGAAGTACTATGTTAAATGAAAAGTCACATTATAAGAAGTACTTTGTTAAATTAAAAGAAATAGGGAAATATGTACAATGCTGAATAAAAGAAATACAGAAACGAACAATTACTAATTAAAGAAATCACATTGAAACATGTACTATGCTGAATGAAGTCACATGGAATAATGTATTATGCTGAATGAAATCATATGGAAATGTGTACTATGCTGAATGAAGTCACATGGAATAGTGTACTATGCTGAATGAAATCACATGGAATAGTGTACTATGAAGAATGAAATCACATGGAAATGTGTACTATGCTGAATAAAATCATATGGAAACATGTACTATGCTGAATGAAATCACATGGAATAGTGTACTATGCTGAATGAGATCACATGGAATAGTGTACTATGCTGAATGAAATCACATGGAAATGTGTACTATGCTGAATGAAATCACATGGAATAGTGTACTATGCTGAATGAGATCACATGGAAACATGTACTATGCTGAATGAAGTCACATGGTAATGTATACTTTGCTGAATGAAATCACATGGAATAGTGTACTATGCTAAATGAAATCACATGGAAATGTGTACTATGCTGAATGAAATCACATGGCGTAGTGTACTATGCTGAACGAAATCACATGGAATAGTGTACTATGCTGAATGAAATCACATGGAAATGTGTACTATGCTGAATGAAATTACATGGTAATGTGTACTATGCTGAATGAAATCACATGGAAATTTGTACTATGCTGAATGAAATCACATGGAAATGTGTACTATGCTGAATGAAATCACATGGAAATGTGTACTATGCTGAATGAAATCACATGGAAACATGTACTATGCTGAATGAAGTCACATGTAATGTGTACTTTGCAGAATGAAATCACATGGAATAGTGTACTATGCTGAATGAAATCACATGGAAATGTGTACTATGCTGAATGAAATCACATGGAATAGTGTACTATGCTGAATGAAGTCACATGGAAATGTGTACTATGCTGAATGAAGTCACCTTGTAATGTGTACTATGTTGAATGAAGTCATATGGAAATGTGTACTAGGTTGAATGAAGTCATATGGAAATGTCTTCATTCCATTTAACTTACCATCATGCATGCCTAGTGTCTTGTTATCATTCAACTCACTATAATTCATACCTGGTGTCTTCATTCCATTTAACTTACCATCACACATGCCTAGTGTCTTGTTATTACTCAACTCACTATAATTTTTACCTGGTGTCTTCATTCCACTTAACTTACTGTCATGCATGGAAATGTATACTATGCTGAATAAAATCACATGGAAACATGTACTATGCTGAATGAAATCACATGGAATAGTGTACTATGCTGAATGAAATCACACGGAATAGTGTACTAAGTTGAATGAAATCACATGGAATAGTGTACTATGCTGAATGAAATCACATGGAAATGTGTACAAGGCTGAATGAAATCACATGGAATAGTGTACTATGCTGAATGAAATCACATGGAAATGTGTACTATGCTGAATGAAATCACATGGAATAGTGTACTATGCTGAATGAAATCACATGGTAATGTGTACTATGCTGAATGAAATCACATGGAAATGTGTACTATGCTGAATGAAATCACATGGAAATGTGTACTATGCTGAATGAAATCACATGGAAATGTGTACTATGCTGAATGAAATCACATGGAAACATGTACTATGCTGAATGAAGTCACATGTAATGTGTACTTTGCAGAATGAAATCCCATGGAATAGTGTACTATGCTGAATGAAGTCACATGGAAATGTGTACTATGCTGAATGAAATCACATGGAATAGTGTACTATGCTGAATGAAGTCACATGGAAATGTGTACTATGCTGAATGAAGTCACCTTGTAATGTGTACTATGCTGAATGAAGTCATATGGAAATGTGTACTAGGTTGAATGAAGTCATATGGAAATGTGTACTAGGTTGAATGAAGTCATATGGAAATGTGTACTGTGTTGAATGAAATCACATGGAAATGTGTACTATGCTGAATGAAATCACATGGAAACATATGGAAATGTGTACTAGGCTGAATGAAGTAACATGGAAATGTGTACTAGGTTGAATGAAGTCATATGGAAATGTGTACTAGGTTGAATGAAGTCATATGGAAATGTGTACTAGGTTGAATGAAGTCATATGGAAATGTGTACTGTGTTGAATGAAGTCATATGGAAATGTGTACTGTGTTGAATGAAGTCATATGGAAATGTGTACTAGGCTGAATGAAGTCACATGGAAATGTGTACTGTGTTGAATGAAAGCAACAAGGAAATGTGTACTAGGCTGAATGAAGTCATATGGAAATGTGTACTAGGTTGAATGAAGTCATATGGAAATGTGTACTGTGTTGAATGAAATCACATGGAAATGTGTACTATGCTGAATGAAATCACATGGAAACATATGGAAATGTGTACTAGGCTGAATGAAGTAACATGGAAATGTGTACTAGGTTGAATGAAGTCATATGGAAATGTGTACTAGGTTGAATGAAGTCATATGGAAATGTGTACTAGGTTGAATGAAGTCATATGGAAATGTGTACTGTGTTGAATGAAGTCATATGGAAATGTGTACTGTGTTGAATGAAGTCATATGGAAATGTGTACTAGGCTGAATGAAGTCACATGGAAACGTGTACTGTGTTAAATGAAAATCAACAAGGAAATGTGTACTAGGCTGAATGAAGTCATATGCAAATGTGTACTAGGTTGAATGAAGTCATATGGAAATGTGTACTAGGCTGAATGAAGTCATATGGAAATGTGTACTATGCTGAATGAAATCACATGGAAATGTGTACTATGCTGAATGAAATCACATGGAAACATGTACTATGCTGAATGAAGTCACATGTAATGTGTACTTTGCAGAATGAAATCCCATGGAATAGTGTACTATGCTGAATGAAGTCACATGGAAATGTGTACTATGCTGAATGAAATCACATGGAATAGTGTACTATGCTGAATGAAGTCACATGGAAATGTGTACTATGCTGAATGAAGTCACCTTGTAATGTGTACTATGCTGAATGAAGTCATATGGAAATGTGTACTAGGTTGAATGAAGTCATATGGAAATGTGTACTAGGTTGAATGAAGTCATATGGAAATGTGTACTGTGTTGAATGAAATCACATGGAAATGTGTACTATGCTGAATGAAATCACATGGAAACATATGGAAATGTGTACTAGGCTGAATGAAGTAACATGGAAATGTGTACTAGGTTGAATGAAGTCATATGGAAATGTGTACTAGGTTGAATGAAGTCATATGGAAATGTGTACTAGGTTGAATGAAGTCATATGGAAATGTGTACTGTGTTGAATGAAGTCATATGGAAATGTGTACTGTGTTGAATGAAGTCATATGGAAATGTGTACTAGGCTGAATGAAGTCACATGGAAATGTGTACTGTGTTGAATGAAAGCAACAAGGAAATGTGTACTAGGCTGAATGAAGTCATATGGAAATGTGTACTAGGTTGAATGAAGTCATATGGAAATGTGTACTGTGTTGAATGAAATCACATGGAAATGTGTACTATGCTGAATGAAATCACATGGAAACATATGGAAATGTGTACTAGGCTGAATGAAGTAACATGGAAATGTGTACTAGGTTGAATGAAGTCATATGGAAATGTGTACTAGGTTGAATGAAGTCATATGGAAATGTGTACTAGGTTGAATGAAGTCATATGGAAATGTGTACTGTGTTGAATGAAGTCATATGGAAATGTGTACTGTGTTGAATGAAGTCATATGGAAATGTGTACTAGGCTGAATGAAGTCACATGGAAACGTGTACTGTGTTAAATGAAAATCAACAAGGAAATGTGTACTAGGCTGAATGAAGTCATATGGAAATGTGTACTAGGTTGAATAAAGTCATATGGAAATGTGTACTAGGCTGAATGAAGTCATATGGAAATGTGTACTAGGCTGAATGAAGTCACATGGAAATGTGTACTGTGTTGAATGAAAAGCAACAAGGAAATGTGCATTATGTTAATTGAAAAAGAATGATGAAATCAGTAATATGTTGAATGAAAAAAAATTTGTAAACATGTTAGTGTACTAAGTTCAATGAAAAGAAATTTGGAAATGTGTACGTTACTAAATGAAAATCAAACATGTACACTGCTCATGGAAACATGTACTATGTTCAATTAAAAGTCACAAAGAAACGTGTAATATGTTCAAGATGCAGCAAAGAAGCATATCAAATGATAGGAAACTATTTTGTTTGAATGCAGACAAAAGGACATAAAAATGCACAAGTTATGAAATGTTCTATATAACCAATAATCTTGTCATATTTTTGTAGCTAGACTTTGTCAGTAAACTATGAAATGTTCTATATAACCAATAATCTTGTCATATTTTTGTAGCTAGACTTTGTCAGTAAACTATGAAATGTTCTATATAACCAATAATCTTGTCATATTTGTGTAGCTAGACTTTGTCAGTAAACTATGAAATGTTCTATATAACCAATAATCTTGTCATATTTTTGTAGCTAGACTTTGTCAGTAAACTCCTGGATGCAAACAGTAAATCTGATCTAAACAATCAGCTGTGCCATAAATCATGAAATTAAAGTTCTGGTCACTGTCCCATACATAAATAAGTTGCATTCACATTTCATGTAGACAATGAGTATCTGAAATTATTATTTTTATTAAAGCTATCTATACTGATGAAATTATAACCGATTAATTTAACAGATGATTTCATAGATTTTGATATACACAATTCCCATTTAGTTTCAGCTCTATTCAGTCCAGCAGTCAACTATTTAACATGATTTTGCAGTAAAAGATTCTCTCTCTCATGCACCCAGTACCTTTGGCATGGTAACCAGAAGATGACCTGTTATCTGTGATCTTTGAGCTGAGCTTGAGTCAGGGTTCACTTCTTCTGTTAGATGTAACTGGAAGACCTGGTCTCACAAGATAAAGAATGAAAGGGGATAACGAAAACAACAAAAAAACCATATCAATGAATGGAAATGAAATGCAAATCTTACTGCAGTATCATGAATGGCACATTCTATGCTGACATGTTTAATCATTCTCAATGTCCATAACTGCAATGTTTTGGTTCAGGTTTGTGACACAGACCAAATGTTATTGTGTGGACATCATTCAGTTAAAGTGACTCTGACAATTGTCATTTTGACCCAAAATTGACTCAAGGTTTCTACTTTACCACAAGTGTAAATTATCCGTAAAGTGTGGTCCAGGTATGTAGTGTATAACTAATGTTACTGAGTGGAAACCATTTGTATTTTTTCAGTCAGTTTAGGTAATTCTCAACAAAAGCAGTACCACTACTCCTTATCATAAAGTTATATGAGAAATCAATGGATTTGGGTAATTCTTTAAAAAAAAACAACAGTACCACTAAACCTTATCATAAAGCCATATGAGACATCAATGGATTTGGGTAATTCTCAACAAAAGCAGTACAACTGAGACTTCAATAGATTTTGTTAATTCTATAAAAAACACAGTACCACTAAACCTTATCATAAAGCCATATGAGACATCAATGGGTTTGGTTAATATTAACAAAGCAGGACCTCAAAATATTATGATAAAGTCACATGAGCCTTGGTAATCATAAAAAATATATTACTAGACATAAATATGTACAATCTGCATTAAATGATTATATATTTTAAAAATCTTGTTTTTTTCATTATATTTTAGCAGAAGTAGGGAAGAACATAATTTTTAATTTCTTGCAAGAGCCCAATACACTAGTAAATATTTGTTTGCTGTGAAAAGGGAAAATATAAGGAAAAGGTAGAACAAATAATAAGCAACTATAAATCACAAATAATTGTTAGCACGTACTGAAGATTTTAAAGTTGCAAAAATATTAATATAAAATGAAGTACAAGATTAGCAAATCATTTATTTATAACCAAAGTACATGTATTTTTAGAATAGGTTAAATCTACAAGAATTAAATGATGCAAATGATTCACAGTATTTCAACTTCCACGTTAATTCAATTTATAAACTGAAGAGTGACGTAAAAAAAACTTAGTGAAAACAAAGCATTTAAGAGTAGAAAGTTTAACCTTTCCCTTCAAGGTCACTCTGACATAATTTGTCTGTACATCCACATCAATCAAAGAGGTGTCAAGATGCCTGAAAAAAGAAGCTCACATTTTACAAGATTTAACTTTACCGATCAATTATAATAGTATCATTATGAAAACTAAAAATTTAACTTCTTGTTGTTGTCCAAAATATTTTTAAAATCTCCTTTTTTAGCATACATATCTCAATTTCAGTAAGGCTCAAGGAAGGCATACTAAACATAAAACATCATTTTCAAAGAATTTATCACGATGCATACCTGGTGTCTTCATTCCACTTAACTTACCATCATGCATGCTTAGTGTCTTGTTATCATTCAACTCACTATAATTCATACCTGGTGTCTTCATTCCACTTATCATCATGCATGCCTAGTTTCTTGTATCACTCACCTCACTATAATTCATACCTGGTATCTTCATTCCATTTAACTTACCATCATGCATGCCTAGTGTCTTGTATCACTCAACTCACTATACCATATTTTCCAGGGTATAAGTCGCTACTTTTTTTTTCTTCTTTTTTTCTTTCAAATGACATGTGCGACTTATACGTAGGAGCGACTTATATGATAAATAAATTTTTTTAACGATTGATATGACTGATGCGCAGTGATGCTGTGTTATAGCGAAATGCATCTACGGTATACCGGCAAGCCAATTGCTCGAAACTTACATACACGTAAGTATTAGACTACAAGAATATCAAATTAAATAATCAAATAATATTTAGTTATAATATATATGTGTTAAAATTTGTTGTTATTAATAAAAAAAAATATTGAAATTACGATTGCCATTGTTTTTCTTTTATTATTTACCACATGCTTCAAGCAAAGTGTTGGTCAGATGTCGCTACAATATATGTATTTAAATGTACCGTTAGCACTTCATAATTTACTTCAATAGTTTATAAAAACTCTGGATTAACCCGAGACTGGCTTCATGGAGAGAACTCCAAAGTAATTAATAAAAATAACTGGAAGGCTGGCAAACAATTTCAATTGTCGTATAAAATGCCTTTGAAGTTCGCTCTGGGTGTGGAATTGACCGGAATACCGAGACTGGCTTCATTGAGAGAACTTCAAAGTAATTAATAAAAAAAACTGGAAGGCTGGCGAACAACTTCAATTGTTTTATAAAGTGCCTTTGAAGTTCGCTCGGGTTGTGGAAATTGACCGGAATACCGAGACTGGCTTCATTGAGAAAACTTCAAAGTAATTAATAAAAAAACTGGAAGGCTGGCGAACAACTTCAATTGTTTTATAAAGTGCCTTTGAAGTTCGCTTGGGTTGTGGAATTGACCGGTATATAAATATGGACCGTTCATACCATGGAACATTAAAAAAAGATAGTTTCACAATAACGTTGTATGATTTAAAATTGTTATATTAGCGTAAGTCAATACAGTTTAATCATGGCACCAACAACTACCACGCGAAAAAGTTATGATGCAGAATTTAAGTTAAACGTCGTAGCATTTGCGAAAGAAAACGGAAATCGTGCAGCAGAAAGAAAATTCAACGTAAGCGAGAAGATTGTGCGTGACTGGCGTAAAAAAGAAGACGAGTTAAGGTCAACCAAAAACCAAGAAGGCCAATCGTAGTGGCAAAGCAAGTTGGCCAGTTCTCGAGGAGAATCTACGACAATGGATTGTGGAACAGCGTGCTGCAGGTCATGGACTTTCAACAGTTCAAGTACGACTCAAGACACAGTCAATGGCGAAGGAGAGCGAGATTCCCGATTTCGCCGGTGGACCAAGTTGGTGCTTTTGATTTATGCGTCGACATCAACTGTCTATCCGGGCTCGAACAACCATGAGCCAACGATTACCTGATAACTTCGTCGAAAAATTAGAAAACTTTCGCAGTTACGTTAGAACAGTGATTGATGAACATGCAGTCCGTGCAGACCATCTGATCAACATGGATGAAGTGCCACTCACATTCGACATACCGATGAGCAGAAGCGTAGAAGAAAAAGGAGTTAAGACAGTAAACATATGAACAATGGGACACGAAAAGTCACATTTCACCGTCGTGCTGGCATGCTGTGCAAGTGGAGCTAAACTACCGCCAATGACCATCTTTAAATGCAAGACAAAACCAAAGGATGCCTTTCCACCAAATGTTATCATAAAGTATAACACTAAAGGATGGATGGATGAATAGATGATGATCGAATGGCTTCAGCAATGCTACAGCAAAAGAACAGATGGATTTTTTAAGAAAGAAAAAGCAATGCTTATCATTATGCGAGCCCACATAACAGAAGGCGTTGAAAAGAAAATGAAATCAATGAATACCATCCCGATAATTATCCCTGGTGGAATGACGAAACTGCTCCAACCTCTTTATATATCAGTGAACAGAAGTTTCAAGGCAGTCTTACGAAACATTTGGGAGTCATGGATGACAGACGGGAAGCACAGCTTCACAGCGACTGGCAGGATGAGGTGCGCTACATTTGGAGAAGTAGCAGAATGGGTAGCTACTGCTTGGAAGGCTGTCACTGTGTGAACAATTGTGGTGGGTTTTGAAAAAGCTGAAATCATTCAGAAAACTGGTGAAGCAGACGACAGTGAAATCAAAGAATACAGCCACGAAAACGAAGAAACCAGCGGTGAAATTCCTGAACACATTTATCAGATCTTCAACAGCGATACGGAAGACGAAGATTTTGAGGGTTTTTCTGACCCAGATTAGCGACAATGTAAAGAAATAACAGCTGTTAGAATATTATAATTGTGTCATTATCTGCTGCTGCACAAAGAATCGGTACTTTTTTCTGTCAGTGTCTTAATTTTAACATTGTTCGTTAGTTTCTTTCATTACCAACACAAGCAAACATAGCATATGTACAAAACAATTTAATGTTATGATACTAAAATAGTATATGGATAAACATTAGGGGCTTTTGTTAATATAGATTTTAATAGCTACATGATATAACAAAGTGAATGCAATAATTATGAAAAAAAAAATTGGCAAAATTTGGACCCCTTCCTCACTCTCTCTCAGAAATAAATAGAAACAAGTTAAAAAAGATCTGAAGTGTAATTTTCCATTAATGTTATGGTCAGGTGTCAATAAAACAACCAGTTTATCTAATCAGCTATCTACTGTATACTACAGAATTTGAATGAAATAAAAAAAATTGAATTAAGTAACTGTGACACATTTTCAACAGTTTTATAATCACCTAAATGTATATTACTTTGTATCATAGAATTTAAAAACAAATCTTAAACAAGTTTAGCCAGTTTTGTTTTATCATTATAAGGCTAAATTAAATTACATTACTTACTTATAAATAGCAAGATCCAAAACAAGTTTGTTGTCTTCTTCATTATCCTTCAGAGTAAAATCAATCCTGCAAAACAGATGATATCAACAAATAAGAACTGACAAAATGAAACTGTAATCAGAAAAAAATAATAAATAAAGACATTCTTGGTAGAATTTATATTAGATATAAGAAAAAATAAGGCAGACCCTGTTCTGAAGTTTTAATTGATTGAAAAAACTGTCTAGTATGTGCTTGATTCCAGATTACAGAAGAGGATAGCTGCATCACCGAAACAAACTTACATACCTTCAAATTAACTATAACAAGGACAAACACTGCAAGATTGATAAAAGAAACTAGATGGAAACAAAATAAAAATGAAATAGGTGATTAAGCACCTCAGGATGATTTGTTGTTAAGAGTAGACAATTTTGGAATTAATTGCACTGACAAGACAGGAATACATGATGGCACTTTACTAAATTTTAACTGCATAATACATAACTATAATATATGATTAACATTTGTCAATGAATGTGTATTGTACCTAATGATAATGGTCATTTGTAAACAGGATGTCTACATGACTAACTTTTGCCATGATTGTAAGTTCTAAATAACATTAGAAAACTTTTTATTTCAAAAGATTCTTGTGTTACGTGCATAGGCTCGAATAAACAGTAACATAGAAATAAATATAAATGACTTATATTAAATATACGTAACACTTGAAACAGATTTCTTTATATAGCAAGAGTTCAAGGTCAGTCTTTACAATTAGAGTAGATTTTTCCATATGAAACAATCACATTCAATTATGTTGTAAGTCATGTGAAAATATGTATGAAAAGGGACTTGGTAAACAAATAATTCATGCTTGTTTTAGCACAGTATGTAGGAATCCAATTTTAATCAGAATGTACAGTTTACAGTTTTGTTCAGATATAATTAGAGAGAAATTATTTATTTAATTTATTCCTTGTATTGTAAACACATTCAAAGACATTTAGGATTGAATCATTTTAATATTTCAGAACATTCAAGACTTTTGGAATATATTTGGAACATTCTATACTTTTGGACATGTAATAGGACATTTAGAATTAGTTAAGATTTAATTCACAATACTTGAAGTGTGTCTTAAATCTGCGAAAAAATACACTGTTGACTAAACTGATTAGTTTCACATCTTTTTGTTACATAGCTTGAGACCTGCAGTTTTGTAAAAAAAAATAAACATAAAAGAAATAAATGGCCTATATTTACTTTGTAAGAATAAATAGACATCAAGAAATAAATGACCTATACTTTCTTTGTAAGAATAAATAGACATAAAGAAATAAATGACCTATACTTACTTTGTAAGAATAAATAGACATAAAGAAATAAATGGCCTATACTTACTTTGTAAGAATAAATAGACATAAAGAAATAAATGGCCTATACTTACTTTGTAAGAATAAAAATACATAAAGAAATAAATGACCTATACTTACTTTGTAAGAATAAATAGACACAAATAAATAAATGGCCTATACTTACTTTGTAAGAATAAATAGACACAAATAAATAAATGGCCTATACTTAATTTGCAAGAATAAATATACAGAAAGAAATAAATGGCCTATACTTACTATGTAAGAATAAACAGACATAAAGAAATAAATGGCCTATACTTACTTTGTAAGAATAAATAGACATAAAGAAATAAATGGCCTATACTTACTTTGTAAGAATAAAAATACATAAAGAAATAAATGACCTATACTTACTTTGTAAGAATAAATAGACATAAAGAAATAAATGGTCTATACTTACTTTGTAAGAATAAATAAAGATAAAGAAATATATGGCCTATACTTACTTTGTAAGAATAAATAGACATAAAGAAATAAATGGCCTATACTTACTTTGGCTCATTAACATTCAATGGATTTCCTTCATCGGTAAATAACCTGCGAGGTTTCTTAGGAGGATTCTTCTCTGATCTAAAACAAAATTTAAGTAAATCTTTGAATTAAATAAAGATTGAACCTGGCATGATGTGCAACTCTATTGTGTAGTGTTTAAATTATGATGTCAATCCTGATAAATAATTGCTATACAGGGCAGAAGCTTTTCTGGGAGTTTGAATATTCAATAGCTTATCCATCACATCTAAGGTAGTTCTAATTTCCTTGGGTTTCCTTCTGCTTTTTGGCTACTGAATGCAATCATTTGACCGATACATTGTACATTCCATACAGTCATCTCTCTAAATCTTTTACTCATACATGTTCTGATAAATTTCATAATCTTATTCATTCATCTATAGACTTTGATTTTACAGTGCTGTGCTTTCAATCAACAACCCTTTACAATACAAAGTCATGATGTGGGTAGCTGATAAAGGGACGATGCAATGTTACCAGAACTTGCTTGTGTGTGTGTGTGTGTGTGTGTGTGTGTGTGTGTGTGTGTGTGTGTGTGTGATTTGGATTTTTAATGTAGCTTTAACAATTTTTTCAGTCATATCACTACGATGTCTTAAGTGTAACAGTTTATAGTGATGCCTAGCACAGAGGCATCATGTCACAAACATGTAGCATGATGTCCCAACTAGTCACATTATCCTGACACCAGGCCGACCAGTCCTAACGCTAACCTCTTTATGCTGAGCACCAAGCGAGGCAGCTATTAGTACCATTTCTGTAAGTCATTAATATGAATTTGCTGGGGATTGAATCCACAACATCCCACATCTGAGGCAGACGCTCTAACCACTAGGCCACAGGAGCAGCTGAACCTGCTTCTCAATAATATTTTATAAAGAATCAAAGATGTCATGTAATTTTCCCCTTTTTTTAATTTCAAAGTCAGATTTTTATCCTGAAGGATGAAGACATAAAATTAAGTTTGAGAGAATATGGGAGTTTTACAGATGCTATCTTCACATAGAAATTCTTCCTCCCTATCACAAGTAGACTTTCTACTAACTGGACTTTTAAGTTGACACCCCCATCCAGTGTCTGTAACACCCAATCAGAAATACACACCTATAACCAGACACCAAGTTTATGTGGTTCAAAGCAACTACTGAAAAATAAGACTCTTGCCTCACGTAAAGCTCCATACTACTATGAAGAGTGAGGTACAGTTTACGATTGAAAAACAACCTAATGGCAGAGGTACAGTTTACGATTGAAAAACAACCTAATGGCAACAGGCCATTACACGGACAGACATATGAACAGCTAGATGGACATGCCTGGCCCCTTCAAATGATATATCTTTAATTCAGCTACCAAATATAGTCACGATAAGTAGAGTCAATCTGCAAACGAATACAATCGTGATCTGCCCTCACATAATAATCTGGCAGATCAGGATCATTGTTCTACTGATTACTCCTAAAACAAACTTCACAGACGCAGATATAATATTGTATTATGTGATGAAAGATCTAGGCCATGCAGTTTGCAGCTGAAAGTGACTTTAAAGTGAGTATTAATGGCACCTGCATCTTTAATAATATTTACTTAGAAGGACAACCCAAAACAATACTTACTCCTTATTCTTCTCCTTATTTTTCTGCTCCTGTATATGCTGATGAACCTCAATCCTGAATTCTGGAGTGTAGGCTACTTTCTCCTTCCAAAATCTGGAAATAAAAGACTGCTTCTTAAAATTTCACAAATTTAAATAATAACTTGAATTTACTAAGCTAAAGCCTGAAATCTCAAGTGGAAAAATGTCAGGTAGTTGTCCCATAACTTCAAATCTGGTGGAACTGATACAATAATTTCTAACACATCTATACCTGTGTTATAGATCTATAACCGTGTTATGGGCCTATACTTATGTTATAGGTCTTTACCTGTGTTATGGATCTATACCCATGTTATAGATCTATACATGTGTTATGGGTTTATACCTGTGTTATAGATTTATACTTGTGTTATAGATCTATACCTGTGTTATGGGCCAATACCTATGTTATACTTCTTTACCTGTGCTATAGATCTATACCCGTGTTATAGGTTTATACCTGTGTTATAGGTCTATACCTGTGTTATACATCTATACCTGTGTTAAAGCTCTATGCCTGTGTAATATGTCTGGCATGTTAGTGTTGAATGAAAATGTGAAAAAAAGTAATTTGTCAACTTCTTATTTATCATATCTTCTTTTTAAACTGTCCACATTGTTACCCTTAATTTGTTTTATTACCTTTGTTCATTGTCCACATTGTTATCCTGGACTTGTTTAATTTTATTTTAAACTACACACATTGTTGCCCTTAATCTGGACTTGTTTAATTTTTTTATTTAACTACACACACTGTTACCCTAAATTTGTTTTATTACCTTTGTTCGTTGTCCACATTTTTATCCTCAACCTGTTTAATTGTTTGTTAAATTACAAACATTGTTACCTTTGATTTGCTTTATTTTCCTTAAAAATTATATTTGTTCAATTACAATTTTATAAGGAAATGTAAGTGTAAGTTTTTGAAATAATAAATATCATTTTGACATAGTGATTTTTGATAAAAGTCCCTTCTCTGAAAAAGTGCCATCAGATTTATCTCTACACGTATGGCTGCATCACTGATGTAATAACTTGTTTTGTGTGTTTGTATATTGTTTATTGTGTGTATGTTGTTTTGTGTGTTTGTATATTGTTTTGTGTGTTTGTATATTGTTTTGTGTTTGTATGTTGTTTTGTGTGTTTGTATGTTGTTTTGTGTGTTTGTATATTGTTTTGTGTGTTTGTATGTTGTTTTGTGTGTTTGTATATTGTTTTGTGTTTGTATGTTGTTTCATAAAAACCTGATTTATTTAATAAGACCAAGCAAAAGAACACAAAATTAGTTCCTCAGGTTAAAGTGAGACACTGAATATAATTAACATGTTCAAAAACAAATGAAGGAAGTGAAAAATTACAAAGAATAGACTAGATAAATCAGAACATTTATTATCACCCAGAATTTAAATTTACACATAAATGCACGAAGTTCCCTCTTTCATTTCCAGTTAAAATATAGTAACAATAAATTTGAGATACAAGAACATTGGCTAACAAAGCAAGTAATTTGTCCTCTGCTGAGAGATTTCTTTTAGACTAATTGCAAAGTGAGAAAAACAACAAAGAATTTACTCAGTTGTCTTTTCAATTTCGTCTTTTTCTTTTTCTATCTTCTTGGCTTCTATATTTGCTTCCTCAGATGAACTGTTCTTTCCTTCCTGGGATTCCTGTCCACTCCTGAAACAAATT
Organism: Unio delphinus; assembly: GCA_029339505.1. NCBI lineage: Eukaryota > Metazoa > Mollusca > Bivalvia > Unionida > Unionidae > Unio > Unio delphinus. The sequence goes on from JAQISU010000174.1 coordinate 5,169,178, forward strand.
GTAAGAAAGGTTTTCTTTACTCTGTGACACTGAGGGTTTAAGTTTATTTACCCTGTGACACTGTGGGTTTATGTTTATTTACCCTGTGACACTGAGGGTTTAAGTTTATTTACCCTGTGACACTGAGGGTTTAAGTTTATTTACCCTGTGACACTGTGGGTTTATGTTTATTTACCCTGTGACACTGAGGGTTAAGTTTATTTACCCTGTGACACTGAGGGTTTGAATTTCTTTACCCATTAACACTGAGGGTTTGAATTGAATTGTTACACTGACAGTTTAAATTTCTATACTTTATGGTACTATGAGCTTGAATACCAAAATCTAAGAAAGATTTTTCTTTGCCAAGTGACACTGAGGGTTTGAATTTCTTTGCCAAGTGACACTGAGGGTTAGAATTTCTTTGCCAAGTGACAATGAGGGTTTGAATTTCTTTACCCTGTGACACTGAGGGTTTGAATTCCTTTACCCATTAGCACTGAGGGTTTGAATTTCTTTGCCAAGTGACACAGATAGTTTGAATTTCTTTGCCAAGTGACACTGAGGGTTTGAATTTCTTTGCCACTGAGGATTTTGAATTTCTTTGCCAAGTGACACTGAGGGTTTGAATTTCTTAACCCATTGATGCTGACAGTTTGAACACATAACACTGCATAACACTAAGGGCTTGACTATCAAAATCTAAGAAATATAAAGGCAATTGAGAATCCCAATTAATGACATAAAATCTTATTGTTTTCTGTAATGAGAGATTCAGCATTTAATGGTACATATAGTAAACAGCATTTTGTGTTTTAAGAATAGAATCCATAACATGAATATTTAAACGCAGTGTACATTATTTTCTTAATAAAAATCAGATTGGAACCATAAGTCAACTGGTCATGGGGAAATAATGGTGGACATTAGCTTGTCTCTTTCCGTAAACCAATGGTCAAATATATTCAGGAAAATATACAATTCATAGAAAGCAGAGTGAAATATTATTTTTAAAGGATTAGTATTAAAATGCAATTTTCTTGGTCAGAAAAATATGAGACAATGCATATTTGGTAAGTGAGACATTACTATTGTATCGTAAATCAATGTCCTTAATGTTATGAAATGGAATTCGAGAGGCTTAGTCAAGCTTGTATTCTGAATTCACTCAGTTTTGTGAAAATACAAAGATAAAGAAACAGTGAAGCAAATACTAATTAACCAATGCCTCATGTTACACCAAATATGTAGACAAAAAATAAAACCATATATTTGTAATTCTATCAATGGACTGTTGTAATAAAACTATAAAGTAAGTGATTACATTAAGAAAACCCCTCTTTTTAATAATAGATGCACTTGCAATATTGGTTATGTTGGTTCTGTTGTTCTTTCTTTTTAAGTAATATTGCCAAAATACACTCCATATGAATATGCTAGTTTTTAAACATGTACAAATGTGTTTATGATATATATCAAACTACTTGAAAATAAAGGATTGCTTAAAACCAATGTTAGATGCAAATATGAATACTGGGAAATAGAGGGAATAATTCAAATAAGAGAATGAAAGCAACATACATGTGCAGTTGTTGTTGCTGCTGTAGAGTTTAATGCTATTTTTAGCACAAGAAAGGCTACACATGGCAGTCAGTAGAAATGATAGAGGTAGACCCGGGAAAACCCCAGAAAGAATCATCGACCCATGAGATGCAACTGGCAAGCTTTCTGACATACCCACATTGCCCAAACTGAGACTCGAACTCATGCAGACGTAGGTGAGATGGCAGTGATCCATAATGGTGAGCACTTTAGACCATTCAGTCACTAGTAATGTGTGTGTGTGTGTGTGTATATATATATATATATATATATATATATATATATATATATATATATATAAGCTGCTATGAGCAACTACCTGCTGTCATTTCTGAACACAATCGTAATGCATGGATCAATTTTATAATATAAATGCTTTGCTGAATATGACCAACAATCACGATATCTTGACAAAATATGCATTTTGACAATGCTATAAACGATCGCATCACAAAAAACAAGGATAAACTGCACCGACCTTTATTTAATCCCTGTAAAAACGACTGCTCATACAGTTCTAAATTTAGAAAAAATAGTCTGGCTACTGATGTCTGACTTTTTTGTTGGCTATACTGTTGACAAACTAGATTAAAGTATATGTAGACTATTTCCTAGTCTGGTATCCTGCATTGTATATTCCCTGCATTATTCTCCACTATTCATACACGGGTGAGCAACACAGGGAGCATAAAGCAGGAGACCAGACTAATTATTCCCACACTTAACCTGCTCCCCGGTCTTATCGTAGGCTGTGGCATCCCTATCAATGACTGTATCGTGAGTGCAGACACCAATGACCTGTATGTAATCAATTGTTACAATGACTGCTTGATTAGCAACGATTGTTCTGAGTAAAAACAAATATAAGAGGAATCTTTGAGAAAAAGAAAAAGGTATTGTTGCTACAGGTGATAGATACTACAGTCCATAAAAATGGCTAATGTACATGTCACAAACTGCCATTGTACTGCCTAAGTTGATGTAATGGTTGCATATATTGTTTATCTTTCGAGTTACTCCATATTGCTGGGGTGAATAAACTCATTGTCTATAAAACCAGTAAGAGAGAATCATTTGCTAGATTTTATTGATAGTGTTCAAGATGTTTGTTGTTTTCACCCTCCTGGTATTAAGTGATTACATCCCAATCAAAAAGCTGATGTCTATTTAAATTGGTATGACAGGGTTACACACTTTGCTTATAGAGTTAAACCCTGTATGTTGTCATCTTTGATAAAGCCGTTGACTTTTGTCTCTGAGTAAATGCCAATGGTTATGTTTCTGAATGAGATGATTGTTTCTTTTTATTTTATTAATTGTTAGATATGGAATGCACATATATAGATTTTTCACATTTTCCCACAGTCCAGTCAAAACCATCTTTACGTTCAACATTACAACTGAGCACTAATTAACTTAACACCTAGAATCTTAATAACAATGGATGAACCTCCAACTAAAAATAGACAATTTTAAGACTTGAAAAAATATTTAATGTCACTGAAAGAAGTGGAAAAAGAGCAGAATACTTGCAAAAAAGTGGTTTAAATGTCAGTAAAACAAATTTATGTTGTTATAAATAAAAATGTGTAACTCAGAAATGATTTCATATGCTAAAATATGTGATCTTCAAATGTAAATGTGATTTCATGCTTAATGACAGAAGTATATCTTTATTGCCATATAATTTTATTTTTATATGAATGCATAGTTATGGTCATTATTTTTCTTGAAATGTTTCTAAAACTGGATCTTAGAAACTGATCTTTTGTACAAACCTACTATGAGAGACCACTTGTCTTCAGAGATTGTTTTTTGTTGACAGAAGAGGTGGTCTCACATAACAGGTTTTACTGTATTATAATGTAATAAAAGATTGGAATAGCTTGCTACATAACTAGTAAAACTTTTCATCGTAATGTAATAAAAGATTGGAATGCCTTGATAATAACCTGTACAACTTTCAATCATACTGTAATAAAAGACTGGAATGTCTTGCTACATATCCTGTACAAGTTTTCAGCATATTGTAATAAAAGATTGGAACGCCTTGCTACATAACCTGTAAAACTTTCAATCATATTGTAATAAAAGATTGGAATGTTTTGCTACATAACCTGTAAAATTTTCCATCATATTGTAATAAAAGATTAGAATGTCTTGCTACATATCCTGTACAGGTTTTCAGCATATTGTAATAAAAGATTGAAATGCTAGCTACATAACCTGTAAAACTTTCAATCATATTGTAATAAAAGATTAGAATGTTAGCTATATAACCTGTAAAACTTTCCATCATATTTGTAATAAAAGATTGGAATATCTTGCTTCATAACATTAAAGACACTGATTTACAACAACAGTAATGTCTCACTTACCAAATATGGTACAATCATTGCAGAAAATAATTTTCTCTATTATTGATTTCTGATAACTACCTTTAAAAAAATACAACAGAATGTTCTTTTCAGCAAAAAATACAATGACTCCTATTTTTACACAGAGAATGATGTGATTACGATTTGATATCATTAACTCTACTCTTATGTTGTTTCCATTTGTTTTTAATTGTGAATCCTGTTCCCAATTTTAAATCATTGTCACTGCATTTTGTATGCTGCTGTTATGTTTTACAATCTTTTAAGTATACAATTATTGATATTGTTCTTCTAAGATGCTTATTTTCTTATATGTTGAGTATAAACTATTTACCCACTTCAGATAAGACCCTACTGTAAATAAGCACCATAAGGGTTATATGGATAGTCCTAGGTTTAATCAATATGTCTTATCTTACATATATAATGTATATGTATATGTATATGTACTATCTTAAATGTTATATGTGCCTTTTACATTGTTTATATATTGCTTTCTGCATGTTTTATGTCATGTATTGAATTTTGTTTACATATTAAAGGTTGATTTTTCAATATAAATACTACAATGGCGAACCCAAAATATCTGAAATTTGAGATTATTGTCCTTGATTGATTATTATGTCACAATTGGAATTATCATTCACTGTATAAATATGACAAACTGTTTCATGTTTTCTTACCCGCTGTTTATATCTGTGTACCATCTTCCATCAAAACCAGGTTTCATCTCTTTCTTTTCTTCAATTTTTTGTGTCGCTTTCATTTCTGCTTCAGCTTTCTGCTTTTCCTAGTGTAATTAGAAAATCATGTTTATAAAAATGACTTCTGAAAGTTTCTAGCACGATAATATAAACTATAACATATTTATGGCATAAGGCTTGTTTTCAAGGTAATATAAACAACATATTTATGACATAAGGCTTATTTTCAATGTAATATAAATTATGACATAAAACTAGTTCTCAAGGTAATATAAATTATAACATATTTATGACATAAAACTAGTTCTCAAGGTAATATAAACTGTAACATATTTATGACATAAGGCTTGTTTTCAAGGTAATATAAACTATAACATATTTATGACATAAGGCTTGTTCTCAAGGTAATATAAACTATAACATATTTATGACATAAGGCTTGTTTTCAATGTAATATAAACAACAACATATTTATGACATAAGGCTTATTTTCAATGTAATATAAATTATAACATATTTATGACATAAAACTAGTTCTTAAGGTAATATAAACTATAACATATTTATGGCATAAGGCTTGTTCTCAAGGTACAGTCAACTCCACTTAACTGCACATCGGTTAACTGCACATGCTGGATAAATGCACGTAGTCACACTGGTCCCATTTTTTCCCAATGCTTTTCAATGGGAACAAACTTCGGATAACTACACTTCGCTTAAGTGTACACCCTGGATAATAGCACAATAAATTTCTGCCCGTGGCACATTATTCAATACATTTTACTCCAGTTAACTGCACAATGTATATTCATGATCAGTTATTGCCAGTCCACTGCTGTAGCACTTCAAATAAGCCGACTTTGTAACTGATTGACATGTAAAGGACACCTTAGGTGCTATATACATGTATATCCACACCCACTAGGGAGCAATAGCATGGAAAAAAATCATAGTACAGCATGAGAAACATTTCTCTAAACCGTTCGGGTTTGAATGATTTCAAACCCAAAAATGGATGGTTGGAAAGATGGAAAATGCGTAATGAAATTCAATATAAATGACAACACAGCAAAAAAACAGGATCCAGATGACTTTGGAGCTGAATGCTTTTTCTGTGGGAGATGACCCATCAATATCTGACAGCAGTTTTCGAATAACAAGCGATCAATAGAATTTCTTGGAATTCGCTATAATTCCTTGATCCACTGGTTGAATCAGTGAAATTGTAAGCAGAGGAAGGAAAACAAGCTCAACATTTAAGTAAAAGTTGAAAGAGTGGATTCTAATCATTGTTTAAATTTATTCTTCACATATATTCGTGCCGTGCTGATTTAAAGCTGTACTGTACCGTACTTTGGTTAACTGCACACTCCGGTTAACTGAAACGTCTAGTGATGGGCCCGAGGGTGTGCAGTTAACCAGAGTTGACTGTAATATAAGCTATAACATATTTATGGCATAAGGCTTGTTCTCAATGTAATATAAACTAGAACATATTTATGGCATAAGGCTTGTTCTCAATGTAATATAAACTATAACATATTTATGACACAAGGCTGGTTTTCAAGATAATATAAGCTATTTTACATTTTTAATAGGAATAAGTTTTTTTTTTATCAAGATAATATAAACTATAACATATTTATGACACAAGGCTGGTTTTCAAGATAATATAAACTATTTTACATTTTTAATAGGAATAAGTTTTTTTTTTTATCAAGATAATATAAACTATAACATATTTATGACACAAGGCTGGTTTTCAAGATAATATAAACTATTTTACATTTTTAATGGGAATAAGTTTTTTTTATCAAGGTAATATAAACTATAACATATTTATGACATAAGGCTTGTTTTCAAGGTAATATAAACTATAACATATTTATGGCATAAGGCTTGTTTTCAAAGATAATATAAACCATTTGACTTTTTTAATGAGCATAAGGTGTTTCACAAGGTAATATAAACTATGCATAAGGCTTGTTTTCAAGGTAATATAAACTATGCATAGGGTTTGTTTTCAAGGTAATATAAACTATGCATAAGGCTTGTTTTCAAAATAATATAAACTATGCATAAGGCTTGTTTTCAAGATAATATAAACTATGCATAGGATTTGTTTTCAAGGTAATATAAACTATGCATAAGGCTTGTTTTCAAGGTAATATAAACTATGCATAAGGTTTGTTTTCAAGGTAATATAAACAATGCATAAGGTTTGTTTTCAAGGTAATATAAACTATGCATATGGTTTGTTTTCAAGGTAATATAAACAATGCATAAGGTTTGTTTTCAAGGTAATATAAACTATGCATAAGGCTTGTTTTCAAGATAATATAAACTATGCATAAGGCTTGTTTTCAAGATAATATAAACTATGCATAGGGTTTGTTTTCAAGGTAATATAAACTATGCATAGGGCTTGTTTTCAAGGTAATATAAACTATGCATAGGGTTTGTTTTCAAGGTAATATAAACAATGCATAAGGCTTGTTTTCAAGGTAATATTAACTATGCATAGGGTTTGTTTTCAAGGTAATATAAACAATGCATAAGGTTTGTTTTCAAGGTAATATAAACAATGCATAAGGTTTGTTTTCAAGGTAATATAAACTATGCATAAGGCTTGTTTTCAAGATAATATAAACTATGCATAAGGCTTGTTTTCAAGGTAATATAAACAACGCTTAAGGCTTGTTTTCAAGATAATATAAACTATGCATAAGGTTTGTTTTCAAAGTAATATAAACTATGCATACAGCTTGTTTTCAAGGTAATATAAACTATGCATAAGGCTTGTTTTCAAGGTAATATAAACTATGCATAAGGCTTGTTTCAAGATAATATAAGCTATGCATAGGGTTTGTTTTCAAGGTAATATAAACTATGCATAAGGCTTGTTTCAAGATAATATAAACTATGCATAGGGTTTGTTTTCAAGGTAATATAAACTATGCATAACGCTTGTTTCAAGATAATATAAACTATGCATAGGGTTTGTTTTCAAGGTAATATAAACTATGCATAAGGCTTGTTTCAAGATAATATAAACTATGCATAGGGTTTGTTTTCAAGGTAATATACACTATTTGACTTTCTTAATGAGCATATAGCTTGTTTTCAATTAGAAGACTCTATACTTGAAAAAAAATCCTACGCAGCTGAGGGTTGATGTTGGAGAATTAAGATATTCCAATAGTGAGAAAGAACTTGGCACCATGGATACACAAGTTGAAGGAAAAGAAATATTTAAAAATCTTTGAACATATACCCTTTTCTTCCTATACACTTCCTGTTGTTGTATGATTCTGGGTCGGACAATGCTATAATTCTGCAATGATTTAATTAATAGGGTCTGTGAGAACAATAAAATACAAATACAAATACAAATCAGTAAGCTCATGGATTTTCTTAAAAGAAGAAGAAGGCTTCAATAAAATTTATCTTTTATATTACCCATGCCATCCAAAAATAAATGCAGAAGGCTTCAATAAAATTGATCTTTTATATTACCCATGCCATCCAAAAATAAATGCATAAATTTGCATTAAAATCTAGTAAATCAGAGATTCTAAAATAAACCTTATATACAAATCGAGAATATTTGGTGAGATTGTACAGAGAAGCTGAGAACATTTCATTACAACAATGTCGTATGATATAAATGAAATTTGATAAAATTTTGTATAGATCCAAAGTTTATTTAATTCACAGGTTTTATGTAAGTTCCATTTTCTTCAAATAAAGTTCAAACACTTCAGTCTGATGGACATACAAAAAAGAATGGAGTCAGAAATGTTATTATTTACCTTCAAAAGATAAAATAAATTGCATGCAAATCAGTACCTAATCAGCAAGTTATTCAAGTTTAAAAAACAATACTATGTAACAAAAAGTAAATAATATTAATATGTTTACAAAAGTAACTTCTTTACAACTGATGGTAGATCTAACTGAAATTTGGGCACAACAATTATTTTGCTTTTAATATGCCTTTATATAAGAAGCATACAAGAATATTCTTTTGTGAATTCAGCTCTTTGTGAAATCTGCTCTTTTGTGAATTCAGCTCTTATGTAAATTCTGCTCTTTTGTGAATTAGGCTTTTTTTTAAATTCTGCTCTTGTTCTAAATCCTGTTCCTTTGTAAATTCAGCTCTTTTTGTTTAATTTTTTGTTGAAATAAAATGAAGTAAGATAAAAACTAACCTGTAATGCCTTTATTCTTTCCGACTTTTCAACTTCTTGGCCATCGAAGTACTAAAAGGGAGAAAAATAATATTTATCATTACTGTATCAAAGTAAAAACTGATATCATGAAACTGTATCAATAATAAATTCTGATATCATAATACTGTATCAAAGTAAAAACTGATATCATGAAACTGTATCAATAATAAATTCTGATATCATAATACTGTATCAAAGTAAAAACTGATATCATGAAACTGTATCAATAATAAATTCTGATATTATAATACTGTATCAAAGTAAAAACTGATATCATGAAACTGTATCAATAATAAATTCTGATATCATAATACTGTATCAAAGTAAAAACTGATATCATGAAACTGTATCAATAATAAATTCTGATATCATAGTACTGTATCAAAGTAAAAACTGATATCATGAAACTGTATCAATAATAAATTCTGATATCATAATATCATAATACTGTATCAAAGTAAAAACTGATATCATGAAACTGTATCAATAACAAATTCTGATATCATAGTACTGTATCAAAGTAAAAACTGATATCATGAAACTGTATCAATAATAAATTCTGATATCATAGTACTGTATCAAAGTAAAAACTGATATCATGAAACTGTATCAATAATAAATTCTGATATCATAATACTGTATCAAAGTAAAAACTGATATCATGAAACTGTATCAATAATAAATTCTGATATCATAATACTGTATCAAAGTAAAAACTGATATCATGAAACTGTATCAATAATAAATTCTGATATCATAGTACTGTATCAAAGTAAAAACTGATATCATGAAACTGTATCAATAATAAATTCTGATATCATAATACTGTATCAAAGTAAAAACTGATATCATGAAACTGTATGAATAATAAATTCTGATATCATAATACTGTATCAAAGTAAAAACTGATATCATGAAACTGTATGAATAATAAATTCTGATATCATAATACTGTATCAAAGTAAAAACTGATATCATGAAACTGTATCAATAATAAATTCTGATATCATAGTACTGTATCAAAGTAAAAACTGATATCATGAAACTGTATCAATAATAAATTCTGATATCATAATACTGTATCAAAGTAAAAACTGATATCATGAAACTGTATCAATAATAAATTCTGATATCATAATACTGTATCAAAGTAAAAACTGATATCATGAAACTGTATCATTAATCAATTCTGATATCATAATACTGTATCAAAGTAAAAACTGATATCATGAAACTGTATCAATAATAAATTCTGATATCATAATACTGTATCAAAGTAAAAACTGATATCATGAAACTGTATCAATAATAAATTCTGATATCATAATACTGTATCAAAGTAAAAACTGATATCATGAAACTGTATCAATAATAAATTCTGATATCAAAATACTGTATCAAAGTAAAAACTGATATCATGAAACTGTATCAATAATAAATTCTGATATCATAATACTGTATCAAAGTAAATACTGATATCATAATAGTGTTTCAAAGTAAATACTGATATCATAGTACTGTATCAAAGGAAATAATGATATGATACTGTATCAATGTAAATAATAATATCATCAGACTATGTTAAAGTAAATAATGATATCATGACACTAAATGATATTAAATAATGATATCATGATACTGTACCTTTACTACAGCACACTTTATTGTAATGCAGTTCTTGATAAAATGTGTCAATGATCATGATTCAAATTATTGTGGGTGAATTTTACATTTTAAATTTATGCTTCATTTATTTCAGCTAATTATAGCTTTTGGTTTATAATGGCCAATTAGAATGTGATTAAACATAAAAAGATACACATCCATTGTGCTTGTTATCCATGAATCACACTGTTTATTACAGTCACTCTTATAGTGTACCCCAATTTAAGACAGCAATACTATTAACAATAGGAAAGCAGGGACCAGTGAAGATCACATTGTAGCAGCGTACACTATGGCTAGATAGGAAATCAAGGACCAATGTAGATCACTCATAGCTAGGTACACCATGGCTTGGTAGAAAACCAAGGACCAAAGTGTATCACCTCATAACAATGTACACCATTGCTAGATCAGGGACCAAAGATCTCTTTGTAGCAAGGTACACTTAATCAATTTAATTACTACTTTAGAGATTGATCATGTTTGCTTGAAAATGTTTGGAACTTAATTTCTGTAGAATTATTATAGAGAAATATACATTGTTGCTCAATATCTATGTCGTTTTTCAACCAGTCCATAAAATTCATAATCACAAATTTACAGTGATTCAGAGTATACTGTCAAGAGTAATATCATTAAAAAGTACTTCTCAAAATATGCTGAGATTAAACTTGTCTGATAATTTGGTTGAAATATAATAATAACAGTGGGATATAGTGTATTCACATGACTGTGAATTAAAATTGCAAATGATTTACGAATCAAGGGTCATAGCTCTAAGAAATATGAGCAGAACATGCTTGTCATTGTTATGATAAAATATGGCAGCCAGATTACCAGTAGTTGTAATTTCATAATAAATGTACTAGCTAGAGTATTCAGAAAGTTCTAAATTGGCAATACCAATTCTAAGATGATCAAGGGCCATAACTCAAAGAATACATGTAGAATGAGCTCATTATCAAAGGCATCAGTTCTCTTGTTGAGAAGAAGCGTCATAACAAATCTGAATGAAATCTATAGATATCAATGTGATGCAAGATTGTTCAGAGTTGTACATTATCAGTTCCTATGCTAAGGTGATCAAAGGGTCATAACTATAAGAAATATGCACCAAATGTGTTCTTCATCAAAGTAATCCAACATACTGTTACAATGAAGCATCACAACAAATGTTTCAAATCTGATAATAAATAATGGTAGCAGTGTTTATAAGGGCATGTGAACAGACTGATGGATTAATGACAATGGTAAAAACGTCACACCTTGAGTCAAGCCATTATTATACAGAAATAGAGCTAATAATATTCTGCCTACCCTTAACTGTTGTAGTGTAGCTATGACATATTCTCTGTACCCATCATACTCTGAGCAAGGATTCCCTGTAAGGTACCTATAAAAAACAATAGTAAAAGAATCTACATACTGAATTTGTAATTTAAATATAAAAAATGACCTATAAAAATAACAACAGTAAAAGTAATCGACATACTGAATTTGTAATTTAAATAGAAATACAAAATGACCTATACAAATAACAATAGTAAAAGCAATCTACATATTGAATTTGCAATTTAAATAGAAATACAAAATGACATGATACTGTGACTTTGGGCAGTTCCTTGTAAATACTCATGATACACAGGAATGTACTCTTCAAGAATTAATGCAAATATGTTCTGATTACTCAAAGAGTTCATATGAAAACACTACAAAATTCTAAATTGAATTTATGGGTGACTACGCCACATTAAAAGTGCCTTCTCTGTGTCACAAGTATACTTTACTGGAACTGCCCTTACAGTTTTCATAAGAAAATGCAGATACTAAAGTCGAACTGTTTATAGATATTATTGTATTTTATCAAAGTTCACTACCCAATTGACAAATATAGGGCAAATTATGACTAATAACATTATATCTGATCATTGACCCACCTCTATAATTACAACATAAAATCATCACTCAAGTGCCTCTGTACTTATCACAGGAAATTAAGGACTGTTCAAGAATTCTGTGAACTTCTAGCCCACATTGATGTGATGTATGCTAAATAATTTTAAAATATATCAAACCTATAATTTTAAGGATTTTTGCTTAAAGTTCTGCTTATACAAGGGTCTTATCAGGGGTAATATGGGTACAATGATCACGCTTACATGTGAAATTTTGCATCCTCATACCATAAAAATAAATTGAACTTTACTCTTGCATAATTAGCACCTGTCTCGATTACTGAACCAGGTCATACTGATATTCTTGCATGGGTTTTAGTTGTAAAACTTATCTTGCAATAAGCAGACAAATACTTTTAAATAAACATTTGTGAAAAACTATAAGCTACTGAAGCCATTTAATATACTTTAATATACATGCAGTTCAAATTTATCACCAACCATATAAATATGAAATTCTTCTAAGTGAATTAATTCCATGCTTTCTCAACCTCAAAACTAAACATTGCAATCATTATAAAGGCTATCAAACTAAAAACTAGGATGACAACAATGAATTTATTCAACACTTTCACCTGGGTGATAATCTGCTATCAACAAATATTTTTCACTTATTTGTGGAGCAACTACCAATATTTGGTGTTACTGTCTAACGTTATTTACAAAGTTAAAAAAAAAATTTCAGATTCAGTATATACATTTTCAACACTTTTTAATTTGTAGAGACAGAACTTATTTTCAAATTGTGCCTTCACAAACTTTTACTTCTAGCGTACAGACCACTTCTACCTATTTTCCCATCACACTGTCCTATTTAGACATGAGGAAGAAATAACCTGACTGAATATCTGGAGTCTAGTGTGACCCCTGTTATGTTTTGGTGTTTGTTAATGTAAGGCAAGGCAAATGGATTTTATGATGACTTACATTTCTTGAAGATGATATAAATCCCTGAGACATTCTATGCGGGTCAATTCTCCAATAAAGTTAACTGTCAGATCCAGCTTTTTTAATGACTCACAACCTAAAAGTATTAAACTTTCATCATGAGAAAGAGTACATATAATTGAAATGCTCTGATCACTGGTTTGAAAGATAGTGAGGACAAGCTACGCTTGCTAGCTGATGAAAAGCAATATCGAAGGAAGAAGAAGCAGCTCCAACACACACCAGACTCAGCCTTCCAGTGCAGCAAGGACTTCCACTCCCATGTTGGGCTACATAGACCCTATAGATGCCCAAAAAGTTGAAACTGACAATTAATGTAAAATGAAACAACAAAATGCTTTATTTTCAATTGATCAATGTATGGGCTTATACAGAGCTCTTTGCAGGTTTCATAGTGTAAGATCACAAGTATCAACTAAAAATATAGTGATGGGATGCAAACCAAATATATAGTGATGGAATGCAAACCAAATATATAGTGATGGAATGCAAACCAAATATATAGTGATGGAATGCAAACCAAATATTGTGTGGTGGGATGCAAACCAAATGTTAAAAATTAATCACTCACTGACAACAACCAGTCTTTTCTAACTAATAAATACAAAACACTTAATTGAAAGGTATTTCAAGTCAAGACAGATGGTAACATTTAATTTATCAAGTCATCAGAGAAAGATAATTAAGTTAGTTGTTGATGCTAGTTTTTGTTTTTCATTTCAAATAGGGAAAACCTGCATATAGTTTTTTCTAATATGTGTTGACACCAAGTTTAAGAGAAGGATAGAATGTATATTCATGTCCTATGAACTTGATTCCTAGCACTTAAATTTGTGTTGCCATCCATTACTTAAATTTATGTGATATTTCACTTGCTTAGATTTTGGTATTTTAGCTTATGATGAAAATTCAGTTAGACATCATGACAAACTTTAAACACTGAAGCCATACTGCCTCTGTTTTTTTGCCCTATAGTAATCAAACCATATTCAATTAATCTCTTTAAGCCTTTCAGAATTACTTCTGATCACATGTACTATAATGTAGACAAACTTGAAACACTCAAGTCAACCAACCCTGCCAACATCATCAAGGAATGTTGATTGTTTTATGCTGCTTGAAATAATTAATTTGATTAGTTTGTCCTGCCAGTGTATTTACTGTGAAATCTGGTCAAATTATGTACAACAATTTGTGAGAAATGTCATTTAAAGGTATTTATAGTTTTAGCAACAGTGGATACTGACAAATTCATGACCCTTGAAGCCAGGATGCTGTCATATTTGATCAATGTCTGTTCAATGTATGTTGAAAGTCATTTTATGGTTTTCCAGCTTTTATTAAGATGGCCAAATTTGAAGGCAGATAAACATCATTTGTAAACTTTGAATGTTCTACATGTCCAGATGTACTGTGTGAAATTTGGTTGAGATTTGTTAAATGGGTTTCAAAATGAAGCCAAAAATTAGCATATTTGATGAATGATCAACAACACACTGGATATAGAACCATATGACCAAGTAGACCATATATCTGAATAAATTAAGTGCCATTTATAAGGATGAATTTTATAAGGGATTTGCATAAAAATGGTATCTATGCAATGCAAATATTTCTCATACAAAAGACTTGGTTATCTTGTTTTCCTCACCTTCCAAGTTTTCTACTCTTTCTATGTTGTTTAGGGCCAAATTCAGATATTCAAGCTTCTTCAAACGCCCAACATTTTCTGAAATATACAAATATAAGAAGGAATTGCATGAGCCAAAGGACCAGTTGGATGTTTTACTTCTTTAAAAAACTCAAATGACAAATGCAACCATGAAGCTATAAATAATGCAAACCTGGATTTCTAAGAAATGTGTCAATTGCTGCTGAGTACAATTGCTCTTGATCAAGTCTGAGAAAACACAAAAAGGCAAGCAGATACGTATGTATACTGATATTTTAAAGATTATGTCCTCAGTGGAATAAATGCATTTAAGTCCAAGGTACCTAATATTAACAAGAATATTAACCAAAAGTAAATGAGAGAGAGAGAGAGAGAGAGAGAGAGAGAGAGAGAGAGAGAGAGAGAATGCACCTAAAAATATATATTATTACAAATTATATACTTTCAACATGAGCCCTAACTTTCAACATGATATCAAATACATATGTTGTATTTTATTCATGCAATGATTGGTGATAATCCTGGACTGTCAAAAAGTGTATTCGTTTTCACATTACCTATCTTTGGTATAAGATTACTCTGCAGGTAAAGTATCTTCAGGTCTCTGCACCACTTGTCTATATATTCAATCCTGAAAAATTTAATTCAGTTTAACACAATATTCTAAACAGATAATTTATTTCTAATATTAACTGGAGAAACTAGCAATTTTTTTTAAATAAACAAATATAAATTCAATTAGGAGGAAACAATACCTTCATAAGATATGCCTTTATTACAGACATTTGAAAGTTCACCAAAGAATCAAATCCTGCTGGGAGTTCAGATAATCCATTAATATTACCTGAAATAAACAACAGCTATCTTCTAACTTATCAGAAAAAGTCTGGTTAACATTTGGAGTAAAGTTTTGTGATATTTGGTCCTAGCTTTGTAGAGTTCCTGCCCATACACTGGGACCCCAAAAAATAATTTCTCAGATGAGGTATAAACAAAACCCAATATAACTGTACTACCGAACTTTGATTGGTCACAGCAAAATTAAATTATGCACCAAACTCATATAATCCATTAATATAACTTAAAACATACCAATGCAACCTTCTGATTGGTTGGAAAATGTCTATGTAGAATAAAAAATTGAGTCTATAGATTTAGAGGTAACAAGATCAGCCAGTAAGATGCAGGATTATCTCATTAACAGTGTGTGCAGATCTAACTTCTTGTAGATAATAATAATATAGACTTAGTAACCAAGTCAAAGCAAAATCTAACTAAAATTCAGTCTCCAGAGTGGACACAAGATCAACAAATCATATACAAGCATACATTAGAGATATCTATAGATTTTGCTTATAATTAAATTCTTCCCACAACTTGATTATAAAAGACTATTTTATATATTTGATAAAACTCTGATAGGATTTACTGTTGCATGAATGATGACCTGGTTAATTAAGTCGCTCAAATGTAAGATCCCATCATTAATAGGGATGCTGATGATATACAAACCACGCTCACAAATACCATACTAAATACAGTCTCCAGGACTGTAAATAAGCTCAGCCAATCAGATGCAAGATCATCTCAGTAATATGCATGGGTTTTCTACATAATAAAAGTCTTTGTATATCTTGATGATTAAAATATGATCAGTTGTTAAAGAGCTGACAAGCTGAGCCAATCAGATGCAAGATCACCTCATTAATATGCATGGCTTTTGCACATAACTATACCCATCTAAAATCCTGATGACATAAATCTGTTTATTTAAAAATTGATCAGAAATACAGTCTAATGAATGGTACTGTATATAAACTAAATTAAACTGCAAACCACAAAGATCCTGATCTTCCAGAGAATATTGTATCTGCAGATCAGGGTCTATGTGGTTTGCGCTACTGCTTATTTATAACAAAATGCACAGACCTAGATCTACTTTTGCAATGGCAGATCTGGGTTTGTGCAGTTGGACTCATCTTATAACAGAGAATATATGGTAACAAATCTGATGTGATTTCACCTCATTAATATGCATGGATTTTGTTAAGAAACAAGTGAGATCATGATTTTACAAGCCAATGTGCCAAGGCTGATCAAAGTCAGATCAGAAGAATGGTCTAATAGGTCAAGTCAGCATGCATTGATGATATAAATTATGTGAATGGTCAGCAGTATGAACAGTCATAGGTAGATTACCAATGAGTGCACATGCATATAGACATGTACAAGATGGTTTTCTTTGAAATTTCTCATCATGTAAATTGTAAAATATTTTGTCATATAATCAAAGTAAAAGGAATCAAGATAAATTATAGATTTCCAAACCTTTCAATGTCTTGTTGATGAAGTGAGACTTCTTCTAATGTTGAGATTTCACAATTATTGTGCTCTGCTCGCTTTCGGATCAAATCTTCAGTGACTGAAAAAGTAAAACTGGATGTTATCTGTAAGATCACAAAGTATTCCCTTTCATGAAAAACAGTGTTACCAATGAGAATTATAAACTAATATTCTTTATGTTTTCTTATTCTATCTGTTCTGTTGAAGGCAGCTGCTGAAATAATCATCCTGGTCCAGGTTCAAACAGAATACTGTTCTTGTTGTAGACTTTGCCACGCCAAGTTTCTCCATGGTGTTATGTATATTTAATTTAATTGTTTGTTAGTTTTAATTTTTTTAATTTCATTACATGCTACTGTAATGTAACATTGTATGCTGGACATGACCTTGTCCAAAATTGAGTTCATTACTGCTTCACCCGATTGGATTTTTTAAAATTTTATTTATTGTGAACAACTAATATACAGCTAAATTATTCTCTCTGTATATGTGCTTAACATTATGATCATTATTAATAGAAAAGGTAAATATGGTTCTTTAGGTCAAAGTTTTGGAGTTTCCTAAGTGAATTATATATAATCAAGTTTATTGTTTTCTAAAAATCTGACTCATTCTTAGGAGGCTATTTTCCATTAGGTAATGTTTTTTTTCTTCAATCAAATGTTAACAGTGACCTGAGGTCATGTAGAGAACTATATAATCTTGTGCTGTTGAGGACTTGGTCATTTATGTCTTAACATCTAGCACATTCAAGTTGTATTATGTTGTGATCAGATGGAGTGAATTTTATTTTCTTCAAAGTAATGAATTCAATTGATTATTTTCTCTGGAAATGATGCAATTCTTGGATAAAGACATTCGATGGAATTTATACTGAATTGAAACCTGGAATTATATTACTGTGATTCAACAAAAGACTGTTGACACATCAATATTCTGTAAGCTATAACAGTCGTGTCATTGCCTTACATTTTTGGATTTCTTTGGGACTTGTACTGAGTTTTATTCAGGACTTTAAATTACTAGGACTTGTGTCTGTAATTATTTTGGGATTTAATTTGCAATACCATGAGTTACTTTGTCTCATTTTAACTTTGTATTCCAGGGAATAAATTATAATTGCTAATTTTACAAAGCTTGTTGTCTTTTACTCTTTTCTGTTACTTATTTTAAGATAATAGACTCATAACAATGGAAGGCCCTAAAGCATTTTCAGTGAACAACAAAGATACCAAGACCATCAAAAATGAAATAAATAAAACTTTTGCTTCTATCTATACTTGACTTGGCCCAGGATGGACCCTTTCTAGATGCAATGAAGTTCACAAAGAGGTTAACCTGTATCAGCCTGTTGTGTTGAGTTATATGTTGTAATCCACTGCGGCCATTGATAAGTGTGATAAACAATGACGGCTGGTGTTTTGAATGGTGATCTTCATGTTGTATCCTTCAGATAAAAATACAGTTCTGCCTCGAAAATACTGACAACACCTGGGTGAATTTGAGTTTGAAAATATAGAATTTCCTGTACAAGTTAAGACATCAGCATGTTTTAATGACTTGACATTGACATTTCCATTCCTGCACTCAAATAGAACAGTGATCTTAAGCTGGTTTGATTATTTCCACATTCACAAACAAAATTCCACACAGGTGGTTTAATAATGATCTATTATTGTTGAGCAACACAGATGGCCCAGAAATATTTATCAAATCAATAGAATTTATTGTAAAGTGGATCCAGCAACAACTTTTCTTGCCCATGGATGGCCGAGAAATATTTATCAAATCAACAGAAGTTATTGTAAAGTGGATCCACCAACAACTTGACTTGCCCATGGATATAATTATGATTGATGGTAACATCTGCAAGATTTCCAGTAACTCAGTGTGATGGTCCCTTTAAGACCAATCAAACAGTTCATGATCCCTGTCATATCATTCATGTGTACAGAGGAGCTACACACATGCATGCAGCCTGCATCTATAAATTTAACCGGGCAAAACAATAAGTCCAGCTGTGTTTCATAACATGTGCAGGTATGACTTCATCATAGAGAAAATCACAACATAACACGTGGCAATTAGTGCAATTCCGAGAAACAAGGAAAATAAACAATATTTCAGTTGGGTCAGCTGCAGTTCATTGACTCACTGCAATTTCTCAGTTTAAGCGTGAATAACTCATCAACAACTTTGGAAGGCCATAATCCCATTATAATCACTTGTTGGTACCACTGTGCTAATGATGGAAATCTTGGTTTATTTACTCACAAAGGAATCTACTTTTATGAGTATATGATGGACTGGAAAAGTTTTCTAAAACTCGGTTACCTTTGATTAAGTCTGACTATGCAGACCAGTACAATGTCTGGTCTCTATTTGGTTTTCAAAATCTTAGTGAATATCACAACTTTTATTTGCATAAGAACGTGTTGTTATTCACTGTTGTCTTTGATGCAATTTGCAATACTTTCATGCACTTGCTAAACCCTACTACTTTCATCAATAGGAATGGACTTGGATGCTCTGTTATTGATAATGCACATGAATTTGGAATCTGAGTATGACAGCAATAGCAAATGTTGGGTACATCTTTGAAGTCAACATGAAGTACCTGATACGCATCACAGTACACACAATAACTACAGACTGGCTATGAAAGCACTGTCAGTAAAATGTATTGCCAATCAGAGCAAGAAATTCTGGTTAAATTTGATGAAACTTATTTGCATTAGTGTTTCCATATTAGATTTGTCCAAGCTGCTCATGTATGAGTTCTGCTATGACTAAATCAACCATGTTATGGTAACAACATTAAGAAGCATGTGTTAATGACTCATGGATTCATTGCCGATTCACTTTACCACCAAGGACAGCTAAGCAGTATTATGTGACTTAAATATGCACTATTTGTATATAAGTATTTTAAAATTGTTTTAATTCATTATATACTGTGGAAAATGTAACACTGTAATTTAGTTGCTGATCTTGTCCAAATCAGGGACAAGTTTGTAAACAACTTCTTTTTCTCAGAGTGAAAATCGTTATATTAAGTAAAGTCAAGAATATTGTATTTTGTATAGCTAGGTTACATGATGATTGTCATGTCCTTTATTGTGATTTTGGTGGAATTCCTTGAATTATAAGTAAGATACTTTTAGAACAATGTACTTTTGACCCTTACCTGGTATCTCTTTTTACATCTTAGTTTATAAATATGAATCTTGATTATTTTTTCAAATTAGCCATTTGCGTTTTAAGATCTTAGGAGTATCAATTGTATTATTGTTCTATCCAGTAATTCATTTTGGCTGGAATTCATTCAATTTATTCAACTGAAGTCATTTTTCTATGACAATACAAAGTGCTGTTAAAAACTAACATTCTTGGAAATAGAGACATGAATTTATAGTAAACTTTCTCATAAGGATATATTCTTGGACTGTATTATTGTACCTTACACTGGCTATCCATTAGATCCAGAATCAAACACAAAATTTGTTCTCTGTGCAACGTTTCACTGACGGACTCCAGTCCAACATATCTATCTGGCCT
The DNA here is from genome assembly GCA_029339505.1 of Unio delphinus. NCBI lineage: Eukaryota > Metazoa > Mollusca > Bivalvia > Unionida > Unionidae > Unio > Unio delphinus. The sequence continues at coordinate 5,190,214 of JAQISU010000174.1, forward strand.
CACCCATGTGTACACACCAGCAAGATACTTACGTTCCTCTTTTGACAATCATATACATGTACTCATTATTCCCATTATGAAAATGAAGTAATAGGACAGCATTCTTTTGCATACCAGGGCCCAACAATGTGGAATGAACTGCCCATTGAAATTAGACACAAAGACACAGTGATCCTTTAAAAGAGTGTTCTTAAAACTCACTTTTTTTTTTACTGCAAGAACAAACTTAAAGACTAAATAATGTTTCCTACCTTAAATATATTCATCATTTTTATGTTTTCTAATTTCATGGTGTTTTTGCTTTTTGTTTTTTGTAGTTATAATCATTATAAATGTTGTAAAGCACTTAGAGTTTCTAAAGATTAGGCGCTATATAAAGTACCCATTATTATTATTATTATTATTATTATTATTATTGTCATTCAACAAAAGACTGTAGGCACATCACTAATATATGGACCACCAGAGGCACATCCACACTTTCAGCATGAAATTTAATTTGGATTTCCAATAATGTTTATTCAAAACTTTAATCATCAGGACTTGTGCCTGTAATTCTAGGATTATTTGGGATATAATTAGCAATACTGTAAGTTCCTGTTCACTCTGTATTCTAGTGAAATAAATAATTTGTAAATTTTACAAAGCTTGCTGCTTCTCACTCTTCGTTTTAATTACTTATTTGAAGAACATATAGAGTCAAAATAGCAAATATTTGTTGATGAATTTGATACCAATGAGTACCTGAAGGATCATGCACTGCCTGGAAATGCTAACAAGGAAGTACTTGATTATGGTTAGTTTTGGTAAGAATCTTGTTTATGGGTTTTTGCTGAATTGCATCAGCAGGTTCTGTACCTACTGCACATGTTCAATGTTCATTGTTCAGTATTGAAACGATTGATTGAAGTCACACCATCCATTCTCTGGGTAAATCGTACTGGTGCACAAATAATCAGTTCACAAGTGTGTGATTCACTTGTTCTATTTACATCATGATTAAGATTTGCCTGCCAATGATGAATCCATGTATGATATTGTGCCAATAACGGCTCAGAGAAATTCTTTATCTGGATTGACCTGGAAAAGCCATGACAATGTCAATGAGTGGCTCAGGTACTTAAACATATTTTAATACATCTGCAACAATTGTTGAATCTTTTGATATCAGCAGCATGTCTTCCTTGAATCTGGTAGCAAACATATGCATGTGTAGCATGCATTTGCAATGTTTGTACATGCACATACCCAATTGTGTGTTGATGCTGCATGCTACTGACATGATCTCCCAAACAAAGCATAAAATGGTACCCATAATCATCAATGCACTGACATACATCTCATGCCCAACTTGAATGCAATCTCAGGACAGGCCATCACAGAAAGAACTGCCAGACTGATTGTCAATGGAGGCCAAGATTACACTTGAATGATCATAGATCCTCTTGTGGTGTGCACTGGAGGCAAAGTCTCAGTATAATAAACATGACTATCAAATGCATAGTGTCTGGACCATGTCCACAATTTGTAACAGTACTTACAGTTCATGGAAGTGTGAAACAACCATTGGTAACTTAAAAGTCACCAGCTAGATAACCAGAACATAGCTGGCCAAACAAGGATTGTGGGAAATTGACCTACATACAACAAAGAAATCATAAACAAATTTATAGTAGCCTATATTGTGACAATAAGGCTAAATGTGTTTATTTTCCTGATCAAGCTTAATACCTGGCAATTACTATAAAAGTCCATAGTGATTGATATCTTTCATCTGGAAGTTTCTTGATGACTGTTAAGGTGCAGAGCATTAAGTAATCAGTATTGAATAGACTTTGGTTAAACAGAATTAGTATTCAATTTTATAATAACAATATATATTTAATTAAAGATCAATAAATGTACATATATGCCTTGTATGTCTTCTACTATAGGACAAGTCAAATACATGTAGCTCATGTAGGTATGTGCTCTGAGTCACATTTTGCAACTCAAAGTACCATTTTCGAAAATTGTATTACACTTACCTTTAAATGGCATTATTAACTTTTTTGTGCATTGTCCTTCAAATTTCCATTGAAGATTATTGTATAAAGTCCCAATACAATGCTTAATGGCAAATTACATGACAATGTACTTCAACATTTATAAGCATAGTTCAGCAAACCACATTATTCCTATTAAACTGGTTTTTGTTGTACACTATACAAGAGAATGTACTTGTGGTAGGGAAAAAGTTGTACTACAAACATAACCAGATACAAGACAATGTCAGCATTCATAAATAAAGCCTGGGAAAACACTGGCAGGAAAAATAAACACAAAAGTCTAATAAATTGGAGGCAGTTATGTAACCTCATATTTATCTTCTGCATTGTATGTCATGTCATTTATTCATAATACCTATTTTCCCCATACAAATATATTCCTTCATACATGTAAAAGACTGTAGAAAGACAGCTGTCAGTTCAAATTTAATTTAGTTCAATTTACATCATTTTCAAGAAATGTCATATGTACAAACGAAGAATAGAACGTATTATATGTTATTCCACTAACCCATTCATAGTAAAAGATCCATAAAGGAGATGTATGAAAACAGATGTGACTTCTTGTTCACATGATCATACCTTGATTCACCCTGCACTAGTAATAGTTCAATTCAATATTAACTTTCTTGACCCAGTTTATTGCCGAACTGCCACTGTCACAGTCCATAGCAAGCAATAATTTTCATCTTGAAATTTTGCTATGACATTAAATGAGCAAATTTTTTTAATAGCGACTAAATAAATTCTATAATAATTTTATTAGGATTAAATTTTAAAACTAAGATTAATTTTAACATTTATATCACGAAATGCGCTTACATGAACAGTGAATTTTACAATATAGAATTTCGCGCATGTTTGCCCCTGAAGCCCTTCATTAACCTTACTAGTATTACAGATTTTTATAAAAATATATTAAAACAATATAAACTTGATAATATATATATATATATATATATATATATATATATATATATATATATATATATATATATATATATATAATGCCACTTGTAGGTGTGTGGATTTTGTTACGACAGAACAAATCACGAAATAAGGTTACTCTCAATTACTGTCACGCTTTGTTGCATTTATTTTGCTTTATGATTAATTATACATGTGTATACTTACTTTTAACCATAATGTATGATGAAATAAATGGACACACACGTAAAATAGGCAAGATAGCTATAAATATGTCCTAGATCAGGAAATTAAAACGGCGTTTCGAAGGACAGTATGAAATTGTTTACGTGAACGTTCCTATCTCAACATTGAAGAATTCCGAATGGACTGGTTTCAAGTACTAATTCTATAAGTCTGATCACCTGATTGATTCTCAATATATTCGTATTACTTTACGAAAAGTGATAAAATGTTTCATTACTTTTTACAATTATGTGTCATGTATTATTTATTATTTCTCTTGAATTGATAAGATAATCAACATCGTTCAGTATCTTAAAATTTCCAATATTTTTGTAAAAACTTTATTTGTCAGCATCAATTTATAATTGTAAAATATGCCATTTTCTTTTAACTAAGTTAATTTCAAAAGCGAAATTTAAATTATGTCCGCTTTTTCAAGTATTAACAAAAACTATTATTCTAAATTATAATGTAAATTAATGAAAAATAAATACAATTAACATGATAATATTTTAATAACATGGTTAAAAAATAAATAACATGCGATAAATATAAAATTAAACATAATAATTCATTTTAAAAATAGTATTTAATATAATATTTGTATTAAAGTTATATTACTATCAGTATTATGCAAATAAAATTAAAATTCTATAATTTGGAGTGCAGTGGACTATACATATAGTTCCCATTATTAAAATAAATTACATATACACATGCATTTGTAATTTATTTTATCAAAGAAATCAAAAAAAAAAAAAAATTGGAACTTAGACGGTGAATTCAAAATGTTTTCTTTAACCGTTTTATTCAACAGTCATTTCCTCTTTGATGTTCCCATATAGATGACAGGGAGCTATATAACAATTATCTTTCCAATAGTGTGAAGGGGTAAATTTCTGGCGATCTAATAAGAATACATTAATTGAGACCAGAGAACAATTAATTAGATCTTTAGAAAACAGATGCGTATAAATCGCCATACTGCCAGGTTAAAAATGTCCTTTCGAGCGGAGAATGCTATTCTTAATTAAGCATTTGTTTAGACATCACCCAGACGGACTATTAGGGACACGGCGAACGTTATTTTCATGGTAAGTATTCATTACAACCATTGCCATCCTGGAGATCATTTTCCAGTTCCTGGACAAGTCAGCGAAGGAGCGGATGCATAAATACGCATGTAAGTACATAGAAGGTAGATTTTTTTATAGGTGGCAAATGGATATAACTCTTAACCTTACCGTAATTGACGGAAGTATCCGGGAGTAACCAAATTGGAGCAATGACGTCACACTATTTGCGGAAAATAATCTTGCCCAAATTGTATGTAATATGGTGTCGTGTTAGCATGAAAACTTCCGTTAAGCATCAGACGCGCGGACGAATAAAGGTGTTATGGACACCCTGGTCGCAATCGGGTTAGAAATTATAAATCAATGAATGAACTGAATAAGATTTATTGACTTTTATCTTGTTTATACTTTTCGTTACTGAAATCAGCAGGGGGGTACAACCAAAGGGGGATATATACTCACACTGTAGTGTGTTCGTGTCGTCGTTGGATGTCCTCGTAGATTTTTTGACATGTGCGTCGTTCTGCTGCCGATCGATATTATTTAACGCGAGTTCTAGTGAATGTAAAGCAATGCCGTTGACATTGTTGAGCTGGCAACTAATCTTATTTTTGGGGTGAAATCACAGTGGTCGTATTGAATTCAAAATTGTCGAGAACATTACGCGAGTTCGACATCGTGCCGTTGTTGTCTACGTTGTGTGTGCCGTTGTCTACGTGAGAAGTTTCGTTTTGAGATCGGCCAGCGCTCGACCTGATCTTGGATTATATTCATAATTATGTATTTAATTTGCTGTTGCAAATTTTAGTCCAGTGAGCAAGAAAGAACCTCCTTTCCGAGAGAGCAAATACTATAGACCGGTCCTTTATTTTTTTTTTTTTAACCAGATCCTTTTCCGTACCGGTCAACCCTAATCCGATATTTGTTCGGCAATAAAAACCAGTCAAAAGCCTTTAACGTTCAGGATCCGGTACGCATGTTTGCAGCGAGCCAGTTGTCCAACTTAACAAGATGGTAAAGATTTGTGTGGAGTACATATATAATATCATTAGTTGTTGGTCTTTGTTTTGCTTTAGATAAATTACTGACATATTTTTAGACGTTCGAAAATAGTTCGGTGCATTAATCACAAGATGAACTAGACTTTTATAGTATACCCCCACCTCCATTTCCAATTTATTTACTTGTAAGATGATCGAAGACATTCATCTCTGTCATGAAAAGGGAAACTGTTAGCGACACCAACACCCCTTTCTCCAATTAATATGAGGTGATTAGCTGGCTGAGGTCGAAATCGTACTCCAGAAACAGATGCTCGATTACGATTACAGGTTGTTCAGCACTAGTTTTACATGTAACACCTTGTCACTGATATTTATAGTTTTGGGTGTCTAGTTCTTATTAAATAATTAAAAGAGTTGTGTAGCATGTGTTTTGATCGTAATGAAAGTTGATTTTTCAGGAATATCTCATTACTGGCAGCAAATAACAAATTTCTACAAATTAAAGTCAGAATGTTTTAGTCAGCTTTATTTTGATGTCTTTTTTTCTAATAAATTCAAATTCTCGAAAAGAAATAAACATGTTTTCAAGTTTCGTCGGCCTACATTTCAGTTGGCTGAAATGCAATGGAAGCAGGAAATGCTGAAATCGGTTTAAGTTGAAGTATACCAGGGATGGTACTGGATTTTAAAAAGCTGTTGCCCAAAAAAATCGCAAACCTCAATATTCTGTCGCCAATTTTCAAAGTGTCGCCAGAACAAGTAGTTTACATTTTTCCAAGTGTTAATTTAATCTATTAATGTAACAGGCAATGAAAATTACAAAAGATGGGTTAGTTAATACTTTAATTACAACAAGCATTAACAAAAGTGTTACATGAGGATCTGTCGCGATTTTAGGGCTGCCCACTTGTTGAATGCAGTTTCAAAGTCTAACTTTTCACATCTGTACATGCTGATTCTCATTAAATTCTCAAGAGATGAGATGCAGAGTTTATTTCTGATGTCAGCATCGTGCATCACCATTTGTGCACGTGTATGACTGTTGTTACCTGAAGAAAAAAATGCATTATCAACTTTAGTTGACATTTTAATAATAATAAAACCCTATGATTGTACATTTTAATGTAAGATAAGTGACCTATAATACGACCATTGATTGTATGCATTCTGCAATTAAATGCCCCCCCCCCTCCCCTTTTATGGCTTGCTTCACAAAGCTTGTAGTGAATTGCTTCTTAAATCCCATGAATGATCACTGAATGCTGTATAAATTTTCTTGACAAACAAAATAGGATCTTCATTCCCATGAATGAAACTTGCACGAGTCCAACCTGGTAATATTGGACCGTATATATGAGCATAAATTCTAAGGGTGTAATGATATACCGATTTACCAATATATTGCGATACAAAATGCCCGATACGGTGTATCGCAATACGAATATAGTAATACCAGTATACCGCGTTTTTTTTTCATCGACATTAGCCCGTCCGGAGGACCGGAACTAGCTTTGAGCACACCAATGTCTTGTATTAGGCTTAACGTAGTTACCAAAATGGCGGCTTCTTTGTATGAGCTACTGAAAAACACGAGCAAAGAGTTCTGTTTGGAATAATTTTTCACTAAAAAGGGAGTTTAGCACTAATACAGTTGACAAAACTGTCGCTGTGTGTAATATGTGCAAAACTGAAATCAAGCACGCAGGCGGTACAACAAACCTCTCGACTCATTTACGACGTCACCATCCATCAGTACTTTCCATAAGTACTGTGCAACAGAGTGACACAACCTCTAACGCAACAACCGAAGGTTCCATTAAAAGTGTACGTATTGTTTCAGATCGACAACCAAAGATTGCGGATATGCTAGGTGCACAGAATAAATACAAATCTTCATCCCCAAGGTCCACAGCTATCACTCGTGCTATTGCTAGTTTCATCATTCACGATGTGCAGCCGTACATTGTCGTATCAAACAAAGGATTTCGAAACCTGGCATTGGTGCTTGATCCATGATATGTTGTGCCATCTAGACAGGTCTTCTCTGAGAAAATTATCCCAGATATGTATTTACATGTCAAGGAAGACGTAAAAGCATGCTTTCGCTTAGCATCTAAAGTTGCATTAACAACTGACAGTTGGACTTCCAGAGCAACTGAGTCATATGTTACAGTAACTGCATGTTTTATTTCTCTTGAGAGTTATGTGCTACAAACACGGGCTCTACATGAGAGTCACACAGGTGCAAATATTGCTGCAGTTCTGTTGTCAGCTGTTAATGAATGGGGAATTCCATCCAATCCTCCACTGGTAACTGACAATGCTTCAAACATGGCTGTCGCAGCATCAGAAGCAGGATGTAACCCACATATTGGTTGCTATGCACATACTTTAAATTTAGCTGCCCAGAAAGGCCTGAAAATCAATGATGTTAGCAGACTTCTTGGCAGGATCAGACGAATTGTCAGCTTTTTTCATCGCAGTGCTGTTGCTGCAGAAATACTCAGAGACAAAATTGAGCTCCTAAATTTACCAACACACAAACTAATTCAAGATGTTTGTACCCGATGGAACTCAGCAGCTGACATAATTGAAAGGTTTCTGGAAATACAACCAGCTGTATATGCTGCCCTAGCTAGCAAAGAGGTGTGCAGTGTGAACAAAGATGTAAGTACCTTGTCGGAAACTGATATTAGCAATGCTGTAGAAGTATTGGCATGTTTGAAACCACTACAGACAGTCACAACAGTGTTGTGCACAGAAGAATCACCCACCACATTCATTATTCTTCCACTGCAAAATCAACTGTTGACTACACTTTTGGCACCCTCAGATCATGATTCAACATTGGTGAAATATATGAAAGCAACTATTGTGAATGATCTGTCGACCAGATATGAAGGAAACAAGGATTTCCTCCAGATAGCAACTGCTCTAGACCCCAGGTTCAAAAACCTCCCTTTTCTGACTAACAACAGTCGACTTGAAGTCTTCAACCACTTGGTTCTGGCTGCATCCACTTCTTACGAACAGAATCAGCCAAAGACAGTTAAACAGGTATGCCAACAGGATTCAACTACTGATGTTCCACCTCTTCCTGCATTACCAGCCTTGTTAGCTGAGGATATCGGCACTACATCTCACCAAATGAAAAGAATAAAGACAGATGAAGGCGCTTCTGACTCATCCACATTAGCTAAAGTTGACTCTGTTTCTGTCTTATCTACATTTGCTGACGCTTGCATTGCTGTAACAGATGCAGGTTCTTTTTCTCCAAAGATAACTAACGCTGGTCTTGCTTCCATTTTTAGAGATGTTTATGTTGTGAAATTGGAGACAAATACTAGGATTGTTCTTGAAAAAGTAACTGAAGAAATCGAGAGGTACAAGGATCAAGAGTCCATTCCTCTTGCCCTGAACCCATTACAATGGTGGCGTGATCATCAACATCAGTTTCCTGTGTTATCCAGTTATGCAAGAGAGGTGCTCTGCATATCAGCAACATCTGTCCCTTCTGAAAGACTTTTCAGCACTGCTGGATATATTCATTCAAGCCAAAGGGCAGCAGAGAATGTTGACATGCTACTAATTCTGAAGAAGAACATGACTATACCTTAATGTCTCCTTTGTAAACACAATGAACTCTGGACTTTGATGGATTCACTTAAGACGGCTAGGACACATAAACAAGTTTCTCTAGAAAATGTTAATTTGTTAATCCTTTGTTTCAAACACAGCTAAATCAGCTGACATCTTCCAGTTTTGTCCAGTTGTAAAAGACTTTGTTTTATCTAGTCACATTACATATTTTGTGTTCTTTCTTTTATTGGAGTAATGTATACTTTGACAGTGTTGCCAAGTTATAGATGAAAACAAAGGGTTTACATCAGCGATCAAATTATATTAATAGTTTAATTCTGATAGTCACAAAAAAAATGTTTCTAGTCAGCCAAATTAGGTTCTTCTGTGATTTTATTTCTGCTGCCTGTTAAGCAGTTAGTCTCTCAGGTTCAAACCAAGAAGTTTGGAATCACTGATATTATTAATTTATTATAATTTATAATATCATTCATTTTTTAAATCAAAGTAGGATATTTATCAATGTGATAATTTGTGATTATGTGTAGTTTTTCTTGTGTTTATCCGTTGTCATGATTGTACTGCAAGAAATGAATCTTAGATCATTTGATTTGAAGATTTTCTAATCAGGCAAAATAACTATATAACTCTTTTCCAGTATTTTTGTAAAAGTTTTCACATGTTGATATATATATTGTTTTCTGAACAACTGATGTTATTATTAGAGTTACTGGGTGTTTTGGTGGAATTAAAAACAAGATGGTTTCATTTTATTCTTCATATTTTATTAAATGCAAGGACATTGCTCATTATTTCAGTACAAAATATGCAAAATCAACATTCAAGTCACATATGCTAATAATGACCAATACGTATTGATACGTATCGCAATACAGACATGCCATATTGCAATATATTGCAATACGTTTTTTCCTGGCAATACTCACCTCTAATAAATTCACACTCAATTTAGGGATTGTTTCACTCCTGTATTTTGAGAAAAAAATAATTGTTTTTAATTATGCAAAACTTTTTTTGGTTGCTATTTCTTGTTGCGGAGTTTAAGTCTCTGCAGCCGTAACATTTGATTGATGGCAAAAGGAAAAGATAAATGAGTAAAATGCACAAATATTACTTACCCATCCTGGATTCATGTTAGGTGACACACTCCTTCTTCAAAATATCACAGCCAGTTGTAAATGAATTGATGAACTTTGCCTTGAAACATACATCACAGAACATCTGTTTTAACTTTTTATGATATCTCAGCCACGGACGCCCAAGTTTCCAACTGTCTAGAACTTTTTGGGAATTTTTGCCCCGTTCATCATAATGTGGTGTTGCACTTGAAGCACTACATGTAGATGATTTTGGACTGCAAGGTTTATCATTGGGTTCAGTGACTATATTGTCTGATGAATTTTCACTTAATCCAAACGCTGTTTATTTTGTTAACTTAGGATGAGATGATGAACACGCAATGTCTAACTTCTGTTTGCTTATGATAATGTTGCACTGCCAACAGATATAATTGTGATTGAGATTTTTTCCATTTGCTTTGTATTTATACACAGTAATCTGTACTTCAAAGGTTATCAGTTTTCTATGAAGGTTCAGCAAGATTATTGTATTGGTATATGTAAAATAAACAACAGAAGGATTAGCCATTCAATTAATTTTATCTGTTCTATTCACGTCTTCATAAGTTGGTCAGTTGTAGGTATAGTACTGTATCACAGCATACAGTACTCGGCCCAGATGTCAGCATAAGCAGATTATGATCTAACAATGCACTGTAAAGATGGGGTTGTCGATACAAACAAAGGATCGATTGTGTAATAGATTGATTCTAATGCATTGCTTAGTCAAGTTTGTGGCTTCCTTTCGTTCTCCCTTTTTTAATTTATCCAGTCCAAATCCATGATTGTTTGTACAAATTAAATAACCAAAATGTCTGTCACCCAAAAAATCGCCAGATGGGACATTTTTGTCGCCCATAAGGAAAAGAAATCACAATTTGCAACATTGGCGAAGCCCGGGACGATCCCTGGTATGCTTCTTTAACACATTAACCCCTGCTGCCTCAATAACTCTTTACACCTCCCTTATCTCCCGAGTGCCTCGATAACGGGGCTGAGTTTGCATAGCTTGTATCCCGAGCGATGAATTGAATCTGCGCAAACCATTGGTTGATTTAAAGCCATTTCCTAGTTATGTCAGCAGTTTAACCAATCAAATGTTAGCTTATATGGAGTGTACATTGCTGAAGAAAGGGGGAAAAAATTTGACTTTGATAGCGGCAAAATTAGTGGAAATATTTAGATTAGAAAATGAAGAAAATTATGAGAATCAGACGCTTGAAGTAGACTTTTATTTGACAGACTGGAGAAGTATTTAAACTAGGTTTAGTTTGCAATAGAGATGACAAGTGGAATTTGTATGTACATCAAATGGAGTGAATTTCATGTGTTGATGGTGTTAATTATTCAGTGTGAATTCATCATGGATTTTTATGGATTATTAATGGCAAGAGAAACATTGGTACGAAATTCATTTTATCTTTATGTGTCAGTTTTATTTTTGCATGTAGTTTGACATTTTTATACCATTTTGTACGTAATTTTATCAAGAACTGCTGTGCAAATTTTAGCTTAATTAAAGAAACGTAAATCTAAAAAAATAACATTACTCGTAGCTCTCTGAAAAAAGTCTGCAAGCCAAGTATTGTCAGCAAGTCTCAGGGATACAGGCACTGGTAAGGCTACCACTGCTCTAGGCGATCTCTGCAAGTATGCTGTCGGGGACTACCTAGCTGTTTGGCTCAGGGGTTAATGTGTTAACAAAATGAATAAGAAATAAATTAATATTCATCCTTATTACTGATTTTGGTGTTCCCAGTTGCCATCATATGAGCTGCCAAGGATGTGAGATATTCCTGAAAATTTGATTTGTAGTTCTGATATTAAACAACGTTGGAACACGCTGTACAGTGTTGTTTTTCGGTCAAGAAGACATTGTCATTCAAAACATAAATATCAGTGTCTAGGTCTTGCATGTAGAACTAATGAGCACTGATGATTATGATTACTGTTGGATTTTTTTGGGAAACGATTATGATTACAGGGGAGATGATTACAGTTACCTTTCTTTTGTTCTGTGCAAATATACCTTGTGTAACTGAAAAAGATGAGCTAAATTTTTAAAAAAATTAGCTTGTACATTGGACATGTAAAAGTGCCCATTCCGTATTGTAATAGTCAATCTTCATCGTCTTTTGTTTATGGAAATTTTAATTATTCTTACAAGTGTTAATCATATAAGTAATGATTTACTTGTAGTCGCGATTACACTATGCAATTTTCAGTTACACTGTGTTTGAAGGACGATTATAGAGTTTTTTTAAATCAGTGTACAGCTTACAGTGTAATCAGTTACAGTTGAAATGAATTAGAATAGTAATTGGCCCCCATGACTGCTCTGGATGATTCATTGCTAATTTTATTGTACTAACTCCAACAGTTAATGAAGGGTGACTAACAGGATCAGGTTGAAATCTGACCCCTTGCAAATGTTGTGCTAATTTATTTTCTGTTGGTACATTCAGAAACATGGTCATAGTGCTACATTTGATGCAGATGATGGGTGGTGTGTCCTCAGTTTATTGCAGTAACAATTGGAGTTAACAGCTCAAGATACTCTTGAAAATTTGGCTTCTAGAACAGATTATTATGGCTGTAAACTTTTCCCCCATTAGGATAGATGACTTGTATTGTATGAAAAGAGTATATTGAGTCAGTTGGCATTACAATGATAAAAACATTAATAGCTAAGGTTGTCATTTGTACCCCTTTACTAATTTTAAAAACGAGAAGCATCAAGGATATAAAAAATGCATGTGGTGATTTTGGAACTTAAATCTGAGTTCTTGAACCCTAGTTCTTTAAAGAGGTTGGGAAGTGTTGTTAATTCTTTCTGTCTGTGTTCTTGAAAGTTCCTAGTAAGGTTGGTAGTACTGTTCATGGCCAAGAAATAGTTAACAAGTAAGTCATCTTTGTCATGGTTGGTTGTCGTGTTTTTCAGCTTAGGTGTTAAGTTAATAGATTACCCCGGGATAGATTTTATTTTGTCCTATACAGTTTTAGAGTTAGATTTGAGGTTCATTTTGGAGCAGAATTGTTGCCAAAAGTTGTCTTTTTACACGTGGATGAAATCATTTGAGTATTGTTCATTTATATTTTTAATGGCTTTTTGTTTCTCTATTTGCTTTTTTACATTGATCATCCCACCATGGTACTGATTGTTTAATTTGTGGGGGATATTTAGGGTAACTGCATTGACTATAGTATTAATTACTTGTCATAGAATATTATTATATCTGGGTCTTTGAGCTGTTTGGTATTAATGGTGGGTATGGTATTTCTAAAGTTATCCCAATCAGTTTTGTCATATCATTGGGTGGAGCTTCATGAGGGTTATACTGAACTGATATTTGGAGGGAGATGATGATGGAGAAATGGTCGCAACCTGTGTTATCTTGATTAACCCACCAGTTTGTAAGTTGTGGTAGTTTGGGTGTCCATATAATAAGATCGATGGCTGAGAGGGAGCCATCCTCAGGATTAAGTCTTATTTTAGACCCACCATTAATTATGGTCCATTTTTCAGTTAATTTGCCTCTTTTATCCCACCTACTTTCTCCGCATAGTTCATTGTGGGCATTGAAGTCGCCACAAATTATTAGGTTTCCAGACTGGTTAGTGGAAATTTGTCAATAAGTTTCTAAAGTTGATTGGGATGTCATTGCCCCCTGGGTCATATATATTAGTTATTATTATATTATTCGATCCAGTGTTGACTAATACAGTTTGAATTTTAATTTTGTTATTGATGTCTATTGGCATTGGTTTGTTATAGTTTCAGAGTAGGACATGGATTCAGTTAGAAATATTGCAAGTCACCCTCCCTTTTTTCCATTGCTATGAATTTTGAATTTACCTGGTAAGTATCCAGAGATTTTAGGTATATGTTTCAGATTCTTTGGTAAGTGCATTTCCTGGAGCAGATTATATCAGGTTTATTGACTGTATTATGGATTTTGTGTATTAGTTCAGGTAGGTTTTTGGATAGACCCCTGCAGTTTGATTGCCAGATAAAAAGCTTTATTTTTTTGTTTTATTTTTCTTCATTAAGATTGGTGGTGGCTGTGATTATAATGGGTGGGGTGGAGTGTATGGGGTGGGCTGATGAGTTATTGTGAGTTTGCCATGATAAAATGTTGGTAGCACTTGAGTTTAGGTGTTCTGTTTCGTTTTCTAATGTGGTGGGGTTTGGTGTTGTTAGATTTAATTATCTCTGAAACGTTCAATTCACATCTGGCATGTGATGATATTTTGATAACTTTGGTGGAGTTGTATGAGTACACAAATCTAACAACCCACATTTTCAAAATGTTGTATAGAAAAAAATATTAAGTGAAAGTTGTTGTATCACATGACTACAACGTTGACTTTCTCTCTGCTTGATAAATCAGACTGGCCAAATTGCTGGTTTTTACAAAAAGTATCACACTTTCATTTAATATAATTTCAATACAACATTAAAAAGGAGTTCTTTGTTGATATCACATTACTATTGGACTTTCAATGTCGCCATTTGAGATTTGTAATGTCATGTGACTAGTAATTCAAATGGTAAGTACAGGGTCATAACGTTTATAATACTTGCCATTTGTGAGAAAATAAATCATTTTCATATCGATTTCATGCACGTATGAGTATATAACACTATTTTAAATTTGCTAGGTCCACTGGTAAGCGATTACCATATGTCGTTATGCATGTTGGCGCCAATTCCAAATTTTCAGTATGTACTTGCAATGACCACACACCCCAACCTAAATGTCCAAATATGAAAAATGGGGTGGGAATATTCAGAGGAAACCCGGATTAGAAAATGGACTGTTATTCATTCTAAGCCAAATTTGTAGTCAAAAATTGTTATCTCAGAGCTGAAATGAAATCTTGTCCCATGTATTATATACGTAAAAAACGATATGAGCCCCTGTATTAATACAGGATTAGAGACTGGTTTAACAAATTACAAGAAGACAAGATGATTTTACAGAAAATTCAGTCCTTGTTTATACAACAGTATAAATTTTTAAGGGTTTTTTTGTCAAAATTTAAATCAACCCATTTGAAAAGTTTTTTTTAAATAATGGAGTGTTAACCAGTTCCTCTTAAGAACCTTCCAGCTAACCTCACCTGGTTTAGCCCACCAGTCAAAGTGGTTTCCTGGGGTGTGGCTGCTGTCATATGTAAACAGCTACCAGGAACCACAGGTGAGAGTTGGGAATCAATGGAGGACCAATGTGGATGAACTATCCTTGGGAATGGGAAGGCATGACATGTTCTGACCATCAGCAGTACTACCTCTCCTTAAGACCCATAAACACTCAATACAAATGATGCAAATCATTATTATTTCTGTTGTTAGAACAGTGGTCAAATGGGCTTCATTTATGAAGATGATTCATGAAACAATAAGCTATCAGCAACACAAAAAAACTCAGCAAAATTAAATTTCATAAATTTGTTTGTGAACCACAGATGCAAGGTTGGAATGGGCTTTGAATTCTTTGCACAAACTGCACATCAACATTGGCATAAGTTATTCTAGATTTCAGAATGTCTGTGGAAATGGGGGCACCAACTGTATGTAAAATATTAAACATGTTTAATTGAACATTCAGATTTGGGTTTTTTATTATTATTTGTTGTTGTAAAAGGCTTTTAATTAATACATACATTTTGGGATGATTTTAGCCATGAAATTGATTGATTAAGAGTCAGTAATAATTAGACCATTTTGTTTACATTGCAGAGTTGATTTTTTGTTGATAAAGCATTAACATCCAAACTGGACCTAGGCATTTATTATCTGCTGTATTACTGTAAAGTTCTCATTAAACTTGAAAATATTATGTCACCTCCCACATTTCCCCAATGAAGAGATAAGTCCCAAATGCAACATTTTTTTAATTTTCTATAGAGAAGTGCATAAGTTCTGACAATGCTTATGTTATAATCACCAAGACAACTCTGTTCTGACAATGCTTATGTTATGATCATCAAGACAACTCTGTTCTGACAATGGTAATATTATGATCACCATTCTGACAATGCTTATGTTATGATCACCAAGTCAACTCTGTTCTGACAATGCTAATATTATTTATGATCATCAAGTCAACTCTGTTCTGACAATGCTTATGTTATGATCACCAGGTCAACTCTGTTCTGACAATGCTAATATTATGATCACCAAGTCAACTCTGTTCTGACAATGCTTATATTATGATCATCAAGTCAACTCTGTTCTGACAATGCTAATATTATTATCACCAAGTCAACTCTGATCTGACAATGCTAATATTATGATCACCAAGTCAACTCTGTTCTGACAATGCTAATATTATGAACATCAAGTCAAGTCTGTTCTGACAATGCTTATGTTATGATCACCAAGTCAACTCTGTTCTGACAATGCTAATATTAGTGATGGGAATCGGTCAGAAATTC
The DNA here is from genome assembly GCA_029339505.1 of Unio delphinus. Classification (NCBI taxonomy): domain Eukaryota; kingdom Metazoa; phylum Mollusca; class Bivalvia; order Unionida; family Unionidae; genus Unio; species Unio delphinus. Next base: position 5,206,653 of record JAQISU010000174.1, read on the forward strand.
ATAATCGATAATTGGTTCTCCTTAACCAACTGATCATCGATTATAATCGGTTACTAAGAGCAAATTTTAATTTTTGTTACACAGTTATATCTTTGATCAAGAATTCAATATGTTTATAAATATACAGGAGTAATCTATTTTAATGACATGTATACTTTAACCTGACAATAATATTACAAAAATACATTGTGTTACTTTTGTTCTACAACTTTGTTAAATGAATGCAACTTTTTATGGCTGATCAGTCAGTCATATGTAACTGAAATACTGCTACAATCCCCCGAAATTCTTTCATTCATTCATATGTGATGTGTCTATAATTTAAAGTATAGAAGGACATGATTTTCTTGTTTGTAATTGTTTATAAATACTACAAAAGATGTTGCAAGTTAACTTAAACAAATCAACAAAATGTGTTTAAATTTTATTAACTCGACAATTTAACAACTTGAACATGTAATAATGACTATATGTTCTTAATAATGAATTGTAAGACTTTTTATTTGTAGTTGTGAAGCGATTAATAAATTTCAGGTCAACTTTAGTGGCTGGGAGTTTTACTAACCTTTGTGATTTGCATGCACCTAAAAAGTTGTCTCCCTTTACACACAATCGATTATGGAGTTTCACAATCGATTATCTTATCGGTTTACTCAACCAACTGATGATCGATTATAATCGATAATCGGAACAACACTAGCTAATATTATGATCATCAAGTCAACTCTGTTCTGACATTGCTAATATTATGATCATCAAGTCAACTCTGTTCTGACAATGCTAATATTATGATCAAGTCAACTCTGTTCTGACAGTGCTTATATTATGATCATCAAGTCAACTCTGTTCTGACAATGCTTATATTATGATCACCAAGACAACTTTGTTCTGACCAAGTAGCTGAAGCAACCTCACCCTCTCAGCCACAGAAGTTGCCTGGGATACCGCCAGATTCATTTGTTCTCATTCAAGGAAACACGAACACATGTCCACAGACTTGTCATCCGTGTAGGTTTGGTACTATGACTGCCAATAGTAACCTCAACCTTTCACTTCGTTCCTCTCCCATTGCCATTGGACTTGGAAAATCGTTTTGTTGGGAAATTTTGTGTGTGTGTGTGTGTGTGTGTGTGTGTGTGTGTAATTAGGGTGGTGGTAGTAAGAGCTCATAGAATCCAGCCGGGAAGTTTGAAAAACAGTGCATCCAGTCTTTTGTGACTGTATAGATGAACACTAAGGACAGTTCAGACCCCTCTACTGAACTACTGAGACTAGCAAAGATTGCATCTAATTAAGTCTATATTTTGTCATCCTGTGGATTTTAAAGACAGAAACTTGATGTTGGTCTTTATTTAATGTGAGTGTGGTTATGTTTAAATGAGATGATGATATTTGAAAATGTTGTCTACCAACTGTTTCTTTGTGTGTAAAATGCTTCTTTTTTTCAGATTATATTTCCAATATTTTTCTTTAGACTTATATAAAAAGATTGCTTATTCTCAATAAGATGACCTTGCTTTTTTGGATCCTGGGCACAGGTCCCTAATGGGACTTAATAACACAAGGTTTTAGTCTAACCCTTCCACTCCCACTCTGGGAATATGACATGTATGTGGTTTTGTTGGAACACTTGGGTTAGGGGTAGTAATGATTGCTGCAGACGTTTAATATTTGCTCAGTATGAACACATGTAGAAATAATTGATTGATCTTCTTTTACAGAAGCCGATTATGTTGCATGGCCATGAGCGCTCCATAACACAGATTAAGTACAACCTAGAAGGAGATCTGATATTCACCTGTGCCAAGGACTCCCAGCCCAATGTTTGGTACTCCATTAATGGGGAAAGGTTAGGCAGCTATAGGGGGCACAATGGAGCAGTCTGGTGTATTGATGTCAATTGTATCCTTTCATATATATTACCTTTGTTATGTATTAGAGCTGTGTATAGAATTTTGCAACTTCATTCTGCTAAAACTGAAGGCCTAGCATAAATAGATGTTGAAAACTGACTCCGAGGTATGAGAGACTGGAGTTCTTTTGAGCTGATACTATCATTAATTATAGCTTCGTAAATAAGCTTGTGCATAATTATGCATGTTCATTTGCCAAACACCGTATCTGGTTGACAAATAACTAAAACTGTGGGTAGCCTTTGTAATATAAAGCACAATGTAAAGGTATCACTGTAACAATGAAGTGATAAAATGTCTTATCTGGGAGATTTCCTTACCTGCTTTTAGTTAGGGGAGGTGTGAGGCATCAAATCGGGCCTATCAATCAGTTTTTTCTTCCATCGTTCCGACATTTGTTTCTCCACAGTAACTTAATTTTTTAAAAATTTTGTCCAGGTTTGTTATGCAGCTAGATATTGTTGAGAATCTGAGGGTCAAGTTTGATCATTTGCATTCTGCATCATTAGCTGAGTTGTAATCCTGTTGTCAGACCCACCCATTTTTGTTTTGCACAAGAACTCTTTTGGATTACATCTAGCTTTGCTATGCCACTTTATATTATAAGACTTGCCTTTAGTTTTCATTACTGTAGCCCCTGATTTTCAGACCAGCTCTCTTTTTCCTGCATGATTTCAACCAGATTTGATGTCACATTGTCATTGATAGGGATTTGGCAGCCTTCTGTATCATTGTTTGGCAGTTACAGTCCTTGATTTTCACACCCACCAACTTTTATGCACAATAAATCTATTTCAGCCAGATTTGGATGCTACTTGATATTGATGAATTTTGGATGAGCTTGATTGTCAGGAACTGGTCATTGTTTTTCATGTTTATAGCCCCTGTATGTAAGAGCAGTCCAGTTTCTATTGCACACAGTAATTCATTTATTTTTGGATTTCATCCATATTTGGTATGTGACTTAATATTTATGAAACCATGGCTGAGTTTGAATGTCAGCATTCTATTTATTTTGAGTTATTTTGATTTTTTTAAAATTCGTGCACAATAAATCCTATGGTAATCAAGTTTGGGCTGCTGCTGGATATTACTGAAGTTTTTAGATATTTGTTAGCATTCTTCCTCATTAGTCACTTTTAGCCCTTTATCCACTTTATTCATATACAGCAAATTCATGAATTATTATTGGATTTCAGACATAATGGGTATGCTGCTGAAATTTTTTGAGATCTTGGTTGAGTTTAGTTTAACTCATCATTGTGAGACTTCTTGTACTCCGCAATTTCTTATCTGCACAATGTGCTACTGTTATGTATATTTAATTTAATTTAATTTATAATGTGTTTGTCATTTGTGATTGATGGTCCAGCTTTTGTCCAAATGACCGTTGTCACCTTTCTAATGTTTCCTTGAAATTAGGTTCACAGATTAGTGAAATTTTTCCATTAGAAGTTATTTGTTTTCCAGAACATTCTGTTGTGTTATAGGTCCTGTGACAACCGCTCCGGTGGCCCAGTGGTTAGAGCATCCGCCCCGGAAGCGGGAGGTCGTCGGTTTGATCCCCGGCCGAGTCATACCAAAGACTTACAAAAATGGTACTAACAGCTGCCTCGCTTGACGCTCAGCATTAAGAGGTTAGTGTTAGGACTGGTCGGCCTAGTGTCAGGATAATGTGACTGGGTGAGACATCATGCTACATGTCTGCGGCATGATGTCTTAGTGCTAGACATCACTAAAAACTGTCTCACTGCAGACATCGTAGCGATATGACTGAAAAATTGTTAAAGCTACGTTAAAAATTCTAATCAAACAAACAAACAAAAATAGGTCCTGTGACAGTTTCAATATGAAGAGGTTTTAATAAACAATTATTTGTTTCCTGATTTAGGTTCAGTCACTGGATCATTTACCATGAAGAGCTGTAATTTGAGAGGTTTTATTTATTTCAGTTATTCATTGGTATTACAAAGTGCTTTTTGACATTTTGGACTAAATAAAACACTACTTTGGGATCATTGTAAATTCATTTAAAGACATTTGGGATTATATGCTGATATATAATGACTATTGGTATATCAGCACATTCAAGATTATTAGCACATCAGCACATTCCATACTGGAATTTATTCAAAACATTATGAACTTTTTAACTTGTGTTAGAACATATATGATTCATTGGAATTCACATTACTGTGAGTTCTGTTAAATTTTCACTTCATATTCATGGGAAATAACTTGTATTGAATTTTACTGAGCTTCTTGGTTTTTGCTTCTTTCTGTTATTTAGTTTAAGACCATATAGTTGTAACACAACACACAATTATACAAGATAAGTCAGCAGAGGGCAGTAGCTGATCCTAACACAACACACAATTATACAAGATAAGTCAGCATAGGGCAGTAGCTGATCCTAACACAACACACAATTATACAAGATAAGTCAGCAGAGGGCAGTAGCTGATCCTAACACAACACACAATTATACAAGATAAGTCAGCAGAGGGCAGTAGCTGATCCTGTTAATTATCCAACACTTATAGGATTTTTTCAAGACATTATTTTTCAGTCCAAGTTGTTTTCATCATTATATTATGTTAACCCTTAACACTGAATTAGGGGATACCACTCAAGTTTTGTCAGGAAGTGCTGATAACACATGCCGATTATGGGATTGTGAAACAGGTATGATTATTAATCATCTTTGGTTCGTCTGAGCTGGTCAGATTTATTTCTACCACTTATCAAATGGTTTCAGAAAATTTACTTGACTCACCTACATTTGTACTTATTTTTTGATTATATCTATGCATTTTAATCCATTAAAAAAAATATGATTATTTCATCAAAGGGCTTATTTTTATTGTTAAATTTTGGGTCAAGGTATCTTATATTTACTATTTCTTTCTCCTATACGACAATATTAGTACTTCCATCTGGTAACCGCTCCAGTGGCCTAGTGGTTAGAGCATCTGCCGTGGAACGGGGAGGTCGTGGGTTCAATTCTTGGTTAAGTCATTCCGAATACTTACAAAAATGCTGCTAACAGCTGCCTTGCTTGGCGCTCAGCATTACGAGGTTAGTGTTAGGACTGGTTGGCTTGGTGTCAGAATAATGTCACTGGATTGGACATCATGCTACATGTCTGTGGCATGATGCACCAGTGCTAGACATCACTATAAACTGCCTCACTGCAGACATCATAGTGATATGACTGAATTTTGTTTAAAGGCTACATTAAAAATCCTAAACAAACAAAATAACTTCCATCTGGAACAATAGAAAGGAACATACTGTAATTCAGAGTTTTCTCTAACCTTTTCTCTCAAGACTTGATCAACTGATAGAACAAAGTATCCCAAATCTGTTCTTATAATTTGCACCCTGATTAGTATGGATCTTCTCATGGCATTTCCATATTGTGATAGAGTGGAGACTGTCAAACAGCTCTCATTTTTTAAAATTTCATTCTTATTTCTTTTTAAAGTGACCTTTCCTAGTAGAATATTGGCAAATGCATAAATTTTATAAGGTCCAAACTGTCATGAGACTTGATTAAATCCTGAATTTGTCAAATTCATTGATAAATACATTAGTTGGCTGAGTAAGTTTGCCAGTTCTAGTTCCAATTAATGGGGACAAACATGCAAAACTGAAATTGGAATTGTGAAAAACTAGTCTTCCATCAGGAACTGCTATTATTCACACAATTTAGAACTGCGTATTGTGTTTCTACTTGACACTTTGCTGTACAAACTGAATAGGAATCTTATTTGTTAATCGTCTCAAATGATGTCACATCCTGTTTGTGTGGAAGGGAGCGAACAAATTTGCAGCATTGTTCTTTCCATTTGATCTCAAAATACATGACACATTTTTTTGTAATGAAATGTTTGAGCAAATACAATATATGCAAATAAAACAAATAGTATGGAAAGATTGTATACACAAACTATTAAATATCTTATTTACAATGAAATTGTGCAGGTTGGGTTTTTTGGTCCTCTTTAAGGGTTTATTTTGCAAAGTGGAGAATCTTGTGTAATTGGGGGGCAATAGGTAAAAATTTAAAATTTGGATCTTGGCTGTCCCTTTTAATAGCTGTTGCAGATTTACTTTTCATTCTTTTTGTGGGGAGAAAATGCTCGGTGTCCACTATTAAGGACTATATGGCACCCCTTACTGACACTATCAAGTTCTCTAGGCTTCTGTCATTGTGATATAGAAAGCTCTGAAAAGGAAAATTCCCATAAATTATTAAATCCAGAACCAGAAATCGGTGGGAAATACTTACCCTACCACTGAGAATATGAAGGAGGACACAACTTACTGAAGCAAACCTGCAATTCTTTATACAATCATAAGAAACAATTACTTTTATTATGTCATTTAGTGCTTTCTTCACAAAGATACAATGATCCTGTACACATGAGCTTTGTTCTATAGAAAACAAAACCATCATATGTGAAAAACTATGAGGGATACCATAGAGACCTAATGAATTATCATGTATATTGATAGTAGTATAAATACATTAAACTTGTATAAATCAAGCTTGAAAACAGTTCATATCTGCAGATCCATCATGTGTCATAAGACTGAATCATTTCTCTATTGGAAGTTCATGTTCTCTACAATTTTATGTGTTAATTGTATAAATTGTATAATTACATTGTTATGGCAAGTTTCTTAACAAGTACCACCTTTGTACTCCCCAAAAGAAGTGTTCAATCTTTCAATTCAGCTACAGGAAGTGTATGTGCACTTCCTGCTAATGGGTAATCATTGGGGGAATTAGGGTGGGGCAAAGATGTGACTTGGCTTATAGAGATAACAATTCTGCATGCTAAATGCAAATAGAAACTACTTTTCTATGTGCAGGAGTGTTTTAAGGCTAGAGTAATCTTATTATTTCTTTTATATTGTCTTTAAATATTACAGATGTCATTGTCGATGAATACTGCTAATTATTGTCAAAAGACTTTGCAATTACAAGACATTTAGACTGTTTGCATGTTATGATTATTTGATTACATATATTTGTAAACAAAAATTTCACCGCTTCGGTGCAATTAAAAATCATTGAAGAGATCAGTTTAGTCAATATAAGATTCAATTTCTTTGATGTCCTGACATTCTTATTGAAAAGAAAATATTGAATATATATATAATGATCACTACTTTGTATCCACTACAGGTAAAGAACTAGCAGTCCTTGAAACACGGACAGCTGTTAGATCATGTGGTTTTTCATACAGTGGAAGGACATTGATGTACACCACAGACAAAACTATGGGTCAGCCTTGTGAAATTCACATCTATGATGTCAGAGACTCAACACAAGTGTGTAAGTACCATAAATTTCAAAGATTATGTTTCTTCATTGATTCTTACATAATGTGTAAGAAATTTTAAGCCTTTCATAGCTGAAGCAAAGATGTTAATCATGTGTTTTAGCATGTTTTTGGCAACAAAAATGTTTGCTTACAAATGGTCTCTCTGTGGATATGGATAGAGAGAGTTTACTTCTTCCAGAGCATTACATGCAAATAATATATTCATCAAAGTGGGGAGTCAGTGCATTGTTGTTATATGAACACATTTCATGATTTCTTGATTCGTCTACCATAGCATTATATTGGAAAACAACACAGACTGAGATCTGCAGTGTGCATTACACAGTTTAACAAGTGTTCAGCATGTAGAACATGTGGAGCATGGACTGTTACTGAGGACAAAAAATGCCTTTGCCATAGTTGTACATTTAGTACAGATTTGTATGCTACACCAGAAATATAGAGGGTCCTTTTGTCACACACCTTTCATACTTCTGTCCTTCTACCCATCCCATCTTTATGGTGTATTTTGCATTTGGTTTATTTTAACATACAAGGTCAGAAAACGTTTGGATAACGCATGGTATCCGGTTAAAAGCTTGTCACTCATCTATATTTTGTGCTTCAGTGACTAAAGTCAGGTTTCACATTTAATTTAGTTTCCTTGCACTTTTGGCGATTAAGTTGGTCAACTTTGTGAATATATAATTGGTGACTGTAACACCTTGCAAAAGTGGGGAGTCAATGCATTGTTGTTATGTGAACACATTTCATGTTGTTTTTTCTTCACAGCCAATCAAAGTCCTGCTATGGTGATACCTAGTGAATCATCAAAGATTACAGCTGCAATCTGGGGACCTTATGAGGAATACATTATCACAGGGCATGAGAATGGAGAGATCTGTCAGTTTGATGTAAAGGTCTGTACAAATCTTGGTTCACCCTCAGACAGTTCTATAAATAACCCAAATAACTCCATGAATATGTACTATATAATCTGCCATTGAAAATACATGTACTTTACCAATCAACACAACATCATGCAGTGCATTAAAAAAACCAAAACATTTGTAGCAGCAATATATGGATTTAAGTGAACTCTTTCAGTTGAAAAAAAAAAACAATACTGTTGTGGTACTTGAATACCCATTGTGCTATAAAAAAAAATATGCTTTAAAATGAAATGCATTCATGACCAATGAAGTCATATATAGTTAATGCTATTAGTAACTTATTGTTTTTATCTTTTTCGTCCAATCTCATTGGAAGTGTAAAATGATAATGCAGCAATAATTTGCTCTTTTCATCAGTTTCTTAATGTACAGTTCATTGCTTTAATATATTGTTCTTTTTCTCATGATACCTGACATGATAACTGACAACCAGTTTATATGAAATCTTCAAATTTATTTTGAAGATAGCCCATAAAACATGGATAAAAAAATTGGCATGCTGATTGTACATTTATAACTGTCAAATTACAGTGTGGTTTTCTTAAATCAGTTAATAAAGTAATGAATTCCATTTTTAAAGTGTATCAAGACAGATGTAAATGAATATTTATTTGCCTCCTAAAAGCTTGTTCAGATGATTATTTGGCAGTTTTTGAACTGACAGCAAAAACCAATTATAGTATATTGTCACCAGTGCAAATGCAGGTAATAGAATCCACATACAGGCAGACCTGCCAACCCTCACAATTTTGGCCTGAATTTCACGATGTTCAGTAGTGATTCACAGATTCACGCTGCATGCTGAAAATTCCTGAAATCTCAAGCTGCTTCAATCAGGAATAAAATAAAATTTTGTCATCTTAAGTGCTTGTCAAAATAGCAGCAGTGGTCACTGATACCCATAACGTTCTAATATTGCTAGTTGCAATTATAGTAGAACTAGATCCAGTGTTACAATATGCCATATAACAAGCATTGTAAAGTGTAAAATATATTTAAAACAGAAGTTTTACAAATACTCTTGAAGAAAACTAGAGCCCAACTGATTTTTTTTTAATGGTACATGTACATACTCATAGCAGCTGTAACTTTTTTTGTTGTAAAAACAAACACTGCATGAAAGCTTTGGTGCCTTCTTAGGTGCTGCAAATTTGCAACAATTATAACCAAGATTAACCAGCAGGCAAGAAGCCTGAACTGTTTTAAAACAACTTTAGCATAACTTACTTGAGGAAGTTCAACTCCACTGCAGCATCATATCATGACAAATAGCAAGAAGTTTGTGTATATTAGTAAACTTTTTTTGCAGATAAATTTATACTTTTAATCAGTGTAAATAATATATTTATTTTTATTTTAGGATTTTCATTTAATGCAGTACTAACCATTGAAGTAGAAGGATCTAGTGTCATGATATAATTTTTCACCAATTCTGTTAAAATTCACAGATATTTTTATCCTACTTTTCACCAATTGTGAGTCTGTGTGTTTGGCAGCTCTGTGCAGGGTTAAAAAAAAGATCTAAAAAACCTGAAAAAAGCCCCATAAAAGTTCATTTTGACCTTAGAAACCCTAAAGAACTCAAGAAAATCAAAGGAAACCTTGGCTAAAAAAAAGGAATCTAAATTTTTAAAACAAATGATTAATGGCTCTAACCTGACCCCACAAAAATGCTTTTGTGCACATTTTTTTGTTAGGTTATACTAACAGTCATGAAATCATGTGGATTTATCTTAGCACTTTAAATTATATATTAGTTTTCACTTTATTTTTATTTTGTTCAGAAAGACACTCAACACATACTTAATTCAATATTAAATGTTATGCTTATGATGGAAATAATCTTGTAACTTCTTTGTCTTTAACCTTTAAATATTTTTTTAAGCCTTGTGAAAACTATTTTTAACAAACTCCAAACCAACTTAATTTTATACTTTAACTTCACTTCTAACCCTGTACATCATTTTACCAAGTGGTGACTGTGATCTTATCTTATCTTATAAGATTGGAATTCAAATATTTTCAGAACCCAAATAATCAGGTTAAAATGTTTGGGATTATTCAAGGCCATAATTTGGTTCTGCAGTCAATTCTCAATTAACATTTAAACTTTGATGACATAATCATCACTGATACAGAAACTCCTTATAATCTTAAACATGATAGAGACAAATTCTTATTTATAGCAAGTCTTCATTTATACGCTGGATATTTCATGAGAATAGTTAAAAAATTTTATTTCAAAATCATTTTGTGTGTTAATTATTGCAGAAATGTCAGTTGAAATGTAGGTAATACTTGATCAATATAGATACAAGCTAGCCAGTAAATGCTAACAGACAGATTTTCTTGATTTTCACATGGGCAACATGTGACAACTAAAATTATATATTAGTAATAAAAACTATTTATGCATACCTTTATATTCTGTAAATATATGAAATTTTTAAAACATGTCTCCTTTTTCACCACAAAGTACTCTTTCATATTCAAACAATAGCTAATATATGTGATGTCATATTTATATCTTTCAGAAGCATCAGTTGCAATTCTAAGCTTTTCAAATTATGATCACTTTATTTGCCATGATATATACAGAAAACTACATTTTGGAAAAGATTTAAGCCAAGAAGAAGTCTATTTGTGTCAGTCCATTTGGCAGTCCCAAATGTTATGTTATTTTACTGTTTACAAGATCTACCAGCTGTCTCAGAAAGGCTTAACCATGCATATTTGAATGTGTATTTTTATCCAGGATGCAGAAAATCACTTACATAGGAGTCCTCATTCAAAGATTTGCCAGTCCAGCTTCAGCAATCTTCTGAGTCGGAAAATGTGTTGATCAGTTTAGCTGATATTTACAATAATAGAATGCACTGGCTTTAAGCCCCCAGATGTGCATGTTGTCAGTATAAGAGTATATCAAAAGTACATGATGCAATAGCTGGGTGGCAAGTTCAAAGACTTAGACTAGCTGCCAAGTGGTGGGAAAATTTTCTGATATTTACAATGACTGAATTCAGTGGCAGAAAGACCCAGAGATGTACGTGTGGTCATTTTAAGAGTACATCAAATTAACAACATTTGTTTTTATTAATGTGTTTATTTCCTAGTGTAGCCAAATAAGTAGTGGACGTGACCTCCGAATCAAGACAGGTTGAGACTTAGAGAAAATGCCATATGCAAATTTAGATAGGTATTTTGGGGTTAAACAGCAAATGTACAAGGATTGTAATGAGATTTAGAAGTGCTAAACTTGCTTGAACTGATAGTTTGAATGGAACAGTCACCAAGTGTAAGAAAGTGTGTGATGCCTACCTTAGTATTTGGAATAAGCCCTTTACTTGATTTGACTAAATTCAGGCTCAGTCTAATGGACAAACAAGAGCTATATGTCAGTGGTGTAACAATTTTGGAAAATTCAATGACTTGATCTTCTCATCGTGACATCTAGCTACTTCAGGTATGCCCAATATGTGAGGGGATTTAAATGATTGGTCATGAGTCTTCAGTTTTTACCAAAATAGGATTCCTGGACTCCTTGTTTATAAAATCCTAGTGAGACATTTGTTTGCATATTTCTTTTAATATTAGGACTCTTTATGTCATTGCCTTATAAGGATAACAACTTGAAATTAATTACGAAAATCCTGATGAAACGGACATAAAATGTTTGGCTCATAACTTCTCAGCTTATTTCCTGCGTTTCATTTCGTCCACAGACTGGTGAAAAGCTGATCTCGGTGAAGGAGCACAATAAACCTATAAATGATATACAGGCATCCAAAAATATGTCCATGGTAATATCTGCTTCAAAAGATTTCACAGCAAAGGTAGGTCCAGAAGCATAGATTCTTTTCAGCTTTTGCGATAAAGATGTCCTGATATGTGAACTTCATCAGTTAGCAAGTATCAATAATTTCACATAATTACATAATAAGCTAGTTCTCGTGTTGTCAGGTATAAGCGAGAAAGATGTTTCATATGATGACCTTTAATTTTGAAATGAATGATATCTCTTAGCCATCGAATGCTGCTGCCATTTAAAAAAAATGATAAAAATATTAGTCACATTGAGAACCATTCAATATAGATTATTTGTCCCACAGCAGTTACATCTGGCTTTAAGGCATATCTCAGTCATACGAGTAATTTGAGACACACTAGGGCTTCATGTTTTTGATAGATTTCTTGTAATGTGAACATGTTTCTTAGATAAGATGTTCATGAATACAAAATTTTAGAAGTGTATGTAACCATGTAATCAAGGTTACTAAAAAAAGAACGTTTTTATAAAAAAAAAACTTGTCAATTGCAGTTGTTTGACACCGCTACATTACGTCACATGAAGACCTACAAGACAGATAGACCTGTTAACTCTGCAGCAATCTCCCCTGTAATGGACCATGTAAGTTTGGCTTTGTTTATTCCTCATTGAGATATAGGAACCCTGTACTAATCACTTGTGCGCTGTTTTTCTGTCTGTCTATCTTTCTCAGTCGTACCCTGCATGATGCAATTTTTTAAAATATCTGTATTCATTTAAGAAACTATGAGAATATACCACTATAAACAAGCTTGGGAAATTTTGACAAAATGCATTTTATGTAACAAAATGTTTTATCCTTTTAGGATTTTAGCTATATGATTTTTTAAATTCAATATATAATATGTTTACAGAATTTTAACATTTTTTACTTTGTAGTGCTTCATGTTCATTTTGGAAGGATTAATTAAGGCTGTGTTTTGTAATTCTTGAAATTCACATTTTTAAAATGTGGTGACTCAGCTAAGTAAACTAAGTAACATAAAAGGGTAAAGTTTTGTAAAAGTTCAATAAATAATTTGTTTCCTAAGAATAGAAAGGTCAAAATAACTTGCTGAATTGTGAATTGAATCGTAAGTAACCTTAAGAGTTTTGTCACAATTCCAAATGTACAAGTTTCAATTGAATTCTGTTTGTATTCCAAATTACTACCTGTTGATGTGTATGTAGTCTTGAACAATGCTAATGTGCCACTGGCCAGATTGGGGATGTGTTAAGTCTTTTGATATATATTCACAGTGTCCATGACTGAAAAAATTTATTTCCAAATTAATGTTTTAGTCCTTGAATATTATTGAGCACTTTGTAATTATTGTGAATAATAATTTAAGTAACTAAATCCTATTTTTCTTTCTTCACACTTTTCCATGTCATAACTGTTGCATGGGAATGTATATTCATGTAAAAATAGAACAAGAAAATGTACACCAGTCCATGAAGTTTTAAGTAATCTTTGCCTCCTTTGACCCTTATGTAGTATTGTCGGTTTTATATGCATGTGCGATGTTTCCACCAATCTATCTGTTACCATATTTGTTTCCAAACAATATCTCATGTTCTGCAGGATCCACATTTACTATACTTTGTGGATGGCATTCACTTTAGTTAAAGAAACGTTGAATCGATTTGGGGTGAGAGGTAATAGTCGCTGATGGAAAAGAAGAAAAATGGTTTCTGCATATTAACTATAGTTGTTCATCGCATACCTGGACCATATTGTGTGCACATCTTGGGGAAAGGATGCATTTGTTGTAGACACCCAAGATTTCACTATAGGGATTATGAAACAAACCTCAAGTTATGGACTTGTGAAACACTTGCAAAATTATCAAAATAAAATATTTTAAGTAAAATTCAGATATTTGCCTGTCAGGTTTGTCTGGTACTGCGTGTTCAAATTAGACTCAGCAGAATTTATCAGGGAACCATCTTAAGTACACAGATGCTTTTATCTACCATTGTGGTTCCTGCAAAACTCCCACATGCTCTTTTACTTTATTATTTCAATCTAGCAGTGTCATTCAGCAAAGAAAAATACATTGAAGGCATATGGGACATAGAGTCAGTTAAAAACTACAGATAATTGGCACTGAAGTTTGAAAAAACAGTATTTAGATTATTGGCCATTCTTGGAAAAATAGTAGGTTAGGTGACTATTGCATTGATTGGATCATGGGTTTAGCTAGACTTGAATTTTAAGGAGAGAAAAGAGAAAGAGAAATCATCAATGAGAAGTGGAAGCAAAATGTGTGTTTTTTTATTTGAATTTTGCCCTCTATTTTTGAGTATTTTATTTGCTTTAAATATTTGATTTAAGCAATACTTTATATTCAATTAGAACATTTTGGGGGTTATTTTGGCCAAAGAGAATAACAGAAACTACATTGTAACAGATTTTAACCGAGTAACCAGATTACACTATTGTAATTGCAAGTTGAAGTAAAATGCCTAATTAACTACCCTTAGTCAGTTTTGTGGTTGTTGTTATACTTTCTTAACATTAACAATAATGTCACTTTCAGACATTATTATAAGCATTTAAAAAAACAACCCCTGTACAATTTACATGAGGGCAAATGCACATGTCTTAAGATCATACTGTTTGTCCTCATTTTTTGCGGATAAAACATTACCTTAATTAGTCATACATAACTCACAAAAATGCATACAACTACAGACATGGCTCCTTTTTTGTCAGTATATGAACTAAACCCTTCTTTCCAACCGAATCAACACATACGTGGGTCCTTTATATTTTTAGAAAAAGGGGGTTTCGTAATATAACGACTCACTTTATATAACTTTATTACAATTGTCCATTGATTGGATTGCAGATTTATGGTTTATTCATTTGTCTACTTACTCATGGTAATTTTAGGCATTGGTTTATTAGTAACTGCTTAGCTGCTTTTCTCCATACACAACTACGAGTCTAGTCAGAAAACAACTTTGACCTTACAATGAACTTGTGAATCCCACAACAGAGCATTATCCCATACATTTCTGACCTACATGATTGCATTTTAATATTAAATTTTAAATAGCACAATACCTTGGCTTTGCTTTCTATTAATTGTATATTTTTCTGAATATATTTGACCATTGATTTACAAAAACAGACATTGAAGTCTGCCATTATTTGCCAGCTAGGCTTGGTTGACTTGTAGTGGTTTCAAACTAATTTGATGACAAAATAGTATACAAGAGGCAGTTAAAATATCCAGATCAATGATTCAGTTTTAGGACAAAAATTTACATTCACATACTATTGTTATAGTTCCGATACACAAGTTTGAATTTGTTTACCATCAAAGAATTACATGAGAAAATCAGGCAGTGATAGTTGCTATATAGCTTACTCGGGAAAGTGTTCATGGTCAATCAGCTATCAAAACACATGCTAACAACACAATACTGGAATTAACCCGGCTATAGCAAAGGGATATCTCAAAAAGTATGGTCAGTCAATATACCTCTAAAAAGATCACAGGGTGAAGTCGTTTTCGCTTTTCTAACAGAAGAAGTCAAAGTTTAAAATCTTTAGTTGACTTAGCTGGCCTCTTTGCCTGGTAGTGTGACCCCTGATTGGATGTAGTATATATTTGAATTTTGATTACAGCAGGACAAATTATTATTATTGTTATTGCTGTTACCCTAAGAATTTTTTTAAAAAAAAGATGTCTAAAGACTATTGAGGGATCTAGCAAAAAGTAATTAAGCTTCATGGAGTTTTGAAGTTGTTGTTTCTGAACTGGACTGAACATCATCAAGACCAAAGGATACTTTACACTTTTTTAAACTTTACATTATATAGCCATTACAGCATTAAAACACACTTTGAAACTGTTCAGAAGTGTCATTAACTACTTGGAGAAGGGTTGTTAAACTTAATGTACACAATCGTCCCATAGTATTGCTGATCCAGATGAAATGGTGCCAGTTGTACGTGCAATATGGCTACCACAGCAGCAATCTTGAAAATCTGATTGCTGTTTCTCCAGATCTGATGGTTGTATTGATATAGGTTAATTTTATACTAAAAGACTCAACTTTGTGCAAAATGAAAATGGTTTGATGGAAATTTTTACTCTTGAAATGAATTTGAACCAGACTTAGTTATTTGTTTTTGTTGCAAGTATATAGCAATGTGACCTCGAATTGAAGGTCAAAAAGGTCTTGAATCAGGTTTTATCTGTACAGGCTTATGAACATGATAGTACATAGGAATATAGATGGATTTTATTACACCCAGTTTGTGTGTTTGTGTATATATATATATATGTATATATATAATTATGAATTATGCCACTTAAATAACTTTGTTTTGGGGGTTTGCTTTGCAAAACAAATATGTTAAGCCAGCACAAAATAGCAGCCATGAAAAAGATACACAGATATGTTCATGAGAAGTTGCACAAAGATTTTAAATTATTTTAGTTACTGCTAAGTTTCTTTATTACATTATTCTTGCTGACAGATTGATTTGTCTGTTTAATTAACAGCTAACATGTTGAGTTTTTTCATGAATATGAGACACTTGGCTTTTCCATCATAACTTTGACTCATTTTAATTAATAGAGGTTACTTTAGACTGTTGTTACTTGAAATGGTCAAATGAACCCTTTTAATTTTGCAGATTTGAAAATTTTACATGAAATCTGCAAATGGACCTTTTTAATGTTGCAGATTTGAAAATCTTACATGAAATCTGCAAATGGACCTTGTTTATTGAGCCAACATTGAATTGTTACTTAACTTGTGTAGATGTGCCCTTTTGATTGGAAAGACTATGAAATGTGCAACTGTGTCCTTTTGATTGGACAGATTTTGAAATGTTACTTGAAATGTGTGAGTTCCCTTTTGATTGGACAGATTTTGAAATGTTACTTGAAATGTGAGAGTTCCCTTTTGATTGGACAGATTTTGAAATGTTACTTGAAATGTGTGAGTTCCCTTTTGATTGGACAGATTTTGAAATGTGTAAATGCAGCTCTTTGATTTGGCTGCCTTTGAACTGTTATTTGAAATGTGCAAATGTGCCTTTTTGGTCTTGCAGACTTTGAAATATTTCTTGAAATTTGTAAATGCGGCCTTTTGGTTTGGCAGAATATTTTCAAGTAAGATTTGGATTCTAGCACATTTTTTAAATGGATTGTTAAGATTTTCTTTGATTGTATTATGGAAACATAATGTCATGAAGAAAATTATTGTTATACATCTACCAAAACTTACATGACACTGGAGTGTTATTCCAGCTCTCATTTTTTATTTTATTTTTGGTGTTTGAAAATGGTCTAAAAACATCCAGAAAATTCAGTATGAGATTTGATTCAAGCTGGGAACTTATTGTTCAGCCTGTCAGACACTTATTAGACATTGCCTGAGACTCAATATATCTGTTCATTTGTTTTATGCAGGTTGTGCTTGGTGGAGGACAAGAAGCTATGGATGTTACCACAACATCAACAAGGATCGGAAAGTTTGATGCTAAATTCTTCCATCTTGTGTTCGAGGAAGAATTTGGTAGAGTGAAAGGTCATTTTGGTCCAATCAATAGTGTTGCTTTCCACCCAGATGGAAAAAGGTTTGTGTCATCAGTTGAAAGTATTATGCAGATATATTTTTTTAATTGAAATTTGTGAAAAATGTTTCTTTTCAACAGGAACTTATCAATATTTTAAGACTGTCCGGGTCAGACCACTGACTTTTAAAAATGGTTCTAGCAGCTGCCTTGCTTGGTGCTAAGCATTAAAAGGTTAGTGTTAGGACTGGTTGACAAATTGTCAGGATAATGTGACTGGGTGGGATGTGATGCCACGTCTGCAGTAATGACCCAGTGTTAGACATCACTATAAAATGCCACACTGTAATTATCATAGTGATATGACTGGAATATTGATGAAGTCACATTAAAAATCGAAATCACACCATCATCATCATCAGTCTCTTGACCTAGTGTGGTTGTTGAGAAACTGTGCTGCTGAACATCTGACCAGTTCCTCCACTTGTTTAAACCATGTACCAATGCCTGAGTCACCACAAAACATTTCCTGTTCCATTCTGTGATCTTGTCAGTCTACCTCTCCTTCTGCCACCCTGGACACTGCCCTGCAGTACTGTTGTGGATAGACTGTTGGCTCTAGTGACATGGCCATACCATTTCAGCTTTTCTTTTTGACAGTGGTGAGGTCTTCATAATGGCCTACACACCACACACACACACACACACTATTTTAACTCTTTCAGCCCCAAGAAACTTTTCAGTAACACTGTTACTGTGCCCCAGCCACACTAAACTATGACTAGCTGCTTGTGCCCCAGAGAGTTTTACCTGTTTTGAAAATTTTGTAGAAATCATGCACATGCATTCACATTTACTTTAATTTCTCTTCTTATATCCAATATTAATCCATGATAATTTCACCAATTAATTAAAATTAATTTGTCTACACAGTGATGTATTTTTCTTTCTATTTTTCCAAGTCTTTCACAATTTATTTATACATTATTTTACAAATATACATTTTTTTTTACAAAATTATATGCAACATTGTTAGGAATATCACATCATCAGCACTTAAGTCCATGAAAATAAACCAGGAAAATTTAATATGTGATATGGTTTGAAACAATTTGTACATACATTACTTGGCAATGTTCACATCCAGTTTTTGGTTAAGATAGAACTTTGTTCAATAAACACATTTTGCAGGTTGGATACTACGTTTGTTTGGTGATACCAATGTGCCTTTTAAGGCATATGGATTGGTTTCGTTTGCGATGTCCGTGTAGAGTTTCTCCGGAAATAATAATAAGTGAAAAAAGATATATTTTTCTTTTTTCCTTGTCTATTTGTCATTGTATGTTGTAGGTCCAGGATTCATTCCACTAAAATCATTGATTTGGATAGACAGAAGACGATCGCTCTAATCTGCTAGATCGGCAGAAACTCTTTCATTTTCGCTATCAGCATCCGCTTTGTCTGACTATTTAATCTCAAGAATCTTCGATGTCCCATTCGAAATTTCGCAAATTATCCAACTGTCGAACATATCTCTCCTCTAATTACTTAATATTTTCGAGATCAAACACGAGAAACTCCTCATTTTCACCCTCACCGCCATCAAAAATCACTCGTGCATCCGCCATCATTTTACGATTTTTTAAGAAAAAAAACCCACGTGTATTGAAACGATCCCAAGTAGTAATCCTTGGTTTCCGAACATTTAAAGTTTGCCCAAGCGAACGTAAATTCATTTCTGATTGGCTACAAGTGGGTCTGATGCAGGGAAAATCCCCATTTATAACCAATCAGAGATTTTCTTTCGACCATACATTCGGACCGCCGAGCAGCGGTACCGGCCATTGAATGCAGACGAAAATTTTCGCGTAAAGGCGGTATCGGCTGTTGAATGCAGAAACTGCATTACGCGTACAGGCGGCATCGGGGCCGAATGAGTTAAGATAAATTATAAATTAACGTAAATAAAGTGATGTTGATTTAGAAAGGAAGACAGATTTATTCATTGGATTGTAGGGGCATATAGTGAAAACATGACACTTCATAAGCTTTCAGAGTGGAGGCCCTTCTTGCTCTCAAGATTCTCTTCACAGTTGAAGGTTTGAATTGCTAGGCTGCCCTGATAAGAGCCTAGCATGCAGAAGAAGAGGATGGTCCGGGCAAAGAAGGACCGCTCATGACTGTGGTTGCTGGAAAAGATTTGGGTTATCCAGAGATGTGTTTTGAAGATCTATTGCTTGAATGAGTAGATCAGTGACCCAGCTAACCCCCATCTTAAAGGGGTAATCAGAACCATTTTGCCATTTCTCACCTCATAATTTTGGAATGATTTTAGTATCACCACCTCAGGAGGGTAGGCCTAACCCTTCCCAAATATTGGCAATGCATCTATGGCCAAAGCTTTTGGGTCTTGAAAAGGGGCACCATTGTGCTCACATAACTAGGATGCCAGATGCCAGAGGGGGATCAAGTCTGAAGCATTGAGTAAACTGAGTGGTTGCAAAAACTATCTCATTGAAATCCAGTTCGTGTTGGATTTGGACCATACAAGTTTAAAGATTCTGATTATGTGAACACAAGGAAGTCACACCATATTCCAGTCGGTTAAAAATTCAATGTACAAAACTCTTTCACTGCTCTGGTGGCCTAAGTGGTTAGAGCTTTCACCCATAATGCGAGAGGTGATGGGTTCAAACGCCAGCCAGGTCATACCAAAGACATAAAAATGGTACTAACATCTGCCCCACCTAGCACTCATCATTATGAGGTTGGAGTTATAACTGGTTGGCCTGGTGTTAGGATAATGTGACTGGGTGGGATATCATGCTACATGTCTACATTATGATGCGCCCAGTGCTTTTATCACTACATAGCGATATGACTGAATTTTTTAAAAGCTGCATTAAAAATCTTAATGACACAACACACAAAATTATGGGATGGATGGAGATGTGGCTTCTTCCAGTTTACTTCACTAGAAATCCTGGATGATTTAAGAGAAGAGATCGTTTCTGCCTTGAGGTGGAACTGAACTAACCATGTATTTTTTGATGGATGTCGTCCAGTTATGATGCCCTTAATGCAGATGATGTTAATTGGAACAGGGTGACGATATAATCTATAATCTATTATCTTGGTAAAAGCCCAAGGGCTGATGTTGACGCTAAAGGAAGAATTTTGAACTGAACACAGTGTTGTGGTAAACAATGGAGAAAATGTTTGTGACACTTGGTGGATTGGATGTGAAAATATGCATCTGTCAGATTGAGACTAATAACATACTCATCCCATCAAATGTAGAAGCAGATTAAAATTTGCAATGAGTAGTGTCAACTTTCTGTTCACTTTATAAAACAAAAACCAGTTTTGAATAAAACTCCAGGGAATGTGGGCTTTGCACAAGCTCCTGGCTTTTGTTTTTTTAATGAGCGACCATATCTCCTCTTGTAGAAAGGTATCCTTTCAATCTGACACTGCATCTGTGAAGAGGGTAGAGGAGAAGGGGTTCTTGATGAACAAAACCTGAAGCCCCTCTGAAGAATGACCTGGATCTACATTACCCCTTCCACCCCTGTTCTAAGGGAAAGGGGTCATCCAGTGAACATGCTTCCTTTGGGATTGATATTGGTGCACATGACTTAGAATATCCCCTTTCCTGAGGCCGTTTAACATCCATTCACACTGGTGGGGTTTGAGTGGTTCTATATGCCGTTGAAGGTTTGAACGGTGAAGTGGAGGGAAAGTAACTGAACTGCTGTCTCCGAGCTTCTTCTATGGTATCTCCACAGGATCGTCCTGAAAGAGAGGGTATGATATGGTTTGAGCCACAAAGATCGTAGACATGGGACACATATTAGATGTAAATTGGCTGAAATTGACAAAGTATTGGCCATGGTATGGTGAGCAGCCCTGGTTAATTACCCTAGCAATCCTGGCCATCACCTCCCAAGCTTGGCTATTGCTGGGTGTGTCTGTTGAGTCTGAAATCTGTCAGTGAGGCCAAATCCAACACTGGAGGGACAACAACATCCCAAACCAGCTCAGATGTGGCATGGAGCACATATGTCAGCCTGATAAAACATGAGCAGACGTAATGAACTGCTGCTATATTCTTGCCATGTGCTGGGAGATCAGTACTGAAGGCATATGTCACCTTAAGTCTATCCAGTTTGGGGAAGGAGCCAGACATGGCAGGATCTACTGATTCTTTAGAGTAGTGGTAGGGAGTAGATGGGCATTTTGAAGTTGTCAGCCCCCAATAAATATCTTTGATGGAGACTTGAAAACTAAAGTTCAGCCCATTCCATTGTTGGATATGAGTAAGATGTGAATGGTGGTGGATTTGAAGGAGTTCATTTGCACTCCCTGTGCATCGAGGCCCAATCTGCGACTATCTGCAGCTGTGGAAAATACTAATTAGGTGGCATGAAGACTCAATTCCATTCATTAATTCTCCCTTGTGGATAAGCAGTGGACATATGGAAATCCCCCACTACTGACAGGTTTGTCCAGCAAATTGTCAACCTGGAAACTGGTGGTAAGGAAGACTGTTTTGGTCATGGTTCCAAGGGCCTGGCTGGAAAGAGCATGTCACTGATGATTTGTTTAGATGGACAGAACTGTCACAAAGATTCACATAAATCATAGTTGGCTGGACGATTCAAGAAAGAGGTTCCCCAGCTAGAATGGCTGGATGGTTTTATGATGTATTTCATCCAGTGATTGGAAACAAACCACATGTATTCAGACATACATGTCCAGATACCATCCTCGGACATGCAGGGGAGTCTTATGCCCACCTGGGCTGCCTGAAATTGGGAAACACTCCCCCAATGAGTTGGAAAAGCAAGCAAGGAGCTAATTGGTTGGTAATGGTGAAGTGGTATAAGGAAGTGGATCCATTTGATCTAGTATGCACTCCATGTGTCCTGACTTCAGGCCCGAAGGCTATTGTACATACAGATGGACTTGCAACCACTCGGTTGTCTATAATTGGGGAGTAATCACAAGTGAGTTGGTATTGCCAGCAATGAACCGTAGGTTGTCTCCTTGATTTATTCCATCTTTCCTTCCCTTCAGTGCTGAATGGATAATTGCTTTGAAAGTGCATTTTTAAACATCCAGAAACAATGCAAGAAGAGAAAACAAATCATAGATTAGCAAATCAGTATGTGACTAACTTGCTGATACTGTAGACCAGACTTTTCTGATCATGTATTACAGACACTGCAAATCATAGATGGTGTATACTTAGTATTGAAAAAAAAGTCATGGTAGACTTCCATGTTCTGGAGTTGCATACATATTAATAAGATAGCATACTGCTAAAGTGTCACAAGAAGAGGAAGCAAAGCATAAATTAGTAATTCATGAAGTTAATAACTTACTAATATAAATATATTTCCAGTTAATAACAAAGACTAGTTTTTAAACTTATGCATTTTGATTACTGAATTGATTGTTCTATTGAAATTCATAGAAAGGGAAAAATGTAGGATGTATTAGCAATGCAGGGCATGTTAATAACTAACTAAAAAGAACAAAGTCCCTAAAGGTGACAAAATCACTCAAGTTTGGAAGTAATTGTAAAAAGAAAGTTCACACCCTGCCATCAGATTGATTAATCCACTCAACAGAGCCAAAGGAATATGGATGATTCAATTAGAATACATGTTTTGGATTTTGAGAGGATAAACTGTATGATGTGATTAGTTAAGCAGCAAAGCTAAACACTTAGTGACATGGTGCTATAAGAGAAGGTAATGGGCAACAGTTATTGTGCTTTGTCTATTTGAAATTGGAAAAGATAATTTTCATCTTTTAGTAGGGCTGGATTCCTGAGGTAGCAGGCTAATATTCGGAACATAATGTAATTGGGAAAGTATTCTTGGAGAAACAAAATTTACTTAAGCTTTCCATCTTACCGTAAGAGGTTTGTGCTTAGGTCAGGTTTTTTTTTTTTGCACTATGATGTGTTCCGTAAACGTATTTCTCCATTTTTTCATTTAAAGGCAGATATGAATAAAATGGATTTTATATGCCATTTCAGGACCAGTATTCAAGCTTATATTTTGAATATGCTATTATAGTCTTTCTTCATCTTGTGGATCAAAATTGAAATGTTTTAACTTTATAGACTTTTGCTTCCTTGTTCATGAAATTATAATCATCTATGAAATAAAATATAAACATCAAAAATTTAAAATTGCAAAATTGGTAAATGTTTTAATTTAAATATTGTTAAAATGATGAATGAAAATGTGAAGATAGTGTCTGCATAGTATGTCCTGAACAGTCACTCTCTGAAGGACTCTGGTTCAACATGCATATTATCAGGTCAGAGTATAGCCTGTAGATTCAGTACAAAAGCACCAATTAATTTTCTTTGATTTTTGCATGTGTAAATTTAGTGAAACTTTAAATTGTATTAAACACATTAAATGTTGCTTGATTTTTCAGCTAAATTAGGAAACTTAAAACAGTTTTTAAAAAATAGTTTTCCGGTCTCACTTTCATATTCAGGCACAGACAGTATTGTTTTTTTCAATTGTTCTTCAAATATATGCCATACTTTGTATCATTGTTCGGTTTACTCTGGACATTTTTCGCATATTTGCTTTCTTTGGCTGTTTTTGGAGATGCCAAAGTTAAATAAACTCATGACTCATCTTCATTGGCAGTGATATTGATTGAAGTAGAACCATGTGTTACTGTTGGTTTGTTTTTCAATGTTCTGTTTTGCTAATTGAACCTCACAAGATGAATTCCAGTTACACAGCATGCACACATCTTTTGCATAATGTATTTAAGGTTACACTGAACAAGGCTTCGAGTGTAAGACTGGAATATTCTGTTTCCATATAATAAAACAAAAGGCTTCATTGAATAAGGCTTCGAGTGTATGACTGGAATGTTCTGTTTCCATATAATAAGACAAATTTCTTTGAACAAGGTTAGACTTAGGTCTGGTCATGCAGTTTTGATATGCTTGTGGATTGGTATCAAAATCTAGAAACAAGAATAGCACAGACATGTACTCTGTTCCATGTTCCAGTCTGTCCCGTCTTGTACCCAGCAAAACATAAGTACCATTGATTGAAACTGACTTTTGCAGATGTCTCAGTTTATATATACATTCATTAAAGTAAAAAGTTTGAGCCTGCAGATGAATACTTTTAATTTTTATTTCTTAGAAAACTTGTAAGTCTGACAGACTTTTGACACATTTAGCTATTAAGTCCTGTGGTGACAATTATAGATTCCCAGACCTCAGAGCACCACTATTATCAGGCATTGTTTCTTCATTAATTAATTCATCCTCTTTTACCTTTTGAAGTCTGGATTAACCAGAACCAAATATAAAGATGAAAAATATTCTAATCCTTTGCTGATGACTCGATAAAGTTGGTAGAGTATGGCGTCCTATATGTTGGAATAGTTATCTCAATTATTGAGTTCATGATGTCTTTTTTAAATATGGACTATATTGATTGGTATATCAAATGACAGATGTTATTTAAATAATTAAATGATTTCATTAAGGTAAAGTTACTGATATTTAAATCTTTCTGATTTCAGTTACAGCAGTGGTGGTGAGGATGGCTATGTGAGGGTGCATACTTTTGATCCAGAGTACTTTGATTTTCGATTTGAATATTAATACAGAAAACATTTGGCTTTCATTTTCATTCTAGTGCTATTAGTGTCAACCATTTAAAATTCTGTATCAGAAAAAATGTGCATGTTGTTAATTCAAAATTTGTTCCTTAAAGAATTATACATCATTTTTCGAGACTCTTTGGAAAGACTATTTGGCATGTGGGGACAGCAGCCTTCTGTGATATTTTCATGGAATGTATCAGTGCTATTAAAACTTTGGTCAATTTATTATAAAAAAAATTTTAAGCCTTGCAACCAGGCAACCTTACCTATCGTAAAAAGTAACAAATTCAAAAATATGTAATTTGTGGTATATAGAATTTGTATATATACACTATTTTACCATTTGAGAACTCTGAGTTAATGTTATATATATATATATATATATATATATATATATATCTTGGCTGTCTTATTGAAACATTAATAAAACAACATAAGAACCAAACATTTGTTCATTTTGTACTTTATTAAAATAGTCATGCATGGGATTTTGCTTTGCCATCTCCAAAGATATGAAATGAATATAATGATTCTGTAAAACCCAAATATTCATTAGAAACTGTTTCAATAATTTTGTTGCTACAAAAAAGACTTTATATAAATTTGTTATTTAGCGGCAGAAAAGCAGTATCATATAAATTTGTTATTTAGCGGCTGAAAAGCAGATCATTTGCTATAAACTAATGTTAAGTCCAATGTTTAGTCATTATGAACAAAACATTTTCACAAAAGTTTTTAAAACTTTCTTTGGAACACATGGTATGCTGTATTGTGGACCCTGGCCAGAACTTTACTGAAAGCACTATTTTGTAAAACAATTTTTGATAGACCTAGCATTTTGTCATGCAATTGGCCAAATTGAACTGTCTCCAGTTCAGATCATATGATTATGTGGTTTTAATGATGCAACCAGCTTCAAAGACAAGACCAGAGTGCCATCTGCAGGTTATCAGAAATTGTGGATTAAAATTAAACTTTGATACCTTTTTATGTTCCTGTTGTATATGTTGTAGGTTTAATCTTAGTTTCATTAAAAACTTAAATATTCTTACTAAAATTGAGATTTTTGAAGATCTTATTGCTTTGTTAGTAACAGTCATTTTGGTACAGAACACCTAGCATACACTGTAAACAGCCACACTGCATAACATCTTAGTGATATGACTGAAAAGTTCTTAAAGCTACCTTAAAAATCCAAATCTCTCACACACACACACACACACACACAAATGAACTCAGCTTGGTGCTCATCTTGAACATATATTGTGGAACTCGTTTGACTATTTTGTATAATTTAATGGTGCCATTTTAATTATATTCTCTTCTCTGTTGGTCAGTAGTACTTGCATTAAATCTCTTTACTGTACCTTTTTGCATCTCTATTCTTATTAAAATTGGTTCATTATGGGCCCCATGTCTTTATTCTTATTAAAATTGGTTCATTATGGGCCCCACGTCTTTATTCTTATTAAAATTGGTTCATTATGGGCCCCACATCTTTATTCTTATTAAAATTGGTTCATTATGGGCCCCACGTCTTTATTCTTATTAAAATTGGTTCATTATGGGCCCCACATCTTTATTCTTATTAAAATTGGTTCATTATGGGCCCCACATCTTTATTCTTATTAAAATTGATTCATTATGGGCCCCACATCTTTATTCTTATTAAAATTGGTTCATTATGGACCCCACATCTTTATTCTTATTAAAATTTGTTTATTATGGGCCCCACATCAGGATCCAGTAACTTGAAAGTAATCACTATTTCCATGCACACATTTGTCCATCACTCATTAAGCCTGTCGATCTATTTATCTCTGCTGTAACTAGCATAGGTTTGCAATGCTATACAATACATGATACACAGCATACTGTAGAATATATTATTAATGCATACATCAACTTGATGAATGTTTTCATTTCAAAAGTATGTCAGTGGTAGAGTGTCTTATATGTGTTGACCTATTGATTGTATTTCCAGTAAGCAATCACAGACAAATGTAAACTTTTCATTTCATATGCCATTCCCATTCTTGACCAGAGAAAAAAAAATATTTCCAGGTATACTGCCTGTTATACAACTAGTTGTCAGTGATTTTAGTCAACCTTTTAGGCCATTTTTATTCAGGCTGCTTTATTTGTTCAGGTGCAGGACATATCTTAGTCACAACACTCTTTGTTTAGCACAGCATTAAAAAATATCTTTCTACCAAATTAAATTTGAAGGGCATTATGGTATCATCTTCAGAAGAGTAGAAATAATGTAAATTTCCTGCTGTCTAGCACAATTCCGTGTATAGAAGCAGTGATGACTAACAACCAGAACCATCACACTGTACTTCCTGCAGATGCAATACAACTGCTGAAGCCACAGGCACTTGTTTCTATCAGTGAAAAAGAAAATTATTGACAACACCCACTTCCCTTCAACAAATTAACAATGTGATTAAAACTCTTGTGGCTTGGAATCTGCCCTATTGCCAGTTCTGCCCTTGTTTTTTTTTTTTTTTTTTTTTTTTTTATCCCATTGGCACAATCACAGGTTATATGTATAAACGGTGT
The DNA here is from genome assembly GCA_029339505.1 of Unio delphinus. Lineage (NCBI taxonomy): Eukaryota > Metazoa > Mollusca > Bivalvia > Unionida > Unionidae > Unio > Unio delphinus. The sequence continues at coordinate 5,234,429 of JAQISU010000174.1, forward strand.
TGTTCCAATCTTGTTTCCATGTATGGTTTAAGTACTTTACAGATCATTTAATAGCATGAAGTTTCTATCTTGCTTTGTATTGATTTTAGATGTAAATACTTGATGCAGTGAATAAAATAATTCTGATTGGTGATTATTATTTTTTCATAGACTTGAACAAACAATAGCCACCAATCAGACTTGAATGTAACATTTCATTGTACTTAACTTCTAACCTTCAAATTTGATCCAAGTAAACAAGATGTAAAGCAAAAGAGAAACTTAATGTAAAAGTGGGTATCAAATGATCAGCAAATACATGTAACATTTTGAGCCATAAGAATTACCTTGTGCTTATTTTCTAAAAGGCAGTTGAGTGTTGTCAATAGTTTTTCTTTTTTACTGGGAGAAATGAGTGTATGTGCCTGCTACAACTGTCTCTGACGAGCTCTCAAATTAAAGAATAAAAAGGCAAATAACTGATTCACAATTGCTTAAGATCAAAGTAATTTCATATGATATTGTTTTATATAAATTCTTTACTTCTTGTATCATAATGGGTATCAATAAGGAATAATATTACATTATATTTAGACTAATTGTTTAACCCCTTGTCATAGGTTTGATATCTGCCCATGCCATCACAGGTCACTGCCTTGGTGTTTCCTTGTTGAAGGCACATGATACCTAATTCTTTTGCATGTTATAGCCAGAAATGTTTTGAAAGTGCTATTAAAAAACCAACAACATTTTGGGTCCAATTTAATGGAATTATAATCTTTTTTTCCCATCAGTTTGACTTCTTCACTACAGCAGATCACTGAAACCAGCACAGCTCAGAAACCATTCACCATATTCTGATTTGGTGTGTTATTTATCTCATAGACCTAGATTTGCCTTGCCATCTATATTTATTACAGGTTTTTTCGATGACAGTTAATTTGCTATCATTGTTTGGGACATTGCTTGTAAGCAGCATAGTTCTTCAACCCATACTATTAAATGGATACCATTTTACATATTGACTTGCAATTTGTCATTTCAGGTCCAAATTTTGACAGAGTTAGTGTTCTTTTTCCCATCAATAGTATATGTCCATTACAATAAATCCATGTAATCATTCAGCATACACTTATGCCCATTACAATGGATTCTTATAACTAACATAACTCGGGAACTATTCAAAATACGCTGATGAATATTTATTGTGTACATTGTATCACAGCCTTAGATGTGTCTTTTATTGGATGTATCTTAACAGCTCAAATTCTGATAGTTATGGCGACACTTCATGTCTCCATTTGCCATTATTTTTGCATGTCTGCTAAAGCAGAATCTTGTATCAAGCATATATCAGAAATCAGTGAATATATTATTATGCAATTTGGCATGTACCATCTCTCATAGACTTAAATTATACCAAAATAAGGGGTATACCACCAAATTAAACCTTTTATTACCAAAGCAATGTTGACATGGTGTGTTTGAAATAGACAGTCTGCAAGAAGTATATAAATTTAATACATTATAAAATATAAAGAAACCTAAGATTAAAAAACATTGTGAAATTTATATTAAACGACTTGACTGTCTGTCATAGAAAAAAGAAAACATCTCACCACTTGTGGCCTTGTCCATGTATTAAACCTTACTGCAGCAATCAAAAAAATTAGACAAGAAGCTAGCAACACATTAAAAAAACATTTTAATACATGAGTTCAGTAAAGAAACAAATTTCATCCAGGCAACATGATTTGGCACTTATAAAAAATAAAATTAAATTCAGTGCTAATTTGACTCGTTCATTTTTTGCAATTAATAACACTAAAACAATAATTTTAAAACTTCTTGATGAAATGTAAAGTTATCTCAGTTGTAATAACCAATTATATAGGTTAAAATAACTGGTCAATAATGCTAATACAGAATAAAGCCAGTATTGTCCATAGTCTGATAATAAAGATATCTCTACTTCTTCTTGCTTGATCTTGACGATCCTCTCGACTGTGATTCCTTGGGAGACTTTTGTTCTTTGTCCGGTTTCTGCTGAGTTACTGGACTCTTTTGCTTTAGACTGTAGCGTGGAGGGGGGCCTAAAAGTAGATTTAAGTTGTTTAAAGTTCAACATAAGCAGGTCTTAAAAGGCCATCATTAGCGAATTTCTTAAAACCTCTAAAATTAATATTTTTTAATCTCAAATACCTTCAGTATTTTATATTATGCATCATACCTCAATAATTTCTATAAACATAATTTTTTTTCTTGATCATCAGACTGGTATTTTTAATAATGGGTAAATACTTAAATACTTAGTATTTTTATTAAAATATAAAATGTTATAGACTTTGTTTGTGAAACAATATTCACATTTATGGAATGCCAATATATATTGCATAATGAGCTATTTCTGCTGATGATATTTACTAACTAGTTTTTAGTAATTGTTTCTTTAATCTTTGTTACAAAACTTTGTATGGATGTATCATATGAAAGAAAACCTTATTTCTCTTTATGGGTATTTTAAGATGTCTGCAAAGATGCTGGTCTATAAATCACCTGAAGCATTCTCAGATGCTGGTCCATAAATCAGCTGTAGCATTCACATATGCTGGCCTATAAATCACCTGTATCATTCTCAGATGCTGGCCTATAAATCACTTGTGGTTTTCTCAGATGCTAGCCTATAAATCATTTTTGGCATTCTCAGATGCAGGCCTCTAAATCACCTGCAGCATGTTTAGTTAAACACTGGCTTGCAAATCACCTCCATCATTCTTAGATGCTGGCCAATAACCTGTAGTACTCTCATATGCTGGCCTATAAAGGGGTACTGTATAGGTGTAAAGAACTTCTGAGAGAGTGATGTATGTAATCTTGTTTACATTTACAACATGTACAATGGAGAGAATATTGGTATCCATCTGTTACTTTGATAGGGCTGAATTTTTTAAAAATTGTTTTTGTGGAAATTGTACATGATTTAAACATACAGCTGACTAAAATGACTGCTCCATGTGCTAAGTAAAATCAGCCTGAATTAGTCTAAAGAACACTATCCTTAGCAGGTATCAAAATGGGGGAAAGGAATTTTGCCAGACTAAACAATATCAGCTTCTGAAAGTGCAATGAATGAATTACCAAATATATAAAATGTAAAAAAGTTAACACCTTTTGTGAAGTGAAAATGACAAAGCAGCATTTTTTTTAGAGGTACACATCTGAAGTTGTTGTATACTCTATACCCCATATTACATCCATCAATAATACATCAAAATAAAGGGAATTTATTCTTTGAACAATATCTAACATATATATCTTTTTTACGCTAGTATAACCATCAGCAAAATTGGAATTTGTTTTTTTCTTTACAAATTTAATCCTATTAAAAATATGAAACTTTAGAGTGCCAACTTAATCACCTTTAGCATTCTCATATGCTGGTCTACGAATCACCTGTATCATTCTCAGATGTTGGCCTATAAATCACCTGTAGCATTTTCAGATGCTGGCCTTTAAATCACTCATAGCATTCTTAAGATGCTAGCCTACAAAACCCCAGGATCATGGGTCAGATTTCCAGCCAAGTCATACCAGTGACTTATAAAATAGGTACTAAAAGCTGTCTTGCTTGGCTCAGCATTAAATGGTTAGCGTTAGGACTGGTTGGCCTGGTTTCAGGATAATGTGACTAGGTGGGACATCATGCTACATGTTTGCAGCATGATGCCATAGTGCTAGACCTCACTATTTACTGTCACACTAGAGACATTGTAGCAATATGACTGAAAAATTGTTAAAGTTACATTAAAAATCGAAATCACACACACACATACTTATTACTATCTATTATTGTCAGCATAGGCATTGAAACCTTATTGCACTATGTCCATTTCATAGAAAAAAACGCTATATATAGACAATGAGTGCAAATATATTACACTTGAAACTCATCTTGTACCTTTTAATTCAGTAATTCCATTAGCAAATGGCAAGACATGGTTCTAACAATAATATCAGAAAGGGCATCATCATCAGCTTTAAGACTTATATGAAGAAAAAAAAATGTCTTCTCTTTTTCTGTTGGTTTTTATGGTACTTGAAATATATTGTCTATATCATGCTTAGAAAATGGAAGCTCAGTAGCGTTCAAACTGGTCTGGGTATTTGCTGAATATGTGATCCTTGGATTACAATTCTGATGTGTTACTCTTATGATGTGATTAAGATTTTGCAAATCAGATTTTATTGACATGCAGACAAGACACTACCTTCTGTAGAAAGCTTATTTGTTTTTATTTTTGAGCATGTGTTTGCAGAATGCATTGAGCTTCCCCTGTATGATGCAGCCAATGATGCATTCAAAGTGCCATAGAAATGAAATTAACTAATGCTAAGTAAATGGTGGATCTCTTGTTATTACCCCTATGAATTCATGAAAGGCCTAGAGATCACTGTACTGTATGTGTTGGCAATGATATAAAAGGTGGCATTAAGATCACTGTACTGTATATGGGTTGGCAATGACATAAAAGGTAGCATTATGATCACTGTACTGAATATGTGTTGGCATTGTTATAAAAGGTAGCATTAATTCAAACAAGGTCTGAATAAATAAAAGTTATTAATGACAGTTTTCCAGCAATGCAATACATTGTTTTGCAAGATCTATCTCTATAAGGTTAGAAGATAATTACTTGCATGCCCAACCAAGAACAATTTAATTCTACAACATTCTGTTGTCAGATTAAATGCTGTCAAATTATTATTTGTACTATTTTTTTAAACTCTTAATTTGAAGTAAAACATCCAGGCCTGAAAATCATTCATCTAATTTTAAGTGAACAGTCCAAGCCCTGACCTGAAAATCATAGAATTTGTGAGCTTTTTTGTTGTTACCAGTCACAGATTGTCTTCCTTTTGAAAACTTCTTTCTGATTGGCTGATAGTGTGTGGAAATTCAATATCACACTCAAGCTCAGAGTTGTACAATCCTGAATTCACCTATCTTTTATTGTATTATGTAATGATAGGTCTGGGTCTATGCTATAACAGTTTGGTGTGTATAATACATTGATACATACAGAATAACAGTCGAAACTATAATTACCTAGAACCTGAGGTCTTGGTAAAGAGGTCATCTGAAGCTTAAATTCTAAGTCCTCCTGGACTTCAGCTATATCTGCTTGTATCCTCTCTCGAAATGCCTCTGAATAGGAACCAATCACTTCATTCATAATCTCTTGCAAGACCTAAAAAAAGACAGGGTAGACATAAACTCACTCTACAACAGGATCACATTTGGATAAACTTATAATAGAAATACTGGTATGGATGATAGATGCAGAGATAAAAGGAGTTAAGAGCCATACAGAGTAATATGACAGCTGATTCTGGCTCCTTTGGACACAATTCGAACCTCTCACCTGCTGGTTGTGAGTAACCTAACGACTCAGTCATGGTGGGGAGGAAGGAAATAATAAGATTCGTTATGGTACATGTTTAAAATTTCATCAGTTATGGTTGAAGTTTTTTTTTGAAAATTGAACCCCATTTCAAATGCCAAAAACTGCCCAATTTTCACAAAACAAGTCTTAAAAATTACAAATCACAATTTTAAACACTCGGATGCAATTTGACAAGAAAATTACTATAAAGAGTGTAGCAAGGGATTTATAAAGTTAAAGTAGCTTAGCTGAAGTTTTGTTAACATTCAACAGTATTTACTTTGGTAAATTTGTGTAAATAACTACATAACAAAGATCCAAATTTCCCAATTTAACCTTTTTATGTATAAAATGTTGAATTCAGTAAACCAGGACCATGTTTTTGAAAAAGGAAGAAATATATATATTGTACAGTTAAACATACAATGGGTATAACAAAATAGGACTGAAAATACAAACATCACAAAAGTGAGATAGGGTGTGACATATTAAATGGGTAGATAAATAAAAATACAAAAGTAACTCAAACCAGAAATTTTATAACTATAACCTGTTATAATTATGGTTCAGTTACTTTTCCTGGTATAGGTGAAATAGGTCCAAGATATTGAAGGCATAATTAATGAATGGGTGAAAATACAATTGTCCTTCAAGTGTGATCATTAGGTCAAGTTTTGGTACAGCTGAGTTATTCTCCTTCACATGCATCCTCACACTAAGTTTTATGAGGATAGGTGAAGGTTGCAAGATACTGAAAATGTATTTAAAAAAATACAAACACAAGTAAAATACTTTGTTGGAAATGGAAAGAGTAAAATAAATATGTTAGTATCTTATCTATTCCAGTGACTTGTTCATTTAATTCAGAGGTCTTCATTAGAAATTTAAGAATGTATGATTACCCAAAAAACAACATTTCTTTTATTTTGAACCTTCCTTCCTAATTCACTGCGTTCCTATTCATATTTTTAAAAAGTGTCTTAGTTTATGTGATGGCTCAGGGAAATCATGTCATTTTGAGATGATTATTGTGATTTTGGCAAGTGCACAAAAAATAAGTCACAATCTTATTGAAAATAATATTGTGATAGTAATTTAAATAAACTCAGTATTTTTGGTTCTCAAGTTTGGCTGAATTTTTTTTTTTAAAAATTAAAAATAACCAGTATAATGATACAAAAAGATTTTTGTACCATTTGCAATGTTGGGGTAGTAATTATTGTGATATACAACTTGAACTCTTCAGTGACAAGATCAGACACTTTAAAAGGCAGTTAGTCACTTACATTACATGCATGATGGACTTTTATGTTTCTTTGAACTTGTTTGTGCCCAAATAAAAAAGCTTCATGAATCTGAATAGAGTACTGAAGCTTTTTATCATAAGCTGGGTGCTTCTAATTACATATGTGCTGAGAAGTGTGGATCAAGGCAAGAACTGTTGGCATGCAATATCTATTAAGTCTGTTTTTCAGTTATTTTCTGTTAAATCAAATCTTCAAATGGATTAGAAATAAAATTCTCCTTAACTTGTTAATTCTAGTTTGAGCTATGATGTCTTTTCTGCCCAACTAATTCTGTAGGTATGTCTTTTTCTTATTTTGTTAATTTTCTGATTGTATATGTTAATTGTATATATTTGCTCCTTTGCAATTTACCTTTCCAATATTTAGCCAAATCAATCTGTCATTTTGTTTAAAATATTTAAAAGTGACCTTCATAAAAACATTTCTATGTAAGTGAATATCTACAGGTACTATTTACATCTGTGTGGAAAGCAACATAGTTGATTAGATAAAAACAACCTTTGACATGATCAAAATCTGTCCTTGAACCAAAAATAGAAAAATTAAGAAGAACTGCTGCTGCTACTTTCTGTACAAAAGAAAAACAAAAACCTTGTCAAACAAAACTCGACATACCTCTTTTGTTACTGGTTTCCCTGCCCTGCTATCCACCTTCTTTAAAGTTTGGTTGATTTTTTTGTCACTTTGTTCTACTATTTCACTCTTTTCTTTCAATCTTTCATCTGTCCTTTCTGCCACTTTTTTCTCAATTTGCTGCATTTGTTGCTCATACTCCCACACTTTGAGTGCCTTTGCTTCCTTTAATGGAGCTGGGGTATCCACAGGCCTAACTTCCATAATTATATTAGGACAATTAAATGTACGGTCTTTTGTCAGTACATATTTATACAATTTGAAGTGTGGCAAAATAATGTTAAATACAAAATCTGTAAAGATTTTGTAGTTTCTTTCACCTAGGATATCCGCAAGCTCAGGAGATTTATCCTTGTAGAATTCTATTGACTCTGTCAGTGTGCCAGCTGAAAAATTAAAAGCATTATTAAGGCTTTCTGAGATCAAATTATGTCTCTATTCAGTCCATGATTTCCTGATACATGTATTGCTCCATACTCAAATCACATTAATACCAATTAGTTGTATACCTCTACAACTAAGAGGCATATGTCACATCTGCCCATCACATTGCATAATGTCTGTCTCACCTCACACGAATATTCTTTCTGCTTTTAATGGACAATTTGTTACAAAGCTTTAAGTAAGGATGACCTTGATCAAGCACTATTTCTTACAAATTGTTTTCAACCGCTCTGTCTCAGTAGCAGAGGTCATGGGTTCGAACCTTGGCAGAGTCTTACTGGTTGACCTGGTATCAGAGTAATGTGACTGGGTGGGACATCATTCCACATGTCTGCATTATAATGCCTCAGTGCTAGACATCACTATAAACTGCCACACTGCAGGCATTGTGGTGATATGACTGAAAAATTGTTACAGCTATGTTGAAAATTCTAATCACACACACACACACACACACAATTTTCTCTCAAAGTTGAACAAAATGTAGTCTGTGTTACTTAAGACATTGGGCTTCAGCTGTATCATATTGGCAGCAGTATATGTCATATGGAATTGTTATCACAAAGTATTTACGAACATGTAGTTTTTTAATAACTCCCACGAACACGAACTGGTTCGTTTTTTTTTTTTTTAGTACCCTTATATTGGTAAATCATCATTATCAACAAATATATAAATTTTCATGATTAAAGTATCATCGAAACTCAAAGAGAGAAAAAATGCCTTATTTTATTACAGCTGGGCAATTAGATTTTTATGGCTTTGGTTTATAATTAGTTTGATTACTATTATAATCAGTTTGTATGGGTATACTGGTACTAAGGGTCTGCTAACTATTATTTATGCATGAACTGTCAATGCTTACTAAATATCGGATATCAGTCATCAGTAATAAGCCATAACCTGGCCAATTGGGGCTAGCTAGTGACATGCGTATATATATATATTGGAATCAACTAAGTTTTTGAAAAACAACAACTGCTCAGAGGAGACACCAACAACAAATCAATACTCAAAAATCATGTTTTTTTTAAAACAACATTCTTACATAGCTACATGCTCAGTCTGTAGTTGTTTTAAATTCATCTGTACCGTACCAAGCGCCCTTACCTTATTACTAAGATATGGAAATTTCAAAAAGCTATAAAATCCACTTTCATTATTTTGTGGACTTACATTATGATGACAGCTAATTACACTGTGCTAATTATGATTGTTACATTTTCTTTTTTATACCAAGGCAGAGACAGTTCAAATTTTAAAAAATATATTCTTTCATAATACAATCATATGCAATTGTAGAGGATAATAACTCTACATGATTAAAATAAGTCAAATAATAAATAAGAATGTTGATTAGATTAAAAAGATTATTATTATTATTATTATTATTATTATTATTATGTTATTACATTTATCAAGAAATTAAGTTGTTTCACATAATGCAGATTTGTTAAATTCATTGTTGATTTATCATCTTCAGTGGAGTTGTGTTAAGGAATTTCTCATGTGTTCAACCACATGATTTTAACAGTCGGCAACAATACTTTTATATATATTGCTGCAATTTTAATAGTAACCAGTATATCAAAGCTTATTACCCAGGGAGACAACCATGGATTTTCTACCTTTTAAGTACATGTAACATTGGCAGTCTATATTCAACTTAAATAAATCAATGAACATATTTAAGCAACTATAAATCCAATACTTACAAAGATGACCAGTGTATTTTTTGCAACTGAATGCCATAAATATGTTTCAGTTTTAATATTTTACATTTTTTGGTATATGACAGAGTTACCAACCTTTTATGTTTTGAAGCAAACTCTCTGCTAACTTCACCACGTGAGCAACTTGACCCCATGGAAATCCTTTTTCTGAAGCAAATGTTAGTGTTTCATACAGGTAGTCTAAATGAATATCTTGTTGTAAATCTTTCTCTTCATCAAATGACTTCCAACCAAGAAGAAGAGCTAGTTTCTGCTTCCCTTCATTTTTCTGGAAAAGAAACCAAAATGTAGATTCCATATTTCGGATATCGCGCTTTGGTCTAAATACTTGCTAACAGATATCATATGGGACCAAAAGTATTAAAAGTGCATTGGTGCACACATACACAAAACAAACTTTCTTATACTCATGCACATAGAAATTAAGCCTGGGATGTGCAGTGGATAAAAGCTATGCACCTAGATTTGGAAAGCACATACAAAGTGCCACTCCACTCGATCCCACCCCAATAAATGTAAAATATTGCTTTAACTGTTAAAAGTTAAACTTGTATTGTTCTTATATTTTATGTTTGATAGAAATTAATGTTTTCTAAATAATATGTGATTGAAGGATCATTAGAAAGTTAGATAAGCAGGCCATGCATATTTTTGTTTGACCATACTGAGTTCATCTTTCATGACTGCTAAAATATCAATTATATTTGTTGTTTGAGATAAAACAGTTATGTAGTCCCTCAATAAAGCAGATATAACCTAGTTAAGCCAGGCAGATACTAGATTCCAACTTAAGGAACAGCGCTTTATTTTGAACATTTAAAGTAAGATGCCAATTGATGTAACCGTTAGTTCAGTTTATCCGCCGGAAATGTTTTATGTTGCAGCCCTCATTGCTTGTGTCACATATTTTTCACAGTTTGCAATGAAATTCTTTTGTTCATTTAACCATTAATCTTGTCATGCTTAATAACTTAAGTATTGATGGTGATCTTTGAGCATTTCAATCAAAAGTTTTGGAAAACTACAATACAAAGTTCTGAATACCGGTAACGAAGCAACTGTCATTGCTCCACTTGTTGTCAATGCCGCCATTTTGTTGCTACAACGCTTTCTTATTTTCAGGTCTCGAGATACCACGTCAATAATTCGTACAATTTTGTCTAACCTTTAAATCGTCTAAGTCAAAATAATAATTTTATTTGAATAGCTTGATATTGATAAGGTGAACAACTGACAAACATGGGTGAGTAAGGTTAAATAATACTAATAGTAATGAAAATGGTGTACTCCTGAGATACGTCACGTGACTGGAAACGCGACCAGGCTAGTGCTCGCAGTCAACGTGATAAGAAATGTCAAAACCTGAGTGTTTACTTTCTACGGATATTAATGTAGGCTTCAATTAACTGACTTGTCGATTCACTGCAAAACATACTTCTTATTTGGAAGGTAAGTTTAAAACGACACGGTAACTTTTGATTTATGATTTATGCCGTAAGTTGCTGTTGCTGAACAACGGTAATATATCACTAGCCTAGGTCAGTTGTTATTCCCAAAGCTGAAGAGGTTTTCGAAACCAGCAATATATCATGTTAGCAAAAGGATAGATGTTATTCTTTATGAATAGAAGGAGCTCATTTATTTGCCACATTTTTCCCGATAAATGTGACTCGTTCAGTCTAAAAAAAAGTCTCTAACTGTCTGGATTTTATGTAAAGACGAGTGATTGTGGGAGAGCATGAGAAAGAACTGTGTGCGTACAAAGTATTAAATATTTAAATATTTATGTTCACAACTGTCGTTACCAGATCCTCTTAATCACTAATCTTTCAAATTATAATCTAAATCTTCTCTCTCTCTCTCTCTCTCTCTCTCTCTCTCTCTCTCTCTCTCTCTCTCTCTCTCTCTCTCTCTCTCTCTCTCTCTCTCTCTCTGTTTTGGAAGCCAGTCGTTTGTCCATACAGCAGAAATAAAGCACTCATGAGGTATGGGATATTGAAAAAGTTGTGCCTAATGACTTCAGTACATACATTTGCATTCTTTCTTACAAAATTACTTGGGGTCCCAAGTGGCAGAGTGGTTCTAAAGCGCTCTCCGTTATGGATCACTACCATCTTACCTCTGTGTGGGCTTGAGTCTCAGATTCGGTCAATGTGGGTATGTGAGATAGCTTGCCTGTAGCTTCTCAAGGGTCGATGGTTCTTTCTTGGGGTTTTCCTCCAGCATTAATACTGGCCACCATGTATAGCCTATCGTGTGCTGAAAATTGGCATTAAACCCTACAACAACAACAACAACAACAACAAAATTACTTGCATCATTTACAAAGAAAGATATCCTTGTATAAATTAAGAATACATGTGTTGTGAAACTATTGGCTTGTTTTTCTTGCGATTTGTCTTGTTGAATTTAATATAATCATTATACATTTAATTCCTTTTGCTTGGTTTCTGAAAAATCTGATGCAGTATAATTGAACTTAATTTTATCATTTAACTAGAAATAGCTGTAAAGAAATCCATTCAATGATACTTGTACTTTTTACGTATGTGATACTTCACATGCAATGACATCAGTTCCTAAATACAGCCACCATCTCATTTTAGGACAAGGGAGACCAACATAAAGGTGACTAGTGGTAATTTCCATGCTTTTGTTTATACAGAAAATGTGTATGAGGTACTAAATTTATTTATCGAAATATAGATGTGAAGTCCATTATTCATTTACAGAAACAATTTGAATGTCAAGGTCTGTAGACTGTAATTCTTAGAATCAGAATGGTGAATCTTTCTGAGACAGTATTATAAACAAATTACTAAAATTTCATCACAAATACATATGCCTTTAATATTTTTAGATGAAAACGACAAGAAAACTGCCCCATGTTAAATTATCTGAATGAAGGGCTCATGAATAAAAGTTTAACATGGCAATACGACTCTATCATCTTAAAATAAGTAATAGAAAAGTTTTATTTAATTCAACAAACAATGTATAACCTAGAATACAAAGTGAATATATCAAGATAACTTACAGTATTGCAACTAAATCACAAATAACCCTATGAGCTCTTACAAGTCCTAATAAATAATGTTCTGAATAAACTTTAGTGGTATTTCATTTAAAATTCAATCCTGAAGGTGTTAATGTGCATCGTTGCCTGTAGTGGCCTGCAGTACTGATGTACCAATGGTTTGAACTGTAATGCTCTGCCAGCAGTTTTTGGATGATATGACAAATATATGATTCCTGAAGTCCTGTTTTAATTCAGTATAAATCTCAGTTAATGTATGTCCAAGAATATTTGTTACGAACACCTTGTATTTACAGTAAATAAATAATTTGACTAAATAGAAATAAGAAATAGAAAATATTCTGAATGAACTTGATTTTGGACATGGTCAGCTACAAGATCAATTTTACAGAACCCACTATATATAATAAATAAAACAAAAATCTAACATATTAAATGTATCTTGTTTTTCCCTTCTAATATGCTTTAGTGATTTTATTATCTTTTTTCTAAATCTGATGTGTACAGCTAGTGATGGGAATCGGTCAGAAATGCATAATCGATAATCGGTTCCCCTTAACCAACTGATCATCTATTATAATCGGTTACTAAGAGCAAATTTTAATTTTTGTTAAACAGTTAAATCTTTGATCAAGAGTTCAATATGTTTATAAATGTACAGAAGTAATCTCTTTCAATGACATATACTTTAACCTGACAATAATATTACATTATGTGTTACTTTTGTTCTACAACTTTGTTAAATGAACGCAACTTTTTATGTCTGATCAGTCATATGTAACTGAAATACTGCTACAATTCCACCAAAATTTTTTCGTTCACTTGTGATGGGTCTATAATTTAAAGTATAGAAGGACATGTTTTTCTTCTTTGTCATTGTTTGTAAATACTACAAAAGATGTTGCAATTGGACTGAAACAAATCAACAAAATGTATTTAAATGTATTAACTCAACAATTTAACAACTTGACCATGTAATAATGACTATATGTTCCTAATTATGAATCATAAGGTTTCATATTTGTAGTTGTGAAGAGAATTAATAAATTTCAGGTCAACTTTAGTGGCTGGGAGTTTTACTAACCTTTGTGCTTTGCATACACCTAAAAAGTAGTCTCCCTTTACACACAATCGATTATGGAGTTTACAATCGATTATCTGCTCATCCAACTGATGATCGATTATAATCGATAATCGGAACAACACTATGTACAGCAATAACAAAATTAAAAAATATGATAGAAAACTTATGTTTGCATGTCAGTTACCCCCTCTCAATAAAAAGTTTGAATGATAATTTGCAACATGCAGGAAGGCATTATGTTTATTAGAGTTATGGTGTTGAAAAGAGCAGCACTAATTGATTATATTTATAACACATGCATACAAATTTTCTTAAATGAATATAAAAATATAATTATATTTTGTTTGGAAGTATTGTTGGCTGCTTTTATTGGATGAAACTAGTGATGGTACGTAATCGGTCAGAATAGCATAATCGATAATCGGTTCCCCTTAACCAACTGATCATTGATTATAATCGGTTACTAAGAGCAAATTTTAATTTTTGTTACACAGTTATATCTTTGATCAAGAATTCAATATGTTTATAAATATACAGGAGTAATCTCTTTTAATGACATTTAACCTGACAATAATATTACAAAAATACATTGTGTTACTTTTGTTCTACAACTTTGTTAAATGAATGCAACTTTTTATGGCTGATCAGTCATATGTAACTGAAATATTGCTACAATCCCCCGAAATTCTTTCATTCATATGTGATGCGTCTATAATTTAAGGTATAGAAGGACATGATTTTTTTGTTTGTAATTGTTTATAAATATTACAAAAGATGTTGCAATTTAACTTAAACAAATCAACAAAATGTGTTTAAATTTTATTAACTCAACAATTAAAACTTGAACATGTAATGATGACTATATGTTCCTAATAATGAATCGTAAGACTTTTTAATTGTAGTTGTGAAGGGATCAATAAATTTCAGGTCAACTTTAGTGGCTGGGAGTTTTACTAACCTTTGTGCTTTGCATGCACCTAAAAAGTTGTTGTCTCCCTTTACACACAATTGATTATGGAGTTTCACAATCGATTATCTTATCGGTTTGCTCAACCAACTGATGATCGATTATAATCGATAATTGGAACAACACTAGATGAAACAGTAACACAAAAACAACTGTTCCAAATAGTTTTAGAGTTTTGCCCAAATAGATTTTCATACAATAAAATGGAAGACAAAGGAATAAAATGTACAAAATTATTAGTTTACACTCATATGTGTTGGGTGATGCTATCATTCAAAATATTAGATTGTGAGGGAATTGCAGATCAAAACAACATTATTGTAGGTATATATAACATGAAATACTAAATGGTACACAGCATCACTTACTGATCTGTCTAAAAACAATGTTGCATCAGTTGGGTGCATTGGCATCATGGCCTAGTTTTAACTCAGTTTTATTGCAGTACAAACACGTTTTTTTATAATCATATAAAAAGCATGAAGAGTAAGTCTACCTGGTCTGTATAACTCGACATATTCTGAAATCATCTAAAAATGGTCAACACATTGAAATATAATACAGTGACTTGACAAAGTTTGATGAAGAAATGTTCTTAAATGATTTTGTTAGCAAGCCCTTCTAATCAGTCTGCAATATAGTGATGTCAACACTGCCTTAAATAAATGGTATTGGATGTTCAATGCAGCCTTAGACAAGCATACCCCAATTAAAACAAAAAGGGTTAAACACCATTATACCCAAGTGGATTATCCCTGAGATCAATGAGGCTGGGCACCTATGAGATAATTTCCACAAGAAAAAAAGACTTGAAAAGCTTGTAAGTGTGTCTGTAGATAATAATTTATTATGGAATGGCCATATTGATGAGCTTTGTAAAACACTGTCATCCAAAATTGCCCTACTCAGCAGAATCAAGAAATATTTACCTATGAAAACTTAGTCTATTCTACAAGTCATATATTTTTCCAAAAATGGATTATTGGTCTGATGTATGGGGAAACTGCTAAATCTGAGCTTGACAGGATTTATAAACTTCAGAAACAAGCAGCATGCATAATTTTAGATTCATCTATATATTATCTCTCAAAAGCATTGTTAACAGAACTCAAACGGTTCACAATGTATGACAGTAGATTTTCACATGGCAATTTTTTATATAAATGGAACTGCACCAGAGTATCTTCGGAACTTATTCAGGACTTTTTTAACACAATATCAGTTGAGATCAATATCACACGGAACCTTCTAGCACTAAAACCAAAAACAGAGCAATTTAAAAAGCTTCCAATACTCTGGTACAGTTCTGTGGAACAAACTTCCACTACATGTAAAATCTGCTGAAAATATTACATTATTTAAGAAGAGATATCATGAGCATGTATGTGTTTCTAATAGATAATGGAATTTAGTATTTTAATACTAAAAATGTAAAAATACACAGTAATTATTGCTATCGTCATATAATAGGCATTGTTATACTCTCCATAATACGGTCTCAAGGGAGAATAGTCCTTGACTAATGAGTCACCCTCTATAAATAAAGCATTATTATTTTTATTATAAGGTTTAACCCTCTTCAGCCAACAACAAACATGTGGATAAAACACATGATGAGATGCACAACATTAGTTAATATCTCGATGATTACATTTCTTGATCCCTCATTAAATATTTTCTCTAATGTGAACATGTTACACAAGCAACAGCCATCATCAATGCATCATACATATATACTCTAAAAGGTGATGTTTTTGATATAACAGCCATCATCAATGCATCACACATATATACTCTAAAAGGTGATGTTTTTGATATAACAACCATCATCAATGCATCACACATATATACTCTAAAAGGTGATGTTTTTGATATAACAGCCATCATCAATGCATCAGACATATATACTCTAAAAGATGATGTTTTTGATATAACAGCCATCATCAATGCATCACACATATATACTCTAAAAGGTGATGTTTTTGATATAACAGCCATCATCAATGCATCATACATATATACTCTAAAAGATGATGTTTTTGATATAACAGCCATCATCAATGCATCAGACATATATACTCTAAAAGGTGATGTTTTTGATATAACAGCCATCATCAATGCATCATACATATATACTCTAAAAGGTGATGTTTTTGATATAACAGCCATCATCAATGCATCATACATATATACTCTAAAAGATGATGTTTTTGATATAACAGCCATCATCAATGCATCATACATATATACTCTAAAAGGTGATGTTTTTGATATAACAGCCATCATCAATGCATCACACATATATACTCTAAAAGGTGATGTTTTTGATATAACAGCCATCATCAATGCATCACACATATATACTCTAAAAGGTGATGTTTTTGATATAATAACCATCATCAATGCATCATACATATATACTCTAAAAGGTGATGTTTTTGATATAACAGCCATCATCAATGCATCACACATATATACTCTAAAAGGTGATGTTTTTGATATAATAACCATCATCAATGCATCATACATATATACTCTAAAAGGTGATGTTTTTGATATAACAGCCATCATCAATGCATCATACATATATACTCAAAAAAGGTGATGTTTTTGATTTGGCAAGTAATTATTAATCTGACTCAAAACATCTTCTATAAGACACAAGTTTCATTCATTGAGGAATCAATGTCTGAACACGTATAATTCTATTCTAAACTACTTGCCCACTAATAAGATTTGTTTTTTTGTTTTTATGAAACTAACATTTGATTGCCAATAGGTCAATAAAATCTAAATTGGTATTACAAATCTAATGAATTTGACATATTGTGCGCATTTCAAGTCCAAGAGGGTGTGATGAAATTAAGGTTAAATGCCAGTTGCATGTATAAAGTTCTCTTCTGATGCATGGAAACAATACCACATTGATTTTAGGGTGTGGATTTCAATAGTTTACAGTTATGATGCAGGGGCTAAGTATGTGGGAAATATGGATGAACTTCAGGGTCAGATGCTTGTATAAATTCATCTTTTTATGCCCAGCATGTGTCAGTATGGCTAGGATGTCAATAGTCTATATTATGACTTAGGGACTATGTCCCTAGGGATACAGATGAACCCCCTGGGGTCATTGTCAGTTGCACATCTAAATTTATTCATGCCCAGTAAGTGTATGTGGTTATATAGTGTGGTTCTCAATAATATGTATATTTTGATCCAGGGGCTTCATTCATAGGGTTAGGCAGAGACCCCAGGGCATCATCCAGAGGTCCCAGTCTCATATTTGTTGACACTTGGAGCATTGATCATATATTTTAATTCTCAGGTACATGAGAAATACAACTCCAGAGTTATTTGAAATTTATGTAAAATGACACCCACTCACCACTAGTTTCTTACCCAGGGGCATGATCAAAATTTAAGTGTTAGCACAATCTATACTTACAGGACTATCATTGACACATGTTTTATATAGTCATTTATAATGCTGTAGGTAATGACACACAATCTGTACTTACAGGACTATCATTGACACATGTTTTATATAGTCATTTATAATGCTGTAGGTAATGACACACAATCTATACTTACAGGACTATCATTGACACATGTTTTATATAGTCATTTATAATGCTGTAGGTAATGACACACAATCTGTACTTACAGGACTATCATTGACACATGTTTTATATAGTCATTTATAATGCTGTAGGTAATGACACACAATCTATACTTACAGGACTATCATTGACACATGTTTTATATAGTCATTTATAATGCTGTAGGTAATGACACTTAAATATGTAGATACATGCACACATGCATGTGGACAAACATGCTGCATCACAGTTGCAGGTAATTAACAAAGTTCAAAATAATCAAATCATACAGGCATTTTTAGACCAAATGCATATGCTTATAGCATATTGGATCATATGGTACATACAACTTTTAGAAAGCTACTCTACAGGATTTTGTCATATTTGATAAAAATTAACCAGGCATGAAGATCATTCATGTTTAAATTATTCCAGCTCCAACATCAAATGTGGCCACCATTACTAAAACTAAAAAAGCTTGAAATGATTTTTCAAACTATTTGACAAATTTGACATAAATATCTGGACGTAGATAGCTTGTAGAGTTTTACAAAAGATACTGATCTACCACCAAATATTTCTATCATTACTTAACTTGGAAAAGTCTTTAAATTACTTATTGTCAACAATCTTTAAATAGAATTGGACCAAAGATTACAGAAAACAAGCTGATCTTGAAAGACAGTTTAGCTGTATATAAATGATGCAAATTCACTGTCAACACTATCAGCTGTTCTTGAATATCGGGAACAATTTGAAAATTACATATTCTCATGTCTGGACATGAAGTTAATTGTCACAATGTTACGAAATCTGATTTTAAAAAAGACATTTTGACATGACAGGCATGCAGAGTTTAAACAAGGACATTTTGACATGACAGGCATCCAGAGTTAAAAAAGACATTTTGGCATGACAGGCATCAAGAGTTTTAAAAAATACATTTTGACATACATGACAGGCATGCAGAGTTAAAAAAAGATATTTTGACATGACAGGCATCCAGTTTTTAAAAAAAGACATTTTGACATGACAGGCATCAGAGTTTAAAAAAGACATTTTGACATGACAGACTTCCAAATAAAAAAATAATCCAAATTCACCATTAAATATGACCACTATCTAATAAATGAAAAAAGTTTTTAATAAGTTTTCAAAACCTACTCTACCGAGTTTTTCAAAATTTTACAGATGGGCTTTTAAATTTGTGCAAATAATGAATGCCAATGAAATATGACTTTCGTGACTAAGAAAGAAAGACTTGATAGCTTTTTTCTTAATAAAAAAAACCTGCTTATTTAAATGGATTTTAATTTGACAGAAAGCTCCTTCCTATACTAGGCTTTTTACATTTATAGATGTGATGCAGTTATTACCTTTATAAAACCATTTACTCAACTTTTAAACAAAATGCTTCACAGAATATGACCAACTCTGACAAAACATCTTGTCATTGATGCCAGTTTTTAAAGTGTATGACAGAAAGCATCTTGTCATGGAGGCCTTTAAATGTGTGACAGAAAGCATCTTGTCATGGAGGCCTTTAAGTGTGTGACAGAAAACATCTTGTCATGGAGGCCTTTAAGTGTGACAGAATTATCTTGTCATGGAGGCCTTTAAGTATATGACAGAAAGCATCTTGTCACAGAGGCCTTAAAGTATGACAGAAATCATCTTGTCATGGAGGCCGTTAAGTATGTGACAGAAAACATCTTGTCATGGAGGTCAATAAGTGTGTGACAGAAAGCATCTTGTCATGGAGGCCTTTAAGTGTGTGACAGAAAGCATCTTGTCATGGAGGCCTTTAAGTGTATGACAATTAAAGTTGATATAGCATCATATATTGACGAAGGCATAAACCCAGACCATTTATTTCATAGCATATGCAATCAACAACAATGAGAAAAAAGCTTTTAGAGACAGCATCCCACATTTCTAGATTCTGGCCAACTAAAACTGCATTTGACAGATATCAACCAGGTGGACAATCCCAGGCTTACTTGTTCTCTTATTCAAAAAGGTAATTAAAAACTCTCATAAATTTGTAAAGCATGAATTATCAAACACAACATTTGTCTGAGAATTCTTGTAAATTTCTTCAATTTATATATGAAGCCAGTGTCACATTTCAGTGTGACTCACATATTAACACATAAGGTAATTGTTTGGTTCAACTGCCAATTTCGCTATTAGTGAGAAACAAAGGATTCAAACAAAGGTAGTAATGGCAATCCTTGTTTACAAAGAGATATTGTTGAAGTTTTTACACTATTTTGACAGTACAATTTAGGGTCAGGTAAGCACAAGAACATTAGGCCCTGAAATAAAAACATTTGAGAAAATGTAAACAAGTTTCCAAGGACTGAAAATATGTCATATTATGATGTAAGTACATATTTAAATTGAATATTTTTTAAAGGAAGATTGAGTTGGTAGTTTGTGTTGGAAAAAGTCTTACAATTCAAAAAATGACACTGCCTTGCATACCTTTCACAGATTATTGGTAAGTTTCTTTTGTATGGGTTTTAAGACTCAGAAACTAGGAACTTTTTTTCTTTTTCACTACAGACAAATTTTTTATGATGGGGATTTTATTATAATACATGTAATTTGATTATGATAGATCTATGCATAGTTGTTTGAGGGAATTCTACATTGAAAGCAGTATGAACGATGTTTTTTTTAGATTTGTGTTTGTTTGATTAGGATTTATAATGTAGCTTTAACAATTTTTCAGTCATATCCCTACAATGTCTGCAGTGAGGCAGTTTATAGTGATGTCTAGCACTGGAGCAACATGCTGCAGACATGTAGCATTATGTCCCACCCAGCCACATTATCCTAACACGAGGCCGACCAGTCCTAACATTAACCTCTTAATGTTGAGCATCAAGTGAGGCAGCTGTTAGTACCATTTTTGTAAGTCTTTAGTATGACTCGGCCGGGGATTGAACCCATGACCTCCTGCTTCCATGGCAGATGCTCTAACCGCAGTTACAGGTTATAAAACTGCTTTTGGACAGCTCTTGTCAGCTGCTTCAACTTGTTCTTGGGAAAGGTACCTAGTTTGATCTCTTCAGCATGATTTAACCAATGAAATGTGATCGGCATGCATTAATAGGGATATATTTTGATGCCCATGCATTAATAGGGATATATTTTGATGCCCATGCATTGGTAGAGATATGTTGAGATGACCAAGCATTACATGTTAGGGATATATTTTGCTCCCCATGCATTGGCACTGATATCTTATGATACCCATGCAGTATCAGGGATTTATTGTGATACCCATTTATTATCAGGGATTTATTGTGATACCCATGCATTATCAGGGATTTATTTTGATACCCATGCATTATCAGGGATTTATTGTGATACCCGTGCATTATCAGGGATTTATTATGATAACTTTTTTCTGTCCATTCATCTGTCATTTCATAAATCTATTGGCTCTTAAACAATCAAGGTAAACTTCACCAAACTTGTTACATGTGTTGCTCAGTTGATATTTTTCTGCCAGTCTGGTCTTATTTTGACCCCACCCCCCCTTCCACCCAGGGTCTCTTGGACTTGGAATAAAATTAAAAATATACATTATTAATTGGCAAAGAATTTTGGGTTATGACCATGGGCCACATTTTTGAAGGGGGGCATGTCATAAAATGAGATTTGTCATGGGGAACCAATGAAGTAGCATTTAATCCTTATAGTCACAAGTCCTAAACCATGTGAGATATGGCTATAAAACACGGATTGTCTGGTTACTTTCTTATAGTCATAAGTGCTAAACCATGTGAGATATGGCTATAAAACATGGATTGTCTGGTTACTTTCTTATAGTCATAAGTCCTAAACCATGTGAGATATGGCTATAAAACACGGATTGTTTTTTTACTTTTTTATAGTCACAAGTACTAAACCATGTGAGATATGGCTATAAAACACAGATTGTCTGGTTACTTTCTTATAGTCATAAGTGCTGAACCATGTGAGATATGGCTATAAAACACAGATTGTTTGGTTACTTTCTTATAGTCATAAGTGCTAAACCATGTGAGATATGGCTATAAAACACGGATTGTTTTTTTACTTTCTTATAGTCAGTGTGCTAAACCATGTGAGATATGGCTATAAAACACGGATTGTTTTTTTACTTTCCTATAGTCATAAGTCCTAAACCATGTGAGATATGGCTATAAAACACGGATTGTTTTTTTACTTATAGTCACAAGTACTAAACCATGTGAGATATGGCTATAAAACACGGATTGTCTGGTTACTTTCTTAATAGTCATAAGTGCTAAACCATGGCTATAAAACACAGATAGTTTTTTTACTTTCTTATAGTCATAAGTGCTAAACCATGTGAGATATGGCTATAAAACACAGATTGTTTGGTTACTTTCTTATAGTCATAAGTGCAAAACCATGTGAGATATGGCTATAAAACACAGATTGTTTGGTTACTTTCTTATAGTCATAAGTGCTAAACCATGTGAGAAATGGCTATAAAACACAGATTGTTTTTTTACTTTCCTATAGCCATAAGTCCTAAACCATGTGAGATATGGCTATAAAACACGGATTGTTTTTTTTACTTTCTTATAGTCACAAGTCCTAAACCATGTGAGATATGGCTATAAAACATGGATTGTCTGGTTACTTTCTTAATAGTCATAAGTGCTAAACCATGGCTATAAAACACAGATTGTTTTTTTACTTTCTTATAGTCATAAGTGCTAAACCATGTGAGATATGGCTATAAAACACAGATTGTTTGGTTACTTTCTTATAGTCATAAGTGCTAAACCATGTGAGATATGGCTATAAAACACAGATTGTTTGGTTACTTTCTTATAGTCATAAGTGCTAAACCATGTGAGATATGGCTATAAAACACAGATTGTATGGTTACTTTCTTATAGTCACAAGTCCTAAACCATGTGAGATATGGCTATAAAACATGGATTGTCTGGTTACTTAGCACTGCCATTTTTTTGATGAACTTTTGAAAATCTTGGTTTATCATAGACATTGAAGCTGATCTATATGGTCATAAGTAAAATCTGTTTGTACCCTCTCTGAGATGCCTCTCAGATTTTTGGTCATTTATAATGAATATGTATCGGTATCAGGCAACCTGGGAGCCAGCAAGATGTAATGATTCCTAATATAATTCATGTTTAATAAGATTTTTAATGTCTACCCAGTTGCTATATGTAAGAACATGTTGTGATCAGTGTCTATTTGTCCTTATGCCTGTTAATCAGCTGTTGGCTTTATTTGTGCCAAAACTCCATGGTATATTCTTTGGATAATTACCATATACACACAAAGTTGAGTCCAACTACAAACTGCACAGACCTAGATCTGCTGTCACATAATGCACAGATCTGAGCCTGTGCAGTTTTCTTTGGTGTATTCAATAGAACAAATAACATAAACCCTGAATTGTCATGTGCATTATGCTATGGCAGATCAAGATCTTTGTTGTTTGCAGTTTGACTTGACTTATAACTGAGTATATATAGTAGGTGACAGTGAAGGTTTATGATCCTAGGTGAGCTTGATATGTGTCAAAAGTTAAAAACTTTTATGAGATATCACAGAAATTAGCACCAGTCAACCATAATAAATGTGGTGAGGGTGGGGTGAGGTAAATACTCCAAAGGTGAATAATCGGACAAGTATGACCTACACATAACTAATATATTATTTTCAATAGCTTTGCTAACGAAAAAAAAGGACACTTTTGATGTTATTTAAATTTGCTTAGAGACCTATGGCAGAAATTACATTTATAAGGAAGACCTTTTAGGCCTGGTATTTACATTCAAGGTGTGTAGAAAGAATTCATGAAAATTGGTAGCCAGCATACCAATACAAATGAATTTGTAGTATGTCTGGTCTTGACATCCAAGAGTAAAATAAGTAAATCATATATTGTGACCCAAGGTCCTTAACAAAATAAAACAAAACAAAAAACAAACTTAACAAACGTAAAAAAGGGGAAAGAGAATGTTGTTTGATTATTTACTTTGTATTATCCTTTGTGTAAGCATGTACTGTACAGAATTTTGACAGTAAATGTTTTGAATGGAGTCTAACTTCATGCTTGGTCAGTTGTTTCAAAATATGTTATCAGATGAGTTCTTATCCCGCTTATAGCTGACCTGTTTGGTCATGCTAGTGTACTTAACACCTTGAAAAGTATAGAAAATCAGTCATTCTGATTTCAACAGCTTGAATTAATGATAAATTTATTTCTTTCAAACCATTTCATGATATCAGAAAGGACAATTAAAACTTTAAATACTAAAGTTGGATGTAACTTGTGTTCTATAGCACTATATTATTTTTTTAAGGAATATAACATTATCTAATTGTCACTGCATTTATGTCAGAAGTTAACTGAATGTAGTTTTAGATAAAAAGTTTATAATTTTATCAGTGACTGAGTGCAACATGCTTCACAGTTGTATTATAATGTGCACTGCTTCACAGTTGTATTATAATTTGCACTGCTTCACAGTTGTATTATAATTTGCACTTTGTTAAAGATGGAAGAACATTTCTTCACTCACTTTTACAAGGGGTCATCAGCTTCAACAATGAGAGCCATAGACCTTTAATATCACACTCATGCTTACATGGGGTCATAAACTTCTTCAGTATCAACCATAGACCTTTAATATCACACTCATGTTTGCATGGGGTCATCAGCTTCTTCAGTAACAGCCATAGTTGTTATATGATACATACTTTCTTATAAGATAGAGTTGAGTTCAACTGCAAATTGCAACGACCCAGAAATGCCGGTGCTTAATGTGCCAGCAGATCTGGGTCCGTACAGTTTTTTAGAAGCAGTCAGTCCCTAATTTGCAGGTGCATTATGCTCTGGCAGATCAGGTTTGTTCTTGTTTGCAATATAAGTTGATTTATAAGTGAGTATATATGGTAGGCATACAATTCCCTGTGGACTATACATGTATATATAACTCACAAAATGACATCACTACTTTGAATATAAAATTTGTCATCATTTTCTATGTTAGACAAAATAGTTTAAAATGTGCATTGTAGGACAGAAAGTTATTGTTTTTACAAAACAGCAGTATTTTGTGGCTTAAAGTTTTTGCTAATAATTTAGAGCAGTTGTACATAGGTATCATGTATATAAAAAAAAAAAAAAACCGACATCAGCTATGTACATGTAAAAATGTTGTGTTCATCTTGGTGTTTTGATAAATATAATCAACACAAACATGATAAACTAGGATGCTGTCCATTCTCCTTTTTTGTTAGCCATTGTTGTTGGAAGCTTGTCATAGGAATCACCAGCATTCCTGTCTATGTCTGGACAACCAATGTTAGTCTAATTTGAGGTCAGTATTAAAATACTTTTTTGTTTGATCAAGCTCAACATTTTCATTTATTATTTCTTTCTAGCTGAATAAATGGTACACTCCTGTACAGGATGTTATTATATTTACAATTACACATTTTCACTAATACCTTGTGACAAGGGATTGATAGGTTAAAGTAATGTGTGATGCAGAAACCTAGAAGTTTGTTCATAACACTAGAAACGAATTACTCATGCCATTTGAGAATATTTGAATCAATATTTCAGATAGAGTTTTGTTATTTATTCTCGACTATTGTTATTATTATTTGAACTGTTTGTAATCAAAATGAATTAAAATTTGACAGGATTTTTAAAATTAAAATTGGATGATCTTATTTTAGTGTACCTTTTCTCAGGTTTATCATTCATGGATTTGGTTGGTTTAATGTTTTCATAACAATATTAAAGTTAAATGTCTTGCCAAAGAGCACATCACAGTTTCCAGCCTGGACTGATTGGAGGATTGGAACCTTCATCCGTTTGGTCTGGAGTCAGGCAATCCACCACAAATTAGGTCATGGGAATTTGTAATGCAAATATAAATATAGTAACAATAATGCGTAAGCAAATTTAGTGGAAGCACTATAACTTTTAATGTCAGGAACCTTAATTGTCCAGATCCTATCATTGAAATTATATGTCCCAAAACTACTATTATGTTATTCCTTTGAGAGATGCTTCTTTGATCTAAACCTTGTCAAAATAATCTGAATGCCTCCTATAATCTTAACAAATTTAAGTTAGTTTCCCATTGCATTGGAATTTATTGCAAATCTTCTATGAAACAGAAAGGTGGAACTGATTGCTTTCATGAAAAAACTACAGAATACAGACATGTTAGAAGCATGTCTGTGCAAAGTTGAATACAGTCTTTTTTATCACCACATGCAGATTGTGAAGAAAATGTTGTTTGAAAAAAATTGCATGTACTCATTTTCTTCACATCTTTCAAGTAATCAAGTAACTTCAACAAAAGCTATATCATTAGGAGAATAACTTTAGCCAGATAAAATTGAAACATTAATGATTAAATTGATACCAATTGCACAAATGTTACTACATACTTACCTACATGCAATATATATAAAATTTAGTGCATACATAAGTGATCCTGATACACCATTGTATAATGTACCTGCAGACAAGGTTATATATTGTTTTTATACTGATTACTCCTAACAAATTGGACAGATCCAGATCTGCTGGTACAAAATGAGAACGTAGATCTGTTTCTGTGCAGTTGGCAATTGTACTCTGCTTATAAATGTGTACATACATTACATTTTTCACCATTTTTATTCTTTTTATTGGAAGTCATGGTCAATTTCATTCAGAGCAAATTTTATGAGTGAATGAATTTTATGAATCTTTTGAAGGTAATGGAAGGCTAGAAACTGGAACTGAATAGTTTCTGAGGTGTATTCATCATGTTCTCAACAAATGTTCTCATGCATGTTACAAATACCTGGTGTATCCCAATTTCCTATTTGTAAGGACATGTTGTACCATTTGGTACCTAAAACCTTCCAAATTTGATTCAGTTTTAGAATAGGACATATTTATGATGCTGATATATACAACTAATGCACACCGCTGTAAGTCCTAAGAAGGTAAGTGATGCATTGCTTTTACCCTTTAGATTTTCATATTGAAGAAAATGTTTATATTTCAGAACTGTATCTTATTAAAAAGCATAAACTTTGCTGTACTAAGGATATTGTATTATTTGATAATCTTCATATATAAGATTTGGTAAAAAAATCGATTTGCCTAATCTACACTTTTAAAATTTATACAGCTTGACTGGGGTTCATATTAATAACATAACTATATAAATGTATCTATTTAACAAGTATATAATTTTTATCCCCCATGCTTTAGCAGGAATTCATCAGACTTGTCCCTTTAAAAACACTGGATAATGAAAGACCATCAGCCAAAATCAGTAGGAAATCAAGCTGAAAAAAGAATTTGGAGGAATAAAGTTAATAAAATGATATGACAAGCCAAACAAGCACACTACAAAAAAGTGCTGGATGAAAATACAAATAATCCAAAAGCTGTCTGGAGATTTTTTTAAAGCGTTTGGTGCAGGGAAATGTTAGAGTAAAACTGAGATTTTATTCCTCAGTAATGAGGGCAGTTATACCAATAATACAACAGACATCTCAAATAGTTTTAATGATGTTTTTGTTCAAATTGCTGAAAAATATAAAGAACCCAAACTTCATCTGATTATCTGGAACTCAAATATTTTTTTGTTAAAAAACTACCAAATAATATAAAGTTTGAAATTCATGAAATGATTCCTGTTTACTTGTTGAAATATATTTAAAAAATGGATGATTGTAAAGCTACAGGACTTGATATGATTGGACCAAGGCTACTAAAGGTAGCTGCATCTGCAGTAGTATAGAGAGTTGGTTTAATTTGCAATGAAAGTAGTAGGTCTAATAAATTTCCACAAACATGGAAAACTGCCAAGGTAACACCATTTCATAAAACTGGAATAAAAGATGATGTAAGTAACTACAGAATCATATCTATCCTTCCTTGTCTTTCCAAATTACTAGAAAAAAACATGTACATGATTCTGAACTATTTGAACACTCATAATCTTATTCATGATAATCAGTCTGGCTTTCAACAGTATCACTCCTGTGAAACTGTACTTGTATCTTTGATTGATAAATGGCAGAAAGCATTATAAACAGGAGGAATGGTAGGCACCAATATGGTTAATTTTCATGAAGATTTTGATTTTGCAGAAATTTTGCTTGAAAAATTAAAAATTTATCATTGTAGAGAAAAATCCCTAGATTGGTTTATTTCTTAACTGATAGAGAACAAATAGTATCTTTAAATGGTCAACTTTCTAAAAGTAAATATATTAATTGTGGATTACCACAAGGCTCTATCCTTGGACCTCTGTTATTTATTCTGTTTATCAATGACTTGTCACATATGATAGGAACTTCAATTTTTTTCACTGACCTCTATGCAGATGATACTACACTGTCTGAGATTGGTAAAACTAAAACTATACTTGAAAATAATTTACAAGATGCTCT
Organism: Unio delphinus; assembly: GCA_029339505.1. NCBI lineage: Eukaryota > Metazoa > Mollusca > Bivalvia > Unionida > Unionidae > Unio > Unio delphinus. The sequence goes on from JAQISU010000174.1 coordinate 5,263,138, forward strand.
CAACAGACTTAAAGTAGGGTGCAAGGAAAACAGTATGGTCATAAAAACAGAAGAAGAAAATAAAAGCCCTACTAGTTACAACACAACAAAAATTAGCAAGGCTGGATAGTGACAAACTCCAGGTTCTATTTGACAATGTGAGCCTTAATATGACATCTCATGATAACATTCTTGGTGTATTTGTAGATAACAATTATACTTGGTCTGTTCACATCATATTTCAAAATGTTTAATTCTTATCTTTAGCTATTGAGGAAAATCTAAACATAAATTCCTCTTCAGTATAGGGTCATCGTTTATAAAAGTAATATTCAGCAATTTCTGGACTATTTTAATGTAATTTGGGGTACTACATCTAATTCAAACATAACAACACTTTTAAGACTATGAAAGAGGGCATGCCATTTAAATTTAGATCAATGTATAGACAATTTCTAGGAGGCAATGAATAATATAAATGTTTTAATAATACATGAAAGAATATCTCTTAGAAAGTCCAAATTGATGTATAAAGTATCCAGAAAAGCCAATCCTGTCTATCTACGCAATATCTTTCCCCATCAAGATGTTGATGGTACTTCAAATTTAACATCTGTTAGAAGTAAAATGACATTATATATCAAGACGAAAGAATTAATTATTTTATAAAAGTTTTAAATATTATGGTCTACTGGTATGGAACAATGTTCACAGGAACATAAGTCAGGCTCCTACCACTTCTTTTCATAATCGATGGATGAAATCTTTAGACAATTGGACAGTTCTCGTAATATAAACATCACCTGCTTTTCTGTACTTTTGCATCATTTTCATAATCATAATAATAATAATGAGGACTTTGTATAGCACCTAATCTTTAGAAGCTCTAAGCGCTTTACACCATCTATATTGATATGACTACACTACAGAAAAACAAATGACAAAAACAATGAAATTGGAAAATATAAAAAACTGCTGAAAACATATAGATACAAAACATTATTAGGTCTCAAAGTTTGCCCCTGCAGTCGAAAAAGGTGAGTTTTAAGAGCACTCTTAAAAGGGACCACTGTGTCTTTGTGGCTAATTTCAATGGGCAATTCGTTCCACATCACCGGGACCTGGTATGCAAAAGAATGTCCATATGACTTCAATTTCACAGTGGGAACAATGAGTATATGATTGTCAGAAGAAGAGCGTAAGTATCTTGCTGGTGTATACACAGGAGTGAGGCCGGATAGGTATGTTGGATTGGATTTTGTCAGTGAAACGTAGCACAGAGAACAAATTTTGTGATTGATTCTGTATCGAATTGATAGCCAATGTAGGGTACAAAGCAGTGGTGAGGTGTGCTCTGATCGAGGGTCTCTAAAGATGATCCATGCAGCTATGTTTTGAACTTTTTGAAGTTTCTGGAGTAAATATTGTGATGAACCAGAAAGAATTGAGTTAAATAGTCCAGTCTTGAAACTACTAATGAACACACAAATGTTTTAGTGGCATCAACTGAAAGATATTTAATAATGGAACTGATTCATAGTTGAATTCTTCCATGCAGGATGATATTTTATATTTTATTTATGTCATGTGTTCACAGATTCCTGTGCATATGTTCCTGGCTTGATATTTGATTTTTAAATCAGTTATTTAGTGTCAAGCCTGATTTTGCACAGCATGTTGTATATACTGTATATATTAGTTCTGCAACTGAATTTCCTCTTTAAATAAAGTTCTTTATTATTATTATTATTATTATTATTATTATTATTATTATTATTATTATCCATCAATCCATCCATCTGTCCATCCATTCATCAGTACCTTCATAACTCCATCTCATCCTAAATGCTGGCTGCAAGTTAACCAACTTGGTACATGTATATTGATTGACCGTAATATTCATCTATGAGAGTTGTAATTTTTTGGGGGGGATGACAGTCTCTCTTTTGAGATTTGGTAGCTGTATTTTATAGGTTAAATATTTACTGTATATACTTGCTTATAAGTAAAAATCAAGCTGCAAACAACAGAGAACATAATCTGTCTTATCATACAGTGCCTACATGTTGTTTGTTCTACTAATTACTCCTGTCAAACTGTACATACCCAGATCTACTGGCACAATATGCAATGGTAGATCTGGTTCTGTGCAGTTTGCAGTTGGACTCGTCTTATAAGCAAGTACATACATTATATGAAATTAAAAAAATAGATTTTAAAATTTGTCCATTGCAGACAGATGTTGTTTACTTGGAAATAGCCACTAAGACAGATTTTGACCTTATCAATAAGTCTACAATTAATTCTCATACACTTTTGTTTTCAGATCCAGCAGAATGATTTCATGACAAAATCACATTAGTGTTTTACGATGGCAACTGTAGATAGGAAGAGGAAGGCAGAACGTCCTAAAAAGGACCGTAAGCGACAAGCCCCAGACAGTGAAACTTCTCCATCAAAAGGGAAGCCTCCTCTACCTCCTGGAAATGGAGCGAGGCTCCCTCGAGCACCAAAGGTTCCTACAGAGAAAAAACCGAAGCACAAAAGTATGGTCAATTTACGTCATTCACCAGAAAGAGAAGATATTCGAAGCTCACTTACAGCACCAGTTTACTCCAAGTCTTGTAATTTCTATCAGGATGATAACTATCAATTTCCACCAATCAAAATTGTGATCCATCCTAAAAAGTATAGAAAACTTGACATTATGCTACGGGATCTTTCACGACGGATGCCTCAGCTTCCATTTGGAGTACGTTCTGTATACACACCAGCAGGGAGGAACAGGGTCACTACTTTGGAAGACCTCACTGATGATGGGAATTATATCTGTTCAACCTATAAACACAAGGCTCGAGGGTTGGATGTTTCTAAAGTTGTGTCAAGACATGCCTGGCATCATGGTCGTCCTGATAGTGGACAGAGGAGATTAAATTTGTTGCTTCGGGAAAATGAAAATATGAAAAGTGCCAGTATCTTCAGAGGAAGACCTCGTCCTGATTATGATTTGTCACGTGCATACATGGAAAAGCATCCCAAGAAACTGCATGTGATGAGAAATGGGGACCCCACAGATAAGCACATATTTTTGCTCAACAGAAGAACAGCTCAGACTTTTGAACAAATTCTTGATGACTTGAGTGGTATGTTTGGGTTTGCAGTCCAAAAGCTGTACACAATTGATGGAAAACCAGTAAGTTGAATGCTTGAGAAGTGACTAAAAATGTTATTGTATGTTTATTGTTAAAGCACAGTCTTTAACAATGTATATAAACTTGATAGATTCATGTAAATTTTGTACAGAAATTGAATTATTTTTGTTGTCAGGTTTCATTTTTCTACTTTTTTTCCATGCTTATGTTCATCTGAAGCTATGGTACTGATAGGTGTATTTTTCGTTTGCACTCCATAACTTCAGAATGACAATGGATTAATCTGAAATCAAGCTAGATACAGGATGTACACGATCAAGGATTGACACTTCTATCTGACATTATCTAGGTTAAATTAAATTTCCAGTATTTTCCAGCAGTTAAAATAGATATCATCTGTTTCCTTTCATGGTGTCAACTTACTGACACTTAGAGACTTGCTGTTACTGGGTCATTAATTTTCTTACATTACTGTTTATAGTTGGTTACCATTTTCTGTTCATGAAGTAAAAAACATTTAGTTGTTTTAATGCTACTAAAACAGTGTTTAGTAGACTTTACAAGATTTTACAGGGATACCTAATCAGCTGCCATATTTGCAGTGTGATTCTTTTTAGACTGGTTTCATTCATAGTGCTGGACAGGAACCAAGTTTTGATGATGACATGGTTGAGAAGTAAACAACCAGTCTGTGTCATGGCAGAAATGGCTGCTCATTATCAATGTAATCTTTGTAGAGACTGTCATATGCTGCTTAATATCACTAAACTTGCTTCGACACATTTTCACTTTGAAGATAAAATGTGAGAGCTATTATATGTTTACTTAATATTTTTTAAAGTAACAAGTGTACTTCATATTAGATTACTGGCATCAAACCGCTGATTGATGGTCCAGATGCACTAGTGGCAGCAGCACTTGAAGATTTCAAGCCAATGGCACTTACTTACTCTCAAACACCTGGTTCACGGCTTCGAAGTAGACTGTCCGATGTGGAGAATCTGCAGAGTCGTCTTCAGAACAGGAAGGATAGACTTGCAAAAACAAGTAACTATGCTGAAATAATGATTAATTATTATAATGGAAACATTTTTTTCACTCTGATGGTTTTCTTGCTTTTTTAAAACAATATTTCTAATGATAACTTTATAAATTTATTTATTTATATATTATCAATATGTTTACATAATATCCATGTATTTAGTAAAGAAAAAAGAATGCAATGGTTAAACACTCCCACAATTTCAGCTTTGACAAAGTTTAAAATCTTCATAGTTTTATAAACTCAGTATTTTTTTTATTGATATCATTATTATAAATGTATGGCATTATTGCTAAGATTTCCTTGAAAATCTCCAATTAGTTTTTCTGTGGAATTTCATGATTACTATCATTTGTTGGCAGAAATCAATTACTATGATAAATTTTGACTCAGTAATTTTGCTATTTATTCCACCAGCAGTCCACAAACTATTTCAAGTTCTAAAGGTATTAAGGTGTCTCGTTAACGTGAAGTGTAATGTATAATTTAGACATTCATAATGTAAGAAATTGCAATGAACTTTTAAAACATATTTTTTTCCCTCCGTAGAGGGACGCTGGAAAGTTTGGGTGCAGACAAATGCAATGCCATCTGCTAGCACTAGAGCTCAGGTCACCATGACAGTGTATGGCAACAAAGGCAACTCAGGGCCCATAACTCTGGGACAGGGAGATGGGCAACACTTTCAGGCAGGACATATTGATGAGTTTAATGTGAGTTCAAAGAAGCATTAGTTTTTCTGTACATGTATTAGGCAAGAAAACTCAGTAACCAGACTTTTGACATTTTACAATTATACCATATTTTTGTAGTGGTATGTATGTGTGTGAAATATATTTTGAATGGATTATTTTCTCCTCTCATTAATTCTTTTTTGATATGTTGTGTGTGTGAATATATTTTGAATGGATTATTTTCTCCTGTCATTAATACTTATATAAGTCACAGTGGGGTATTAAATTGATGAAGTTTGTTCTATTACTAATATGGCACCACCCACCTAACCATTTTTATGTCTGATCCAGTAAATAATAAAATATTTTGTTGCACTTGAGGTAAATTTATTGTGGTTAAAAATGTTCCAAACTTATGTTTGTTTGTTTGTTTGATTAGAATTTTTAACGTAGCTTTAAAAAAAATTCAGTCATATCGCTACGATGTCTGCAGTGATGCAGTTTATAGTGATGTCTAGCACTGAGACATCATGCCGCAGACATGTAGCATGATGTCTCACCCAGTCACATTATCCTGACACCAGGCCGACCAGTCCTGACACTAACCTCTTTATGCTGAGCGTCAAGCGAGGCAGCTGTTAGTACCATTTTTGTAAGTCTTTGGTATGACTCGGCCGGGGATCGAACCGACGACCTCCCGCTTCCGAGGCGGACGCTCTAACCACTAGGCCACCGGAGCGGTTCCAAACTTATGATTTTATTGAATGTCTTTTTGTAACTGCAGACATAATCACAATTTTCTGCATAAAATTGAACAATCATTCAAATCATTTTTGTACATATGTTATTGCCAGAAGATTTTAGGATGTTATGACTCATGGTCTTAAAATAAGTAACAAAAGGAAAAGTAAAGCAACAATTTAAGTAAAATTCAACAAGTACTTTATTTCACTTGGATAGAAAGTAAAATTTAAAAGACACCAAAAAGTCCAAAATGTATAGAATGCTTCAAATGAATTCAAAATGTCTTGAATATTCTGATTTGCCACAATGATCGAATCCAGAATGTCTTTGAAAAAGTTCTCAATAATCCCAAATTAGAGTTTTACTCAAAAACATTACTGAGCACTTTGTAATTCCAATAAATAATTGAAATAAATAAATCTTTTAGAATTATATCTGAACACAATGGTAAACTCAGATCATAGATTCCCAAGGACTGATATGAAACTGAAATTAATAATTGTTTACCAAATCCATTTTCTATAATCTCCACTTGACATGTGATGCAATACAGAGGTGTAGCGAGGGGGGGGGCAGGGGGGTACATATGTCCCCGGGCGCCATACTAGTGGGGGCGCCAAAATGGGCTTTAAAATAAATTGTAACATGTAATGGTGATTTTATTGATGAAAATAATGGGTTTCAGAGTTGAGGTGGGGGGGATGAATATTGTCCCTGGGCGCCAAACACTCTAGCTACGCCTCTGATGCAATAGTATTTTGTAGAAAACTAATGGAAATTTCTGCTAACTTTTGAACTCAGTATATTGTTTACTACTTAAAACATGACAAAATCCAGTAGAGCATAAACTCCATTCTCAACCCTCAACCACAAGTTGAAGGTGAAAGGAAACGATACTGGCTTATACAACAAAAAAATATGGTATTTTATGTATTTTATCAAGTGGACAAAGTACATAGGAGAAACATAATACTGAATTTAATGAAGAAAATATATTAGGGTACATACATAATGTATTTTCATTTTTATTGATAATAATATGTAATATATAAATTGTATGTTATTCCTATGTAAAAACCTTGAATTCACATGTAGCTGAATTTGCCATTTATGGGAGCTAAAATTGGAATGGCAAGTATTCACCACCTGTCCAAATTTTCCTTTATATCATTTCAGGATAATTATTGACCATCTTTCCACTTTCACGATTTTGGCCACTCCACTATGCTCCCTTCATAGACCATCAATAACAACCCCACCCCTTAAAATAATTTCTGTGAGTCCCCATTTAATCCATGGATAGGCAGTTCTGAGGAGGGATCCCTGTCATCAGCTATAATAATAGAAGTAAAATTTTATCTATTTTTAATACTAATCATGACTTTTGACGGATTTAAATGTTTCCCTGAAATGCATAACATGACTGAGATGTTGAGCAGATTGGAAAATATATCTTTCTCATATATTTTAACATGAGAACTAATAATTTCTTTCAGGTATCAGTTGGAAATGTAGGTGAGGTTTACAAGATCAGGATTGCACATGACAATTCTGGTGATTTTCCAGGCTGGCTTTGCGATGAGGTATGTACTGAAAATATTTGATTATCTTTTGACCCAATAGGTCAGTAATTGTTGGCTGTATGTGAATGATGACTATGGAAATCTGTTATTACTGTGAATGTTTTATTATTAAAGGGGTACTGATTTTATGTTGCTTTTGTGGGTAAGCTAGACCACAGATTTGAAGTCACAAGGAATTATGAATTAAGATGTTAACCAAAAAGCCCAATATCCCACCCCACTAATGTGCAGTTGTATAGCATCTCTAATTTGTTTCTTTAAATACAAGCAGTATTTTTAAATGCTGAGAAATGCACGAGGTACAATGAAATCTCATTGATTACAATTCATTTTGCATGCAAATTTCTTTGAACTGATTGAAAGCTCTGTGCTAATAAAATTAGTAATTTTTTAAATAATAAATGCATTACAGAAATGTGACATTAGTAAAATTCAAGAAATCAAGTGTCATCCACAGTGTGTGCCAATTTTAAGCACATGTATCCTTGACTAATTATAGTCTGTTTAACATGAAGCTATCCAACATAGTGTATGGATTGTTAAAGCACAGTATTATTTCCTTTTAGACATTGTTCCAAATTGCCATATTCAACAGATATGAAAGCACTTACATTGCCTGATTTAAACATTACATGTATAATGATTCTTGTTAAATAATGGTTTTTACTGTAATTTGTATTCTGTTGTAACTCTTTCTCTCTCTTTCATTTGAGTCAATGGAACACAAGAGCACACAGACGCTACTGAATATTATTCAATGATATATCATTGCAAAATATATAAAATATCAAATAATGAAAAGATTCAATTCACAAATATTCTTTAAAAAACTGAAAGGTATCTCTTGGTCAGTAATTGATTTTTTTGATGACCCATTAGAGGTTCTTGACATCTGGATAGATATGTTTACCTACACTCTGAAAATTTGTGCTCCTATCGATTTCAAGAGTCAAGCAACAAACTCAACCAAACTGGATTACAGGTGATATACTGAATGCTATTAAGACAAAGGATAGATTTCATTTATTAAAAGATAACTGAAAATTACAGATTATGGAGAAACAGAGTCAAGTAAATGATTTAAAAGGCAAAGAAACCTTATTGTTCTACTGAAATATCAGAGAGTATTGCAAAAAGGAATCCTAGAAAACTCTGGGAAAATCTTCAATGACTTGAGAGGCAAATCTGTAAATATCCTGCCATTTACCTGTATTAGTGATGAAAATGGTGATATTCAGCAAGAGCCTCTTGAAATTGCAAATGTGCTCAATGATTACTTTTTGAATATAAATAAAAACTCTCACAGCTCATTAAAGATTCTCCAGTGATGAATTAGATTCATATTTCTTCATAGCTTAGGAAAGATGAGTGCTTCAAAACACCTAAAATTAGTCTTGAATTCATTTTAAATGAATTAGACAAACTTACGTCAGTACAGTTATAGAACTAGATAATATAAGTGCTAAATTTCTAAAACTCTCATCTCGATTGCACATTCCCTTTTGTATATCTTTAGTCTAAGCTTTTCCAAAGGTATTTTTCCAAACCAGCTAAAACTCCCAAAAGTGAGTCCAACAAAAAAGAAGGGAGAATTTTCTGATATGAGTAACTATAGATCTATATCATATTATCATCACTTTCAAAGATATTAAAAAGAAATGTTTATAATGAATTTAGAAACTACCTGGAATCATTTAATTTACTACATTCACAACAATCAGGCTTCCATGAAGGACATTCATGCCATACTACACTAACTAGAATGGTGGATAATTGGTTAACAGCAATTGACCTTGTAAATTGCACAATCCTGCTGGAAAAGCTCAGCATATACTTAACTTGGTTTCAAACATGTCTTGAAGGCAAGTGTTTATTTTAAACAAACTTTCAGAAAAGAAACTAATAAAGTCAGGTGTTCCACAAGGATCAGTTCTTGGACCATTACTCTTTTTGTTGTACATCAATAATTTACCATATCACATTGAGCTATCCCCCACTATGTTTGCAGATGACACAACATTATATAACTTTGGATTGACAGGGCCATGAGATTAGCACTAAATTAAATAAATTATTGGTATTTAAAAAAACTGGTATGAACACAGTGGTATGAAGATAAATGCAGCCAAATCAAAAGCCATGATCCTATGATCATAGGTACTCAAGCAAGAGTAATTGCTGAGAAAATGACTTAAAAGTAATGGTAAAAGAAATGATTATGCCGCAATCTGAAAATGAAAACTACATGGCATCATGATAGATAATATCGTGTGCTGGAAAGGACAAGTTGATAAGGTCATTAAAAAAGTTCACTCACTGCTTTAACAGAACAGAATCTTATCTCTCTCAAGAACACAGAGAGGTATTCTACGATGCATATATCATGCCACCCTTAGAAAATTGTTGTTTTGTCTGAGGTAATAGTGGTCAGAAAATCAGGAAAGATTACTGACATTTCAAACAAGAGCAGTTAGAGTTATTCTTGATGTTAATTGAGATATACCATCAAAATATCTTTATAAAAACCTAAAGTGGCTTCCATTTCAGCAGAGAGCTCAGTTTCAAAAGAGTCTATATGTTTGGCTCATGATTATCTTAAATATAATTTTGAATTTGGTAAATGTATGTATGAACCAAGATCCATCTCAAACAATAAATTATATTTACCTAAACCAAATTCAGATCTTTATAAGAAGAGTTTTGCTTTTTTCTGGAACCAAACTATCGAATTCCATATCACCTTATCTAAAGTCAGCTGACACATGCCATCATCTACAGAAACAACCATTTTTGTCCTTTTTTTTTAATTCAATACATGTACTACTAGTTTTTACAACATTGTACTCATGTACTCAAACTATAATGTTTTAGACATGTTCGCTACTGCTCTTTATATGAATACTAAATGCACTCATCCTTGAAGTCTTGTGCATATTTGATTGCAGCAGTAGATCAGTTGTCTAGATTTTAATAGCATTTGTTGTTTAAAGACACCTCATCTAACTAAAAACTGTGCATAATATATGTGTTCATATTTATACAATTTCCATTGTAGAAGGCCTTATTTAAGATTGGCCAGTTGACCAAATGGGCTTTTTTTTTCTTTAAATAAAGTCATTATTATTATTATTATTATTATTATTATTATTATTATTATTATTATTATTATTATTATTATTATTATAATATAACTAATTGCTGTACAAATGTTTAATAGGAAAAGTCCTACTTTTTTAAGTCTCGTTTATGTTTAGCCCATGTAAAACTTTGTCGTGTGTAGAGACAATCTTCTTGCATAAGTTGTCTTATCATTTCAGGTCAAATTAAACATTATCAGAGAGTACATCTCTATTATCCCCTTATTCCTTTAATGGATTCACCTGGTCCATGACATTGTAGAATAATCAAATAAATTAGCCTAATTACTGCAATATGGATTTTGCAAGTGAGTTCGAAAATGCAAACAAGTGAATGTCTATATAATCTTTGATAGTGGCATGTATGCTGAAAATGCATCAAAACACAGAGATCAGTAGAACACTGTTTTGTATATATTTAATAATGTTTTCAATGAAAGTCAGATTGCTCCATATAGATATTATAGATATTAATGTATGAAAATATTTTCAAAAGAAAGCATGTTTAGGCATGTGTGATTCCCCTTTTATTATTTTTATTTTTATTTGATCAGCATGGTACAGGTGAAACTAATGGCATGATGTCAAACAGTGACAATATCAAATGGATAAATGGGTTTAGAATTGATTGGATAGGACTGAAGATTTTATATAGAAACACATTTTGTTAGCCTTGTGTAATATTTCACTGGTTTTAGCTGTATGTGTTTGTTATTGAAATAGTAATGAAAACTATATTTGTTTAGAAAATTAATTTGGCTTTGGTCATTGAGTTTGTTAGTCAGACCACTGAAACAGTTCAGTCCACACAAACTCAGTAACTTGTTTATTACATAATTTGAAGGAAAAATGTACATAAACATTTTATTGTACACCAGCATTGTCACAAAAACTGACACATGACATGTTTTAAATTTAAATCTAACTTTTTACTCTTTACATAAATGAACACCTCATTGTATTTTTTCTAATTAAATGATCCACTACTCCGTTGGCCTAAGTGGCTAGAATTAATGATCATTTTATATATAGAAGGTTGCAGGTTTGAACCCTAGCTGAGTCATACCAAAGACTTGTAACAATGGTACTTACAGCTTCACTAGGTGCTCAGCATTAAGAGATTAGTGTTAGAACTGGATGGCCTGGTGTCAGAATAATGGGACTGGGTGGGACATCATTCTTCATGTCTGTGTTGTAATGCCCCAGTTCTAGACATCTCTATAATCTGCCACACTGCAAGCATGGTAGTGATATGATATAAATTGTTAAAGCAATGTTAAAAATCCAAATCACACACACACAATAATGGATCCTTTTTATTCTAACTTCTTGTGACATCATATAATAGGTGAAGTAAATGGATCTTATGCACTGTGTTGCCAGTAAAATAAATTTCAAGTGATGGTTGAATCATGTTCTGCAATTTTATTTTTTTGTTGGTGAAATTGAAACCATGATTGTTACTTGGTTTATAACAACTGTCCTCTCTGCTGTCTACATTGGCCACAATACTGCCAATATACATGAGGCATCAAGGCCCCGAGTGGCTGAGTGGTCTAAAGTGCTCTCCGTTAGTTACGGATCACTGCCATCTCACCTCTGCGTGGGTTCGAGTCTAAGATTTGGCTAATGTAGTTATGTGAGAAAGCTTGTCAGTAGCTTTTTGTGGGTCGGTGGTTCTTTCTGGTGGGTTTCCCGGGTTCTTCCTCCAACAATAGTACTCTCCACCATGTATAGTCTATTGTGTGCTGAAAAATGGCGTTAAACCATACAACAACATACATGAGGCATCATACTGACAATTTCAGTTAAAGCTAAAATATTTAGATTTCCATAACACAGTGAAAATTATATTCAGTTGCCATGTCACATAGTTAATAATGGTATGTGCAAAATTTTGGTTTCAGTATCACCTTATAGACATGTAATATGTGAAAATATTTAATGGTTACACTAACTGCGTGTAGTAATTTATAAGTTGAGTCCCAGCCCCAGATGTGCCATCACATAATGCAGTGACAAGTTAGGGTATCTTTTGTTTGTCCTTTTGATTTATTTTAACAGTCTGCATTGGCAAAGATAACCAGTAAATTAAGAATGGCAGATTCGGGTCTATGCAGATTATGGTTTGACCTGTTAAAAAAGTATACCATTTGGATTCGCTTATAAAATAAGCCCAACTGTATACCGCACAGACTCAGATATGCTGTCACATAATGCAGTGGCAGATCTGGGTCTGTGCAATTTGTTAGGAGTAGTCAGTAGAACAAACAACATAGACCTGGATCTGCAGGCACATTACGACATGGCAGATTGGAATCTTCGTGTTTGTGGTATGACTTGATTTATAAGCGAGTGTATACCTTAGTAGGTAATGCAAAATTATTGGAATTTCATTTAAAGTATAAAACAAGTTGAAATATATCTCACTTGAATGTAATTTGTAATAAAAGCTTATTAAGTTTTAAATATATCTCATTTGAATATAATTTGTAATAAAAGCTTATTAAGTTTTAAATATATCTCACTTGAATGTAATTTGTAATAAAATCTTATTAAGTTTTAAACAAATACTGGCAGAATAGTAAGGTTCAATATATGGACATTTAATTACACCAATGATTTTCCAAAGATACTGAAGCAGTATTTCCCAATATATATTAAACTATGGTTCCTCTTGCCTTACAGGTTCTAGTCGCATTATAAAAGGGTTGCAATCTAAGAGAATATTTTAAAAATGCTACAATAAAAGAGAATAGTTTTAAAATGTTACAAAGAGAATATTTTTAAAATGTTGGTAAATTTGAATTTTGTAGCTTATTATAAGCTTTTTTTTGTTAATGAAGCAGCAAAAGATAATCGCTTCAAGAATGTAAGCTATTCCTAAAAATGTTTCTGTGTAATAATATGTTTTCCATATTTTATCTTAATAATAGCAGTATGTTTCAGGTGCGAATGAGGGACCTAGACACTGATGAGGAGTTAGTGTTCCCATGTAAGAGATGGCTGGCAAGGGATGAAGATGATCAAGAGATCTGCAGGGAACTTCCAGCTGTACGCAGGGGAGAGGCTGTACTGCCTAGTAAGTTGTGATTTATACCTTGGACAGAATTGTAAAATACGTTAACCTTTATTTATTTAGATTCCAAAGATGGTAAATTTAAATAAAAATAAGAAGGGAAACTCTGAAACAAATAAATAATATCTATAATTCTCATATAATTAGGTTGGTTTTCCAGTCATTTCTCCCTAGCATGAAGCCCAGTATAAATACAGCTTCTTTATTTTCCTCAGTCATATTGGCTAGTGTATTATATTAAAAAATGTCAATAATGATAAAATATATACATTAGATGAATCTTACACATCATATAAATATATACACTTATAATTATTGCAGAATCCATTACTGTATATGCCTTTTACTTTGTACTTTTAAATATTAAGAACTACAGCAAACTTACTATTTTTCATATCTGAGCACTGTACAATTTACAGGATTTTCAGATATCAAGAATAAAATATAAAATTGTACATCCATATGAGACATTTAAAGTATTTCTATAGAATTGCAAAGAGAACTTCATTAAGGTAAACTAATACTCACTCCTATGGCTGTAGTAAACTGTTAATACATTAACCCCTGGAGGTTTTTTCTGTTTTCGCATGAAATGCGAGTAGGAAACACATTTTGGGGACCATTGCTGAATACATTATAATCATTGACTTCCAAGTAATATTCCATTAGACAATTGGCTAGTTGTGTTAAAGAAAATATTTTTCATTGGTTAGTTTGCTGGCACATGAGCAAAGGGTAAAAAAATGGATTTATTTTTTCTTTTTCTTTATAATAGCTTAACGCACCCAAAAGTTTCGTATGGAGAAGACTCTTTATTCAAATGTCCACCTTATCCTACTTTTTGCACAAGTTCACCTGTGTATGTGCGCTTCAGACCGGTCTGCCATAGATCTGAGACAATAAAGTCTAAAATCTGGATACAAATTCGAAATCCGACCATGGGCAAATTTTGGGTGAAAAAAATTAGGGTCCACTGTATTATGTAGTGCAACTAAAATGTTGAGATTATTTACTATCATTGTAGAGCTAAATCTGTCTACCTTTCTATAATACAACCCACTTTAGTGTATCATGCATGACCTTGATGCTACAAACCATGGAAGTAGGCTACTACCTTATGCCCTGTAAAGTCGTCACTAGGATTTAATGTGTTAAGTAGACATTAACTGACAGGATCTCTGTATCACTGCCTGCACATAGCATATGCATCCTATAATAGTGGGAAAAAAACATGAACAAAACCTAAGGGTAACATACCTGTGTAAATAGGGGTATCTCTCTGTGAATGACCTACATTAAGATGCATCTAGTACTACGTTTTTATTAGTCAGGGTTAAAAGAAAACTAACTACCCTTGGTAATGCTGTACAAGTCAATGAAATTAATTACGTATAATCTCTGTATGGCATCACCAAATTGTTTACTTGCATTTTTCCATTACAATTATTGATCTTCATGTAAAGTTACTCATTTTTGTTTCTGTTCCAGTCATGAAATATGAGATTGAAGTGCACACAGGGGATATATGGGGAGGTGGTACTGATGCTAATGTTTACATCACAATTTATGGAGATCGTGGAGATTCTGGAGTGCGTCAACTGTATGCTGAGAACAAAGGCATTTATTTCAGAAAGGGACAGGTGAGTGACTGAATCCAATTATTAAGTTTTGTACTATTTTTTTTTTTTTTTAGCTTCTGCTCAACTACTCAGCATTTTAAAATTAAGCTATACCTCAAAGATTTACACTTTATATGTACATTAATGAATGAAAACCATTATTACATTATTATTACATTATTACATGAACAATTGTGTCTAGTTTATTTTAATGACAAGAAAATCCTAGCATATTGAGAAACACAACATCACATATGAAGCAATGGCATTTGCTGTGTTTTAATATATTACCATAATCTATCACTCTTGAAATCTGCATAAATATAACTTAGCTATGTTATTTAATGAATACAAAATAAAAATAGACATAAGATGAAACTTTAATGTGATTTTACAGAAAGTTCAGCAGTAGTATAATTTTCTGCTTGCGGGAGAACAGAAGGTCAGTCCTAAATGCTGCAAACAGAACCAGTCATAGTCTTTGTTTTCTGTACCAAAACTTGATATGGGGTATTTACTAATCAATATCCTGAACACATGAACACAGCTAGTCTGCCATGAAGCTGGAATTTTGGTCAGAGTTAATGCCCCTTTTGTCTTGTAGCAGTGTTTGACACAATCTATTAAATGCAATTAGTCCTACAGTTTTTGATGAATAGACATGAAAGTTCACCTAAATATCAACAAATCACTTGGCTCCTACAATGTTTGTCATTGACCCTATAGTCTAACAATTATGACAATCTCCTGATTGCAACTAGTTCTGCAATTTTTGCCATGAAACAAAGTTAATATGTTGACCACATCAGACTATACATGTACACAAATCACTTTGCTCAGCAATTTTTGTAAGAGTAGTTTGGTCTTGTAGCCTAATACAGTTGATGACATAGTCTCATTAACACAACTAGCCATGCATATTTTGATGGATTTCCAGGAAACTTGTTACATATTATGATCAGCTAATGATGTGCATTATAACCAATCTCTTTTACTCCTGTGAATTGTGTAAGTGTTAATGCTCTTTATGTTTTGTAGCTTAATACAGTGAATGACAATCTCAGTACCTCAACTAGTCTTATAGTGTTTTATGGATCACGTTTACTGTGATAAATATCAGTAACAAGTGATACTATCATTCAATTGGAGCTGCACAGTAAACATTTATTTTTAACCCTTAATAGAAACAGTAATATATTTTAGGTTACCAATTCTCATGTTACTTCATAAAGGTTAGATGGTAAGTGTGGAATTGCATGTCATTGTCACAAGTGAAGAATACATACATTGAAGTCTTGACCTGTTTCTCATGGAAGAAGAAAGGAAAAATATGATGAGTCACCAATCATTTATTGATAAAGTTTGGTTGTAGTGAAACATTCCTGACTACCTGTTAACTTATACTTTTATTAAGTGTTGTTACATATTGTTAATGTTTGGGATAATTTATAATCTTATTTTAGTGTTCATTCTCTTCATGCTGGAAAGTTGTACCTCTGTTTACAATGTAAATAATAGTAACTGTAGTAACAGTTTTTGATATAACCCATGTACAAAAGAAAAGTAATTTCATACAATTTGTAAATCTAATAAAAATGATTTGTTTACATATTTATCATCTCCATAATGATTTTAGGATTGTAAACTGTTATCACTTACTTTCTAATCTGAGAGAGAAATTGGCAATTCATTTTTCTCCAGGATTAAGGTAATACTCATGTAAGTTGTAAATTTCATCACTTGTGTGATGAAACTGTTCATCATCAGTTTTGAATCTTTCGTATAATTTATTGTGAAATAATTCCTATTTTTGTCGTTTGAAATTGGATGCCATTTTTACTACTGTATGTATTGGCCACTCGGATTTTCACTAGGAGGCACTCAGGTTATTCTTTCCAAATTTTTCCATAGTTAGTCATATTTGTGAAAAGTTTGTCATGAATTTCCCAAGGGTAAGATCTGCTGTTTTGGCAGTTGTGGTTCTACTGGCTTCCAGTAATAGTCTCAAGACCAAGCAAAGAGAACAAAAATCTCTTGTGGTCTCAACTGATAATTTCAAGCATCAGTACAGTAGAAAGGTAGACTAGATACTACTGATACATAAAATTTAGTGCTTATAATAACTATAATGTTTCTCAAAAGTTTCAAAGTTTATTTCCTAGTTATATCAAATAAAAGTTCCCATAGAAGGATTTAGCTGATGATACTGTCACTATTGTTATCAACACTTCTATCTGCTATCCATTAGAAATTTAGTATGGCAGTTGGCATTATTGAATTTCCTACGCATTTACATGTATCATTTTGAATCACAAATTTCCATCCATTTTGTAGAGGTTGCATCATTTAGATGTCGAAAACATATTCCAGATACAATGACACACTTTGTTGCTACACAATGATGTCTCAAGCAGGATACATGATACTAATTATATGGAAAAATGGGAACCAACCTAGAAATGGGTGAACATAAAATAGAGTATATATGGGTTGTTAGGCTGGCCAGGATTGGTTAACAATATAAGTTATGGTTTATGAACAAGGATCTTTTCAGAGTTTATCCTATTTGTAAGTGAAAAATAGAGTAATTGTTTCATTGATGGAATTTCAGTCCTTTAACAGTCTTGAGTTTGAAACACTCGTACTAAAATTAGCACCTGATTCTTTGGTGTGGAATTGAAAGCACATGTTTCAAACACATTCAGGTCCAGAAAATGCCATGACTCATATCCTTTTTTACACAGAAGCTGACATCCATGTTTCATTTATGCAGACAAATATAGGTTTGATCATAAACACTCAGAAATGTTATATTATTGAATTATTAATATGGTGTTTACATATGCTTTCTATGAGAACTGAATTAGTACTGTGAGTCCTTCAATCCATGCAACACTATTGACCTCTGGTTCCAGACTGTGCCTCATACATATTTACCATTGGATTATAACACACCAAAACAGGTCTGGTTCTCTACCTTGATTGGAATGCTCAAAATTATTACCACTTTGGTACATCATATGAATAGATTTTGAGAACTATTACCTTATTTGTCTATACAAGATTAGTTTGGAAATTGGGATTATCTGCATTAGAGATTGTGTGAATTAGGACTAGTGGAACATTTATACTGATTTTTTACATGCAATTTACCAATGAATCTATTCTCATTTCAACACGCTTTATCAAACATCTGTTCTGCATATTTGCAAATATTATTTTTCACCATTTTGAACATTAAAGTTTTTGAGAAAATACATTCAAACCCAAAAGTCATATAATAAACTGTGTTAGCTATTTATATTTGTATTTTTGTGTGTGCTTTTATCATCTGAATAAGAAATTTTGAGTTGAACACATGATTTTTTGACACTGAATACACTGGAGAGATCTAGTAACGGAAAAAGATATGGGATGACCATCTATTCCATTTTATTTGACCTTGACCCTTGACATGTTTTAGTATTTTATTAGTTTCAGCCAGAAGTAGTACTAGAAACTTCAGTCAATTATATAATCTGCATAAATGAATTTGTAATGTGTCATTTTGCTAAAGTCTGTATTATTATGAATTTGTAATGTGTCATTTTGCTAAAGTACACATGAGACAATATGAACAGAAACTCTGGCAAAATGGTGTATTATTATGAATTTGTAATGTGTCATTTTGCTAAAGTCTGTATTATTATTGACTGCAACAAGTGTATTCAATAATTTAATTTTTTTTTATCCAGGTGGACCATTTTACTTTGGAAGCGGTGACTCTTGGACATCTGAGGAGGATGATCATTGGTCATGATGGCACTGGTCCTGGTTAGTGTTGTTAGAGTTAAAATACCCCACCCCTGCCACATTGCCCTCTTTGGTCTTCTCTGTCACATGCTAATGAACTCAGATAGAAATCATAGTCATTGTCAACTTCTTTTGTGTGATAATTGTCATAATGTCATGACAACTTTACATAACCAATACTTCATAACATGTAATCTAATTATAATGCAAAGGGACATATAACTGCCCACATTTATTCCTGTTTTAATTTTGCTAAATTTTCTGTAAAAGCTGCGCAAGTAAATGTTGTTTGTGATTCTCACGTTTTGTCATCTTTCACTGACAAATCTTTGAATGGGTTATTTTTAAATGCCTGTCATATGGCAGAGCAAATTATTTTGTTTTCTGTCATTTCTGCTTGAACCTTTATTTCATGCAAAGGAGGTTGGGCATCTATGTCCTATGCACACATTTCTGTTTGATTTACTTAGTTTGGGGTGGGGCAGATGAGGTACTTTGTATGAAACTGCATACATAGGGCAGTATATGCTTCTTTTACTCTAGTTTCTTAATATCCATTTTTTACTTTATAGGTGAAGGCTGGTTCCTAGAAAAGGTCATAGTTCGAGAACCCCGTGCAAAACCACATGAAGAATATGTCTTTTACTGTGGAAAGTAGGTCTTCAGCAATTAACAAAAATTCTTTTTGTCAAAAATTATTTGCCTGTTTGTTCAAAATTTTAGGCCATTAATATCTTTCTTACTGATACAGATGTAAAAGAAAAGAGCTAGATGAATATCTGCAACAACTTGCAGCTGGAGATAGAAAATTTTTAATTAATTTGTATCTCACCTAAGTTGATTATTACCAAAGGATCAGACACGTTGTTCGCAGTTTTGCCTATTTTAAAAGTGTCTAATATATGTCCTGGCCAAAGACAGCAATAGTGCAGTGGAAGCAATAGAATTTGGTGTCTGAAAATTCTCAAATTCCTAAGCAAAAGCTAGAAAAGTTGAGTATTTGTTTGAAATAAATTTACTGTAGATTTTTATAATCTATACTTGGTACATCGTTCTTAGAAATTTTTCTGTTGACTGATTTTGAGTTTAGGCAAAAAGTTAATAGCATGACTAATTTTGATGCAATCATACCGATAGTGAGGTATATAGAAAAAGTAAAACTTTATTGAATGATGTCACACTCTGTTTTAGATATCTGATGATGTCACACTCTGTTTTAGATATCTGATGATGTCACACTGTTTTAGATATCTGATGATGTCACACTCTGTTTTAGATATCTGATGATGTCACACTCTGTTTTAGATATCTGATGATGTCACACTCTGTTTTAGATATCTGATGATGTCACACTCTGTTTTAGATATCTGATGATGTCACACTCTGTTTTAGATATCTGATGATGTCACACTCTGTTTTAGATATCTGATGATGTCACACTCTGTTTTAGATATCTGATGATGTCACACTCTGTTTTAGATATCTGCCAATAGTAGTGTAAATTAATTTGAGCTCTAATTTGAAATGCTGCTCTTCCTGTTTGCATTTTTGAATTTACATCAGCAGTGATTTACATCAGGCTAAATATAAAGTTGTTTATGGCACATTGGTCCCATAATTTAAAATATCAGGGGGAGAGATGGTCTGAACCAAGTCATTAATTCATTAGAGTATAAATTGTAGTCATTAATTCATTAGAGTATAAATTGTAGTCATTAATTCATTAGAGTATAAATTGTAGTCATTAATTCATTAGAATATAAATTGTAGTCTTTAATTCATTAGAGTATAAATTGTAGTCATTAATTCATTAGAGTATAAATTGTAGTCATTAATTCATTAGAGTATAAATTGTAGTCATTAATTCATTAGAATATAAATTGTAGTCATTAATTCATTAGAATATAAATTGTAGTCATTAATTCATTAGAGTATAAATTGTAGTCATTAATTCATTAGAATATAAATTGTAGTCTTTAATTCATTAGAGTATAAATTGTAGTCATTAATTCATTAGAATATAAATTGTAGTCTTTAATTCATTAGAGTATAAATTGTAGTCATTAATTCATTAGAGTATAAATTGTAGTCATTAATTCATTAGAGTATAAATTGTAGTCATTAATTCATTAGAGTATAAATTGTAGTCATTAATTCATTAGAGTATAAATTGTAGTCATTAATTCATTAGAATATAAATTGTAGTCTTTAATTCATTAGAATATAAATTGTAGTCATTAATTCATTAGAGTATAAATTGTAGTCATTAATTCATTAGAGTATAAATTGTAGTCATTAATTCATTAGAGTATAAATTGTAGTCATTAATTCATTAGAATATAAATTGTAGTCTTTAATTCATTAGAGTATAAATTGTAGTCATTAATTCATTAGAGTATAAATTGTAGTCATTAATTCATTAGAGTATAAATTGTAGTCATTAATTCATTAGAGTATAAATTGTAGTCATTAATTCATTAGAGTATACATTGCAGATTTAATATTTGCATCAGAATTTTCTTTTTTGTGTCATTATTTAATCCCATCTTGTGCCCAGAATTTGGTGAACATAAAAACTCTGATTTCTTTGAGAATTTTCTGTTTTGGTGTTATATAATATATCCGGTAAATGTATTAAAAGATTCAGAAGGATTTAAATTTACAGGTACGTTTCTAATATCCCAAACATCGAAATTGTCATCAGCACATATTAAAGCTTGTGTATGTGTTTAGTGTCACTGCATCTCAAACATTCTTTCTTATTAGGTTGTTTGCTAAAGTTTGAAGTGGTGAGTACCTGTATCACAAAAGTAGATTCTTGTGATCTAAATTTCATGCTTCAGTAATAAGTTAAACAAGAAAATGTTTGAAGTTATAAATCTATGATCATTGATGAATTTTTAATGCATTCTGTTTACTATAGGTGGCTAGATGAAGGAGAAGATGATGGAAAGATTGTACGAGAACTGAAAGTTCAAGATGAGTACATGGATGATGTTCTGGAAAAGAGAAATGTGAGTAAATTGCTGCCTTCATCTCATCTTTCTCTTGGGAACTATATTGTTCAAGCATCTCTCTATGAGAAATGTTTACCTACTGTTCCCATTCAATTTTGCTTAGACCTAAATTAAAAAATGTTTAGTTTGCCCATTATTAACCCACCATATTATGACTAGGTAGGCTGGTGTCTCAATTTTCTTTGAGAATTTTGTTTAAATGTGTCATCATACATGACAACCATTATGCTTTTGGCATGATGTTTATGCTATTGTTCACAAAATTACATTTTACACTCACCTCTATATGGATTATACATTTTAGGTTCATTATAAAAATTAAAAATATAAAGTAATAAAAAGTTCTTTCTTGTAATTTCTATTATTATCATCTTTAATTCCACTCACATAAATTTTGAGAATATTCTTAAAAGATGACTGCTGTGTAGGAATAGCATAAGATTACTTTCCTGCTAGTTATAGCAGCTTGTATATGACCCATAACATCAAGTTTTTTTAAAGTAGAATTTTGAAATTTTACTTTCTGTAAACATGTTGGTGAAGTTTTCACATGACA
The DNA here is from genome assembly GCA_029339505.1 of Unio delphinus. Classification (NCBI taxonomy): domain Eukaryota; kingdom Metazoa; phylum Mollusca; class Bivalvia; order Unionida; family Unionidae; genus Unio; species Unio delphinus. The sequence continues at coordinate 5,285,512 of JAQISU010000174.1, forward strand.
CTGAGACTTCTAGTGATTTTTAGATCAGTAAAAATTACAGTAGATGGTAATATTATTAATGTATTCACTGACATGTGATTAAGAATGTATATGTTATTCAGGATTTTGTGCATTACTTTTAATGAATAATGACCCTATCACTTAGTGCTTATATTTAGCTGGTCCCAGTAGTAATATAGATTGTAGGAATAATACAATTCTAATATGCTTAAGATATATTAATTCTTAGACTTTGTAATTCATTAATTGATTTTACATTTGATGTTTTAATTCATTAATTGATTTTACATTTCACATTCTTCTTTACTCTAGCATTATTGAATCCTAATAAATCCATCTTTTTAACAGTGGGAGTATGAGAAGTGGAAGTTTGAGAAGGGCAATCAATTGAAGTTTTACTCTATAGTGACAGGGAAGTGTTTGCGGCTTCATGCAGATGGGTCTGTAGATGGTCTGGGCAAAGAAAAAGACAATCAGAGTAAGCTGTATATGTAAACATCAAGATGCAGAAGAATACAGCTACATAGTTGTTAATTATATGTATAAGTCTTTTCTAATCTACTTCCACTCCTTTGAACAGGGTTTAATATTTAATATATATCTTGTACATGTGCTTTTAAAGGAATATACAAACAGTAATGTGTATCTCTCTCTCTCTGTCTCTCTCTCTCTCTCTCTCTCTCTCTCTCTCTCTCTGTATATATATGTATATTGTCTTGGTCAGGAAACATTGTAAACAAAGCTGCAAAGATTATGCAAATAAGTCGAGAGAAAACGCCCCCAAAAGTCGATTCTGTAAAGTACTTCATCAAAAATCTTTGTTTTTCTACCATTTCTTTAATATTCAACATATGTATTTGTATTTCCCAGCTGTCTTTGAGGTGGTTCCAAAGAAGCCAACCAGACCCATGTTTTGTAGTGTGGCCTATCCTGACAGTTATCTTGTCATAGACAATGGACACATTTCTGGATTGGTAAGTTTGGTCATGCATAAGAATGTAAGTAGAATCCTTGCCAGATGTACCATCCTTCCAATCAAGAAATTTCTAAAATAAATACCTAATAGACCCAGTCTGGCTCCATGTCATAGGTTCATGCACAAAAGTGTCTTTCACTCTTTTTTGGATGACATGTTGAGTCAGTTTGTTGTTGAGGTAAAAAATACATTACCAGCTATGGTTGTTGTTGTTCAGGACTTCATAATAATTTGGCTTTATAGTCAACAACTCTATCTACTAGCTATCAGAAAAGTTTTCATCTGATCTTTGAAGACACAATATGATCATCAGAGGATGCACAAGCATTGGAACTATTGCTAATAATTGTATATAGTGTGGAATGGAGTACAAGTGTATTTAAAATTTTATTTCACTGGTTGTAAAACACAATGCAGCTTGCCTTAACAAATAAGGATACCATGCACTCACTTTGCATCGATCATGCCAATATGCTGACAAAAAAATATTATAAGATTTGATTTGTCATTGCCTATTAAGAGAACATCTGACAAATAGATATTATAATGTTTCATATGAAGTTGCCATTTAAGAGATCCTCTGACCAATAGATATGATAATTTTTGTTATGACATTGACAATTAAGAGAACCTCTGACAAATATATATGATTAGGTTTGACTTAGACATTACTTATTAAGAGAACATCTGACAAATAGATATGATAATGTTTGATATGACATTGACAATTAAGAGAACATCTGACAAATAGATATGATAATGTTTCATATGAAGTTGCCATTTAAGAGATCCTCTGACCAATAGATATGATAATGTTTGTTATGACATTGACAATTAAGAGAACCTCTGACAAATAGATATGATAAGGTTTGATATGACATTGACAATTAAGAGAACCTCTGACAAATATATATGATAAGGTTTGACTTAGACATTACTTATTAAGAGAACATCTGACAAATAGATATGATAATGTTTGATATGACATTGACAATTAAGAGAACATCTGACAAATAGATATGATAATGTTTCATATGAAGTTGCCATTTAAGAGATCCTCTGACCAATAGATATGATAATGTTTGTTATGACATTGACAATTAAGAGAACCTCTGACAAATAGATATGATAAGGTTTGATATGACATTGACAATTAAGAGAACCTCTGACAAATATATATGATAAGGTTTGACTTAGACATTACTTATTAAGAGAACATCTGACAAATAGATATGATAAGATTTAATATGATGTTGCCTATTAAGAAAACCTCAGCATTCTTTTGCTTTGCCACTTAAGGTATAACATTTAACTAGATGTATGCACCAGAATTTACATATTGCTGTGATGTTTGAGTATTTTGCAGTCAATATACAATGTTGACACTAACTTTTGAAGACTCGTTTAGTCACAGTTTTATGTATTTAAGATTGTATCACTTGTTTTCCTGCTAGTGATGAAACATACAGTAATTACTTTTTTATGCACATCAGTGATTAATATTTACTGTAGTTACATAATTTTTAACTTAAATGTCAGTATTACAATGTTTTCCTTATTTTTATTTATTTCATTTTTCTACATACTCTTGTCTTGAAAGCTTGAAAATTTCAGTAAATTAGATTGAATTGGATTTTTCAAACAGAAATCAGAGAACTTGCACTGCAATATTACAATCTGGACAAATATTATTACTACAAATTCCTCACATTAATAATGTCCCTCTGTCAGTTTGATTCACTTCTTGGCAATATTAAACTAATTAAGCAAGAATGAGCAACTAATATTGTTATACAGTTTAAGGTTAAGGACTTTTTTCACAGTTGACCTTTGACCAGAAATATTGCCCCAAACAGGCAATCAAATGAGTAGCATTTGTCTGTGTCATTAATTGTACCTTGTGAGGATTCGCTGAAGTTTGGATACCACCTTCTATTCCAAACTGCCATCAAAGATATTTCAGGCTCATGGCAATCTTGTAAAGAATGGATTTCATTTAAAATATTTCAATAAATAATCACATTCTTGATCTCAAAGAAAAATCAGAATCCTGCAAATAAAAGTCAGACAAACAAGGCTAGACTGTCCAGTTTTATATAACTTGCAAGAGTTTTGATATAAATTGCAGTATGCATATATTAAGTATGAAGTTTTACATTTCCTTGAATTAAAACCCTCATTGAGAGTATTTCCTTGGGGCTAGTGGGAAAGAAAACCTGTTAAATAGCACCTAACAGGACATATATTCCTAACATATTGGATGTCAATTGCTGTCATATGATACAGTTCAATAATCTTAGGCTCTAATTCTGAGTCAAAATCTTTTCTGTGTTCTTGCAAACTTATGAATTAAAAAAAGTATAATGTTCATAATAAATTGTGAATTCCAGGGTAAAGGAGGACCCTATGGTGAGTTCCGTGTTCGTGTTCAGCATGATCGGACGGTCATGCTAGAGTCGGTAAAAAACCCGCTGCAGTTCATCACGATTAACCATGATGGTAAGCCAGGAGAGGTCAGAGGAATCCTTGACAAAGATCCAACACGAAGGTTCTTTGCTTACTGCAAGGTATGACTTTCTCACGTAGATTTTTCTTGGTTTGGCGGATATTGAGGTTTAGACATCACTTTTCAGTTTTTGTTATTATTGTAATGGTGATCAGTGGTAAGATTTGGTGCTGGTATTTACTTCATATCTTGGAAAATATTTCATGGACAGTCATGAAGTTTCATAGGTATGTTTGTTTTGAAGTTTACCATTTTACTGAGATCTGAATTAGATACCTTTTAACTAGTTTTCATGCTTTAGTGACTGTTTGTTGTTATGTCATACATGTATCATACTCAGGTTAGAAGTTTACCATTTTACTGAGATCCAAATTAGATAACTTTAAAATAATTTTCATGCATTAGTGACTGTTTTTTGTTATGTTATAACATACTCAGGTTAGAGGACCAGACACAAGCATTGCATGAAATTCTTTACCTCATTTGCAACAGAAAAGAGAAGTAAAACATCAAACAAAAAACTTCTTAGTCTGATACTTTTCTAATAATGGCATTACTAGTAGTTTCAAGCGGGTTACAATCAGAGTTTTAGATTTGGTTCAAAAAAGATTGTAAATATACCAAGTTTTTTCCTAGCAAAGAAGGTGTAACAGTCAATTTTAATGATGTAAAATTGAAAGTAGGTCAGCATTGACTGGTATATGTTTAATCTTTTGTTGTAAGCATAATGTTTTTAAAATAATGCATATACATTTAGGGATTTCATAATTTATATTTATCAATCCCAGTTGTTTATTTTTTCTAATTTTTTCTCATATCTCAAGTATGACCATGACAAAAATATTTGATAGCACAGAGTTAAGAGCTGTATCAGCGTCTTTTGGATTGATTTTTTTATGTGTTTTGGGGGTTGGAGACTAGTAATCTAAAACATTTAAATATTAGTATCATTATAGTGTTAGAAAAATTCATTTGTTTACTGGTAAATACATACTTGTATCTAACTGTGATATTTCAAACACAATTTCTTTTCTTTTTCCCATTTTGTAGGGAGCTTTCCGTCACAGAGGTGTGATCATGCTATGCACATCTGGCTTTCAGGCCATCAACCTTGAAAGTGAAGGCAGTATATTGTCAGGTCTGGGCAGACGCGCTGGGCCTGCAGCACAGTTCAGGGTGCACAAGGTTGGAGCATCTGGAAGTGTCCGTATGTTTGAGAGCATTGCAAATCCAGGAAACTACATCAGGTTGATGGATGGGAAGATTGACTGTATGGTGAGTGGTGTTGTCTCATTTAGAGAATGGTGTCTATTAGATGACTGATGATACAACTTTTTATCAATATTTTTATGTTACGTTGTTTTTCTTGCAATCAGACAAATTTCCAAAGAGGGTTAGCTATACGTTCTCATTAGCAATCAGTTTGATTCCTGCAAGATAGCTTGACTAGGAATTGTTATATTGACCCTATTTTGGTATATAGCTAATGTACAAGGCTGTCAACAAATTTTCAGGATGAGGAGTCATGGACTCTTCACTCATAGAATTCTAGAATCCTTAGCCTGTTTCTGATAGTCCCTGCATTGTTTTTGGAAGGAAAGATGGAAAGGAAAATGCTCTTAGGTAAATGTAAATGAATGACTAAATTGATGACATTATAATTATCTCATCTTTTCAAGACATACAGTAACTATTGATTTTACATAAGCCGATGACATAAATGAACCTGAACAAAAGGTAAAATCATATTGAATGTTAAATTTATAAGTTTTGACATACATGGTTTTATTTTATATTTAACAAAAATGTTACAATGTTTGAATAGAATCCTGGTATATGGTCTTGGAACCTATAATTGGTATAATTAATGGTACTCTATATATAGAACATAACAACAACTTCATGAAAAAGTATAAAGTATTCTGTAGTTATATTAAAGTAACATAATTCCAAAGCAAAACTCGTTAATCGGATTTGAGTAATTCATTGCTCTCTGGTTTTTAGAACACTCTGATAACTGGCAAATTCACTTACAACATAGAGGTAAGTGTTGATACCAGTTATTATATGGAAAAGGCTTCTGTTTGGTTAATATTTAAAATGTTCATAAAAATTGGTCATTGAAAGCTCCAAGCATGACATTTTGGCGCTGCTGATTTGGCACTGGACGTTTTGGCGCCTGGTTTGGCGCCAAACATTTTGGTACAGGCCGGTTTGGCCCCAAGCAATTGTTATTCCTGTTGAGTGAAATATAAAGTGAAAAATAAAAGTAGAATTATTCCCATGATCAGCCAGTGTGTTATTAAAAGAACTTTTAACTTAAACTATAAGTGAAAATATAAAAGTGAAAAGTTCTTGATTTGTAAATTGTATTCAAACAGTAACATAGCTAAAAGGTCTGAAAGCTGATGCCTTTTTCCTCATATCATTCACAATATTGTCCACTTCTGCTTTTGCAACATCACTCCCATGATTATATTCATTCATCAGTAGAACGAATTGGCCGTCATCTGCAGCTGTGTGAAGATGGGCTTTTCATTCATTTTTCAACTCACATCGCCAAAACATTTTAAGCTTATCAGCACTGTATTTATCAAAAACATATTGATATCCATCATGCACATATTTTTTCTGACCACACTTAGATTTCATAATGCTCACTTCCGAAAAAAACGTGTACGTTAATACATTTGACAGCAAACTTATATAAACAACCAACTATATAGAAGTGGGTATATATGCCGGAATGGCTAAATCATTAATCCTTTGCATGGAATTCTTTTACCTTATCATTGCTGTCCTTTTCAAATATGAATAACACGTTAGACATCAAAAGGTTAAATTGTTAATCCTCACAGGACAATATACCAATAGAGTCAATTATCTTAAGCGTCCTGCTTATATTGTTTTTTTGACATAGCCTCTAATTATCTTAAGGATAATGTGTAATATTTTGATGTTAATCCTCTTGTCGGTGCCAAAACGTCCGGCGCCAATACAGCCCACACCAAAACATCCAAGCACCAAAACGGTTGCGCCAAACTGGCTGGTGCCAAACCTGCGGCGCCAAAACATCATGGACCGTTGAAAGCTTGATATATTGTTATTTTTCCGGTGATGCACTTAAATTGGAATTTACATCATGAAATATGCAAATCCTTTATTTGTATCACATCATAATATGTCATCTCTGTGTTGAGAATATATATATATATAGTAAGATTGTCTTAAGAAACAATATTTTTTCACAATCAAAAACTCATATTATGATTAAATGCCTACAGAGGGCAATGCTAAGAAAAAAAATAACTATCTGAAAAGTCCCATCTAGTTAAAATTTTGTTTTAATTTTGGTTTCAATCAAATCGTTACAAATATAATGTCATTGCTTAGAATCTGCCAGGTGTACAATTGTATTGCCTGCTAATCTTTTGTAGGAACCTGGCTTATGTAGCAGCTAAGCTGGATTTATTTTATGTTAATTGTTGAGAATTGAGTGGTTCTTTAACTTGATAATAGAAATACTTAAGAGATTAAATATCCATGCATAAACAATATCAAGCTGACATCCATATGTAGGGTCAGCCTAATTTCTTGTTAAAATCACACACTGTAGAGAACTCATATGTTATTGCTCTTACCTTATCTTTTGATTGTTCTTTAAAATGTGCAGGGCTACATTTAAACTTATAAGTTTTAATAAAATGCACACATTTTCTTATGTTGTTCAGTGTTCAACTTGTTTTCAGAAATCCAAATGTTGTGTTCTATGACTTGTGCTGACTGCTTTTATTAGCACAGATAATATAGTATTGTATGCGGTAATTGTCATGTGCTATCAGTGAAGTGGCATTTAAAATTTCTATCATGATGGATTTGACTCCGGTAGTTACTAAGTGCAATTCTGGCTATGAAAATTTAGTTCATTGATGTTAGCTAACAATGGATACACATTTGTACCTTAAAAGGGAAGCAACTCCATCTTGATTGCTACACAAATTAGTGGGTACTGCATGTCAGCTTGAAGTAAATGAAATGTTTGCCACCAATTTATTGAGTTTGATTGACTTCTTCAGACCAATTATTCATAAATCTTCAAATCCATTTAATAAACATATTTTGTGTAAAAAAAAACATGAAATTATAATTCCCATGCTTTATCAGATGTTGTTAGCACCCTATTCCCTTTCCTCCAGAATGTCAACCAAACTTTGAGCTCTTTTTCTCTCAGTCTTGCATCTTGATCTATGGTGTGATTGATGTTTATGTCCATTTGTCTCCGATAAGTCAAAGATGTACTATACAGAATTATTTTCTGGAAAATACAGTCAAATATGATCATCAGATAATTGGGGGGGGGGGGGATGGATTGGTTGGTAGTGTTTTGGTGGCTTCGTTATTTTGTGTTTATTTTCTCAGGGTGACAGAGGTCCTGATTCACAATTCCTGGTAACAAAGCATAAAGACAAAGGCTACATCACCTTACAGATGAACTCACACAGAGGACTTTATGTAGGCATGACCGCAGAGGGAAAAGTTCACCCCACCATTGACACAGGTGTCAAAAATATCTATCTCTTTCCAGAAATTGTTGAAAGTAAGTATTGTTTGAAGATTCCATTTCTGTATATCAAGCATTCTTTCATTACACATTTGTAAAGTGGTGCAGTATTCCTTAACATTACAGAGAACAATTAAAGGAATACAGCTAATATAGTTTAATTAATGACCTGCTATTTCTGGCCAGGAAAGCAACTTTTCCATTTTTGTAATACATTTGTCCACAATTTGGACTTGATGTAGACAAATAAAATTTGCTAGGTAGGTTTTAATGCATTTATGAATATGTAGTTTATCTGAAGAAATTTTCAGGCCATTACATCAATTTTCCTTTAGTTAAAATGAGCTTTTTAAACTTTTTTACTTGACTTTTTTGTGGTAGGTGAAAACTTTATTAGCACAGTTGCATTGAGGCCATTTAAGTCAGGCTTGTTTATCAGTATATATTAATGACCCAATTAGATTTTATACCACAAAAGCAATTCTTTTAATTTTCAGTCATTCTTATGGACTTTGTTGGGGTGAAAACATTTGTTAGCATGATTAAACAAAACCCAGTTAAATTCGATAGGTTCGTATATATACAAATTTAGATGGCCTGATTATGATTTCATATCACTTCTAAAAATGTTTCCATTGTTAAACAAAATAGTCAAACTCATTCAGCTTTTACCTTTTTAATTGCTGTGGGGTCATGTATGTTTTATCAACTCAAGTCTGGATCTCATACACTTATAACAAAATGCAAATAATCATTTTTATATATTATGATGTACCAATGAGAATGAGTAAGATAAATTGCTCTTTTTATGGAAACACCACTACATAAGTAATAAGTGTTTTTTAGAACCCTACATCCCTCTGATTGGATGAAAGGTTTAACACTACATTGTAAGAACAGACTGATATCTCATGACAAGATTCTCAGTTATCAGCTGATCAGAATGTCCTAGGCCAAAACTGCTGTTGATAAGGTGCTTCAGATGGGTGAGTGGTTATTAAAACAAAAACATGGATCCAAATTAACTTCAGGGTAAGTGTGGCACCTGTCCTTTAACCATTGCAATCATTTTTTTAATATAAGAATCATTTTAAATGTTAACTTGGATTTCTGACATCAGTTTTATTTTATTTGTATCATAATGCAGTTTTAATTTTATTATGAAAGTGTACTGATTAAAATCTAATCAATTGACAAAATTATGACAATTTTATTCAATCTTGATTCTTCAGTTTGTAGGGCTTATGGGATATCTTCTCCATGTCATATATGGGATGGTAGTGTAATGATTAAAAAGAAAACATGAGTTATCATCTCATATGGAATGGTGGTTTACTTGATTGAAAAGAAAACAGGGTTTATTATCTCATATGAGATGGTAATGTAGTTTAATGGATTGAAAAGAAAACATGGTTTATCATCTTATATGGATGGTATATATAGCTTAATTGATAGAAAAGAAAACATCTCATATGAGATAGTACATATAGTTTTATGGATTGAAAAGAAAACATGGGTTTTCATGTCATACCTGCTGATAAGTGTGTGATTTTGGACACATTTTTGTTTTCTCTTTGTCCATCAGCACTCAGTGGGCCCTATCTGAATAAAGTAAATACAGTGGGCCCAATCTGAATAATGTACATAAATTGGATCCTATCTGAATAATGTACACACAGTGGACCCTATCAGAATAATGTACATAAAGTTGGCCTTATCTGAATAATGTAAACACAGTGGGCCCTATCTGAAAAATGTACATAAAGTTGGCCCTTTCTGAATAATGTACATACATTGGACCCTATCTGAAAACATTGCACACAGTGAACCCTATTTGTATTATTTAGACTCATTGGACTCCATCTGAAATAATCACATTCAGTAGACCCTATATAAAATATTTACATTCAGTAGACCCTATATAAAATATTTACATTCAGTAGACCCTATATGAAATATTTACATTCAGTAGACCCTATATAAAATATTTACATTCAGTAGACCCTATATAAAATATTTACATTCAGTAGACCCTATATAAAATATTTACATTCAGTAGACCCTATATAAAATATTTACATTCAGTAGACCCTATATAAAATATTTACACTCACGAGGCCAATAATTGTATTATTTTATTCTTAGTAGCCTCCATCTAAAATATTGCTACTCAGTGGGCCCTCTCTGAAATATTGGCACTCAGTGGGCCCTCTCTGAAATATTGGTACTACTCAGTAGGCCCTCACTGAAATATAGGCACTCGGTAGGTCCTATCTGAAATATAGGCACTCAGTGGGCCCAGTCTGAAACATTGACATTCAGTAGGCCATATCTGAAACATTGACACTCAGTAGGCCCTAGCCAAAACATTGACTCTCAGTAGGCCCAATCTGAAATATTGACATTCAGTAGGCCCAATCTGAAATATTGACATCAGTAGGCCCTATCTGAAATATTGACATTCAGTGGGCCCTAGCCAAACATTGACACTCAATAGGTCCTATCTGAAATATTGACACTCAGTAGGCCCTATCTGAAATATTGAGACTCAGTGGGCCCTATCTGAAATATTGACACTCAGTGTTCCCTATCTGAAATATTGACACCCAGTAGGCCCCATCTGAAATAGTGACATTTAGTGGTTCCTAGAGGAAAATTTTAGTTGTGATCCTCAAATAATATTAATCAAATGTTCATTTATACAACAGTAATGAAAATGTACAATCAAAACTTTTCCATTCCACTTTATATGCAGAAGTTAGCAATCCTTTCAGTGCACAATTCGGTTTTACCCATTTTCCTCACATAATACTATCCAGGGGCAGTATAGGTAAAAACTATAGGTTGACAAAAAAGGTGAATTACTGTAAGTTGGTCCAGAGGTCAGGGTCTTTGGTCAAGGAATGAAACAGAATCAGACTATTTCAGCTTTTGGGGTTGTAGAATTAATGATGTGTTTTGTTCTATGTGAAGTCAATTTTTATGGGTTGTTTTGAATTAGGAATATGAAGAAAAAAAATGCAATAAATTAAGTAGCAATTAAAAAATTAATTCAGCTAGTATTATTTGATCCATGACTACAGTCATGTAATAAGAGAGACAGAATTACACCTAGGCACCATGTGTTGCTTGGAATAATTTCACTGACATTTAGATAGCCATGATAGAATTCTAGTATTATTATTAAATTTCCTTATACTAAAAAGCCAGCTGCTTTAAATCAGTCAGTAATTCACTTGTTATTGATGAATATCATGTAAAGAAATCTTACTGGAAAATAAATTAATTTTACAAAATGTCCACCATATCCATTGAAATGTATTAGTGGAACAAGAGAAAGTTTTTTTCTTTAAAAGCCTCAGCCTTAGATTCATTTTAAAAGGTCACCAATATTTCAAAGAAACAAATATAAAGAGTGATATAAAAAAAACACCAATGTAGATAGAAGGCTGATTTTATCATTGGGTAGGATGGGAGATTGTATTTTCTTAGCTGCACTATACACTTAGGCCTTATTAAGTTTTGGAATTATTCTCTTTGAAGCCTTTCATGTATCCCATATTTCTAAGTAAATGCACATGAAAGAAACGGGAATAAAATAAAGTTTCTCAACTGACAGGGTTTCAGTGTATTTGATATTGGTAAAAAGTTTACTAACAACTTCACTAAAAATATCTAATAGAGATGGTGAAGGTACCATTAATTGATATCCAGAAGATGAGTTGATAGACAGATTTTTTCATTTCCCATCCACATGTTTTACTTAGCATAATGTTTATACTTTTACAGCACCCTAACATTTTTGTTATATTGTTTTTTTGAATCAGCCCTTTCCTGATTACTTTGAAAATGAAAAAGTTTATAGGAGACAGTTGGATGGATGGGAAGGAAATGGTTTTACATCTTGAATATTGTCAACTTTTGGTTATCAACAATAAAAATAAATACTGTTATACCAAGACAAAGTAAGGGGGCCCCGAGTGGCCGAGTGGTCTAAAGCGCTTTCCGTTATGGATCACTGCCATCTCACCTCTGTCTGCATGGGTTTTGAGTCTAAGATTCGGCTAATGTAGTTATGTGAGAAAGCTTGCCAGTAGCTTCTCCTGGGTCGGTGGTTCTTTTCCGGGGTGTTTCCCTGGTTCTTCCTCCACCAATAATACTGGCCGCCATGTATAGACTATCATGTGTTTAAAAATGGCATTAAACTCTATAACAACAACCAAGACAAAGTTAACTGTACTTATTTGATAGACAGTGGGGTTCATCAAGAAGGGGGGAAGAAGTCGAGCCAGCATGTGCTCTCTTCCCCCTTAAAAATAAGCATGAAACAACCAAATGTTTCCAAGAGTGAGTTTTGATTACATTTAGTTGTCATAATTTAATGTTTAAAATGTACAAGCTTCAGGCAGATTCATCCAATGGGCCCCAATTAGGATTTCTCCTATATACCCAAACCCCTTCTCACCCCCCCCCCCCCCGGAGGGCAACATTAGTAGGTCTGCTCCGCCTGGGTAGGGGATGATGCACATTCTGAATGTGTTTTTGAAGATATCTAAAAACATAAAGGATTATCGTAATCTCAGTGTCAAACCATGAAAGGCTAGCATGGATTTGTCAAGTATTTGAATCAATTATGTATACCAATGTTTGGTCATACTGATTATATTACTATACATAGTGATGTATGGTTATTGATGATTTATAATTTGTCATCCAAAGTTGCTGGATCTGTACAGACCTCCAGGACAGGTGAGGCTGTTTAAACTATACAGGCTATGCTATAAATTGTTACCTTCCTTGTTACCTAGCAAGTCATGTGCATTGGCAATAGCTATATTTATGCTGGCTGAGAACAATTCACAAAAAGCATGTTTCAAAAAGAAAAACTTTTTCAGTTTTAATTTGTTTGGTATAACAGTAATTAGAAATGTTTCTCAAAGCATCAATATTAAGCTGAAATATGTGTTGTATCGTCTGCTAGAATATAGCATTGAAGAAGAGATGAAAAGGCAGATAGATGGCACTGCTAACTCAGACCCATGAACAGACATAAGTATCTATTGCCAATCCAAGCAACCATGCTATGAATTATTAGTCTATCTACTTTGCAAGCTTAGCATCATTTCTTGTGTAATAAATTATGCAATATTTATCAATGTGGAACAGGGTACTATTTCATTTCATATATGTCAGATCTGTGGTTCAGTCATATGCTTTACTCTTTAACAACTATACATATATCCATCAGCCCATATCCAAAACTTTGACAATGTTTTCTTAAAACTAACTTTCTACTGTAGCAGCTTCAACTGTGGTTTGCATATGTAGCATGTAGTCTACCAGGGATAAAGAAACTGATGTATTATTTCTTGTGCAAAATTCTAAGCAACTGTAAATTATACCTTCATTCACATCTCTGGCTTAGTGCATTTAACCAATCAAAGTTGCTTTATAGTGATTTGAGTTGTTCTCAGGGGCCACAATCCATTATACATGGTTGGTGTCTGTATGCAAAATGTATTTGAAACAGTGTGGTCATTCTTCTCTAAATGCATACCAATTCACAGTGTAAACTAGGTATTTAACTTGATGTAGGAATGGAGTTAAAGTTGCTAAGCTTGCATGTGGACAGGCCTATAAACAAACAAAATTCTGCACATGGTTTTATTGAAACATGCATCACTGTTTTTATTCAATAATGACTTCTTACAGTCATGTTATAGATTTTGTCCTTCTTTGTTAGCAATATCCCCAAAAGTTTCTTTTTTAATTAGCCTCTTTAAATACAATTTTCAGTCTAAGATGTGAGTTTACTCTACATACATATATTCTTTCAACTTGTTTTGTAGAAAGTATTTTGTAGGTTAACCTTTCCACAGACTATCAGGAGTCTTTGGTATGACCTTGCATCCTTCAAAAATTTACCTTTCCACAGACTATCATATTTCTTTGGTACAACCTTGCATCCTTCATATCAATATGTCCTTGTTTATGACATTCATGGTGCATTGCACATCAGTAAACCATCATCAGCTTCATTATGGAAATGATCAATTAGTATTATGATCAATTTGGCTTATGTTCACATTGAGTATCCTGACATTAAGGTCTTTTGAGCTTGTATGCAGGTGTCTGCAAATAATATGATCATACTGTTTTTAAGTGACAGAACTGCATATCATAACCAGTTCTTGCTAAATTTAGAACATGACTCGTTATGGTAATTTAGTTCACTGAAGTTTGTACATAGGACACGGAGTATAATATATGACATCTAGATCACATAATTGTTTCCAGATAATAAAAGTCTAATAATATCCTGCCATCTAGATCATTGAAGTGTGTATAAATAATACCAGTCTACTGTCCTAATATCTAGATTATTTATGTATGTACCAATAACACCAGTCTAATATCCTGCCATCTAGATCATTTAAGTGTGTATAAATAATACCAGTTTAATAATATCCTGGTATCTAGATCATTTATGTATGTGTAAATAATACCAGTCTAACAATATCCTGACATTTAGATCATTTATATATGTACAGATAATACCAGCCTAACAATATCATGTCATCTATATCATTTATAGTATGTACAAATAACACCAGTCTGATATCCTGTCAGCTAGATAAATTAAGCATGTATAAATAATACCTGTCTACTGTCCTGGCATCTAGATAAATTAAGTATGTATACTTAACACCAATATAATATCTTTGCATAGACCATTCAGTTGTGTACTAATATCATTATCTAGATCTTTTAAGTGCATATAAATATTACCAGTTTAACATCCTGGCATCTAGATCATTCTGTTGTTTACAAAGTAGACAAGTTTAATGATCTTATTAGGTTCATTTCAGTGTGTCAGTCAGATTTCCTGACATCAGCATCATTTAAGTTTGTCCAAATAACACCAGTCTAATATAATTATCTTGATCATTTAAATTTACATATATTACACTAGATCATTTAAGTGTGTATAAATAATACCAGTCTAATATCCTGGCATCTACATCACTAAGTGTGTATAATTATCACCAATCTAATATCCTGACATCTACATGATAAGTGTGTTTAATTAACACTAATCTAATATCCTGGCATATATCATTTAAGTGTGTATAAATAACACCAATCTAATATCCTGGTGTCCAGATCATTTAAATGTATAAATAATACCAGTCTAATATCAACTAAAAAACCATGACAACAGCTGCAAGCAACTCATTCTCATAACTGCTTGGTTAGCTTTGCTTTCAAATATAACCACTGTTACTGCCAAATAAATTGAACATTCATGTGGTTAGTCATATATAACCACTGTTACTGCCAAATAAATTGAACATTTATGTGGTTAGTCATATATAACCACTGTTACTGCCAAATAATTTGAACATTTGTGTGGTTAGTCATATATAACCACTGTTACTGCCAAATAAATTGACTATGACTACATAGAAACTGCATTATCTTATTAATCAAGGTCATTTTTGGAAAATATTTGCATCAGTTCATGACATTAGTTGAAAATGTGTTGCAGTAAACAACAGAGAAGAGATGTGAACATTTATTTCAGCTACATTACTAATATGTTTGGATTATATTCCTAGTTTTTGAGTGATATCATTCCCACTTGAGACTCTTACTTTTCAGTAGAACTCGTAGAATAACATGACATCTTTCTGTATGTATGTAAGACTCTCTTTCCCTTCTCCTTCCAAGGAAACAACAATTTTTCTTGCATTTATACTTAAATATAAATTGTTAGTCATATGAGGAAAAATCATTTGATGGCAAAATATAAAAGACTTTTTCTGTTTGACAATTGTTACAGTCATATCATTGCTCCCATCATTTCATCTGCTGACAAATAGATAAAAAATAATTCATTAAAGTTTTAGAAACTGATGGCTTACAGATCATAATATTCTTATTCAGCAGTAAATAATTTTCATCAAGCATTGGTACTTTGTTAAATCAATATTGAAATAAATTGGCATTAAGTAAAGTTATTAAGATATGTGGGACTGTCTTACAACCCCACTCCATATTCCCACACACACTTATGCCTTGAAATTTATAATTATTATAGTATTTATACTGTGATTATGTATATAATGTATTCATCAATCTGTTTATCATTCTCAGTATACCATGCTTTAGTACACTCACCTAATATTTGATCTTTTTTACAATACTGCATTGAGTTTATTGTTGTTGTTGTTATAGGGTTTAATGAAGTTTTTTAGCACAAGATAGGCTATACATGATGGCCAGTATTAATGTTGGAGGAAACCCCAGGAAAACCCTGGAAAACCACCAACTCATGAGAAGCTACCGGCAAGCATTCTCACATGCCCACATTGGCTGAGCCCGAGACTTGAACCCACACAGACAGAGGTAAGATGGTGTGATCCATAACAGTGAGTGCTTTAGACCACTCTGCCACTCAGGGCTCCAAGTTAAGTATATTAAACATTCATCAGTTTTTAAAAATCCTTTTTGTTATAACATGGAACATGATGCAATCAGCATTATGGACCCCAGACTACCATGATATAGTGGAGTTTCCCTGTACACTAAAATGAGTTTTTCATAGAAAGTATGTATCATGTCTAATTTTCCTAGATTTTGGGACTTTTTGATTTGACTTGCTATAGAACAATTGTTGTGAGATAGATGAGGTTTTCAAATTTAATAAATAAAAAACAAAAAATTTTGGTAAAGGAATAAAATATGAAATGTATTACATAAATTACTGTAATGAAAACTAGTTCCATTTATTGATCTGCTATGTTTCTTCGTATGTTTCTGATTTTAATTCTGTTATAAAAGATTTTCTACACATAGCCTGTAGTGTAAGCCTTAATCTAATTAGCTTTGAAATATTACTTGATAGTAAATGTAATCAGATATCCCACACTGGACTAGAACTGATACACTCCAATAGAAATCGTCATGAAATCAATTCAAAAGGCCGATGTCACTTTGAACGCTGAAAAGTGTGAATTTTCGAGACCATCCATAAGGTTTCTTGGGCATATTGTTGATGAAAATGGTTGCCGACCTGATCCAGAAAAAGTCAAAGCTATAACTGAAATGGAAACACCAAAATGCGTAACAGGGATATGACAATTTCTCGGTATGGCAAATCAGCTTGAAAAATTTGGTCCAAATTTGGCAGAAAAATCAAAACCATTACGTGAGCTTTTGAAAGGTAAAAACTCGTGGACTTGGGGTTCAGATCAAGAACAGGTTTTAGAGATATCAAGCAAGAAATGATATCTTCACCTACTTTAGCACATTATGATCCAAATAGAAAAATAGTTGTATCTGCAAATGCATCTTTATTTGGACTACATGCTGTGCTACGGCAGAAGTACGGTAGCATTCTGAGACCGGTGGTGTTTGCGTCACGAGGTATGTCAGAAACTGAGCATCGCTATGCTCAAATAGAAAAAGGAAAAAGAGGCCCTTGCAATCACTTGGGCTTGTGAAAGCTTTAGTAGCTATTTAATTGGGTCACAATTCAAACTTGAAACTGACCATAAGCCATTAGTACCACTAATGAGCACAAAATCTTGGGAGATTTACCCCCTAGAATTCAATGCTTTAAAATGCGTTTGATGAGATTCAACTTTTGCATAGTTCATGTTGCTGGCAAGAATCTATTAACTGCTGATGCTCTATCCAGAGCACCTTTAACTTATTACTCTGAGAGTGACAGAGACTTTCAGGCTGAAACTAATGCCTACGCTGATTTCGTAGTTAGTAATTTACCTGCATCAAATACTCGACTTGAACAAATAAAGTCTGAATATCGAAATGATTTGATTTGCAAACAACTTGTACAATTCTGTGAAATATCGACAGAGCAATGGTCTAGCCGAAAGAGGTGTTCAAACAATTAAAAGAATGCTTAAAAAAGCAAACGACCCTTACATAGCTCTTTTGACATATCGTGCAACACCTTTACCAAATGGTTATAGCCCTGCCGAATTATTGATGGGAAGAAAATTGCAAACTACTTTGCCGATGGCACCAAACAACTTGGAGCCGAAATGGCCAGATTTAATAAAACTGAAGAAATCGAAAAACTATCAAAAGAAAACTCAAAAGAGAAATTATGATCGTCGACACCTTGCCCAAAATATGAAAAAACTTCAGGTAGGAAAAAATGTATGGATTAAAGATCAATTTTCATCAGGGATAATTAAATATGAGGCATTTACACCTCATTCATACATGGTAGTAACTGACGAGGGAGAGAGAGATACAGCATAATAGGAGAATTTTAATTCCAATGCGTACCACATTATTATCAGAGCCTCTCAGAGTGACTGCTTCAAACCCTGATACATTGACTGACTCAGATGAAATCAAAGCAATGCCAGCCACTCAAAACGGATATTTCACACGTTCGGGAATGTTATCGAAACCACCTGAGAGACTGAACTTGTAGGAAACAAAATAAGCTAATGGAGCTTGTTTAGAAATGCGGTCATCATATCACATTTCGTTTTAATGGTAAACTTGTCAGATGGGGATATGTAGTATAAGCCTTAATCTAATTAGCTTTGAAATATTACTTGACAGTAAATGTAATCAGATATCCCACACTGGACTAGAACTGATACACACCAACAGCTGGTTTATGTTATACATTCACTAGGGTTTAAGTTCCATGGGAAATATTCTCTCAGGGCAGACTTTACTCCCCTTCCAAGCTGTATAGATGTATTGTATTGAATAAATTCTACACAACGCCTTCTACAGTTATTCTTCAATAACAAATAACATCGAATGTGCATATGTACCAATAGTCTTAGTATTTAATGATAGTAATAAAACTTTATTTAAAGACTGTGACAACATTTAGTTGCATGAAATTAATCCTCCTTGTTGACCTCTGTTATGTGCATATTTATAATCGAAGTACAAGCACATAGTTATACAAACACACACACATACACACAAAAGCATCGATAATAAGATATTATATGGACATAATAAACAGAAAATTTAAATGAACATGCTCCTTCTAGTTACATTGTGTATATACAGTACTAAAGTAGTGAGACAACAAAGTGGAAGATTAGTAAATTTATCCTTTAAGTTGTACGTGTCAAATTGAACAGGTTCCACTTTTCACCCATCAAATATATAATCTATATAATTCGATTTATATTTCTATTGTTTTGAATTTCCCTTGGGATTTTATTCCACATTAATAATCTTGAACAATGAAAACTTTTCTTAAAGAGTTCTTTATTTGGTTTTGGGATGGAAGAGTGGTTAGCAGAAATTGATCTTAAACTGGGAGTTTTGCCTTGTTTTCTAGTATGAAATACCACTGAGATATAATGAGGCCATATTGTTTGAAACTTTAGCATAAGTGTAGCCTTGCTAAAAATATTTAGTCACTTAGGTACTGTTAACACTTTAATATCATTCATTGTATTTGGGATGTTTTTAGCATTATCTAAAATTATTCTGCTAGCTCTATTTTACAAAGTGGACTAATTTGTAAGAAATGTTTTCCCAGATAAACTTTACAGTAGTATTGATATGGTTGTAGATAGCATGTATCAGAATGATATAATCCTGAATGTATTTAAATGAACTCACAATAAAAATTAAATAGTGTTTTAGTCCAGGAGACCATGTCAAGCACTTTGTAATTCCAGTGAATAATTTAAATGATTCCTCTCAAATTATATCTGAACACAACGAACAATGATTCTACAGACTTAAAGTAGAAATTATTAATTCTGTTTATGTTGACCTTGTACAAACAATCCAAAGACACAAGAAAATGACCAGAATGTGGATCAAAGGTTCTCTTCCAAACATTTGATTATTTTGTAAAAAAAAGGCTAGACCTTGAACTCAGATATCAATAAACAACTTATTTATAGCTTAGAAACATAGACAAACATTAGCTATTAAAACATGTTGTTTACAAGTGATCATTAGCTTAAAACAAGTGATCATTAGCTTAAAACACAACCAAAAATCATGAATACAAATTTAGAGCACAATAATAACACAAGTTTGAAATAATAGACTAGTGTAAAAGAGTTATCCCGGGTATAATGATAATAAGCAACCTCTGAGAAGTTTACTGAGTTTTTTTCTGGCCAAAATAGGTCACATAGAAACCTAATATGAGCATGAAAGTAACATTTACCAATATTTTTAAGCTTGTCCATGGAATTATGTAACCAAATTGATGCTGTTTAATTGAACATATTCTACACTCAGCCTTTCCCCCTAGTATATTTTTCTTACTGTTGATAGGTCTTCACACGTAAGATTTTGACAAGGTGTATTGTTCAGCTTGGGATTGTTTCACTTTGCTCTACATAGTTTTCTTTTTATTTATGATTGGATTCAGTTTGTAAGATTAGTTGAATGTATGTGATAATATAAGTACATCATTGTTAGGTTTTTCAGGTTATTGTTTTGTACCGTTACAGCTGTACATAATGATAAATCCATAATGCAATTGGATATACTGCCTGGATCTGCAATAAAGATGCTATTGTTGATCAACATAGACTAAGAAACTGTTTAGATTCTTATAAACTGAACTAAAGTCTTACTCATGAAAATTCACTTGATAAACATTTTTTTCAAAGTTCACTAACATTTTTTTTTGTTAACATTATCAATAAACCGAAACTCATGTACTGTGCATTACAACCAATAGTTTATCATAAATGACTTTTTCCTAGTGATGCTACATTTGATGCAAAAATCCTCATTACTTTAAGAAGAAAGAACTGAAAAATCATCAACAGTCCTTCTCACCAGAGATGTTGAAAATATAATTTAATTAGAATGGGTAGTTCCTACGTCACATGCATATTCATTTACAGGTAGTATATACTTAAGTAGGCCATTCACATGTGTAAAAATTGCAGCCTTAAATATGAGACAGGACTAGATCAGTAGGACAAATGCCAAGTCAGAGTAAGTTGATATCATCATTTGTCATCAAGTCACACAAAGTATCTGAGCCTTCTCTCAAAGTCATATGACATTCATGTGATAAGAGGTAATAAAGGTCATTTATAATGTAATAATAGATATTCAAGGTCATTGCTAATGTAATCAAAAGTAATCATGGTCATTGGTAAGGTGATAAGAGGTAATCAGTTTATTGGTAAGGTTAATTGGTTCCATTGTTTGTTACTGACCAAGTATGGAATAATAGTCATTGGTTAAACTTTCTTTGCCAGTGTATGGTGGCCATGTATTGCTAGATGTGAATTTAATGTAATTTTAAGAGTAGCGTTCAGTGCAGAAGTTGGGTATGGGTCTTATAGAGTGCCAGTTTTCTGTCAATATTAAAGTGATGTATGGGTAGATACATAGAATGCCAAATTAGCTAGAGAGCATTGGTAGTGAGGAATTTTCAACATATATGGCTTGCTGAAATTGAATTGCAGTATATACCAGCTTTGTTAAGCTAAAACCTTTATATCATACTGGCAAAATGTGTAAATATCTAAAAATGCTAGTGTTTGTATTATTATGAAAATGTTTTTATTTAGGTGACATGGATTCATATGTCTTTCATGAACATGGGAAAGGTCAGCAGGATAATGAACATGACAGGGTATTATAAATAGTAGATTCTGTATCAGCAGAACAAATGTTTCTTGCTTCCATTTTTGTATTGCTTTATTACTTCTGTTGTTCAGTGGTAGTACATTCATTAAAATATAACAAGTAACTCGATTCTTAGAAAATGCTGAAAGAAGTTAAAAGTGTAACACAAAGAAAAGGCAAAATATTGATTAAAACTTATTTTACTGAATTTCCTCCCACATGAATGTTCATAAGTTCCACCATTATTAATGGATCATATTCTTGTTGAACAGTATTTATATTAGTTTTATTTATGTGAATGAAGAAATACTATTATTCGTGTACAAGCATAATTGCATAGGCTTGTGTGTTAGCTCTAGCTACACAGTCAAAACAATCAACTGGAGATTTTGTGATGGAGTCCAGTGTTCCATTAACCTTCCTGGTTCAATATCAACTCAGCCATGTTACTCAGGTGGCCAGGTTCATTGTATGTGTCACTCTAAACTCTAATTGTCAGGATCAGTGTCAACTCATCCTTTGCCATCAATTCTAGGACCAGTTACCAGGTTTAGGATAAAATTAGCAGCTGCCTTATCAACTCAGCAATGACAGGTTTATTATAAGCTCAATGTTGTTGGAGTTACATGCTATGACAACCTCAGTAGTAGTAGAACTTTGGCAGGTTAACTATTAAAGCAACCTTGCCAGACTTGTCATCAGCTACACCATGACAAGTTTACATAGTTCCCATCCATTAACTCATTCTTGACAGGTTCACTATTAACTCTAGATTTGACAAATTTACTTTCTCCGGAACTTTAATGGGTTTGCTATCAAGCATAGATCCATGTCAACTCATCTTTACATGTATATTTTTAACTCAGCCCACTATGTTCATTATCAACTCAACCTTCACATGTTTATCAACAAAACAATTAGACAGATCTTAAATCAGCTCTTTTTTGATAGGTTTATTCCTAACTTACTCATGACAGATTTGTTCTCAATTCAATGCTTTCCATTTTATTATCAACTTAACCTTGTTATGGGTACTGTAAACTTTGTCCACCAAATTGTGGCATTTCTTGAATCAACATAACCCATATGGATTTATTATCAATGTACAAGTGGCACAATTACTTTATAAGTTCAATAGACTTATTGTACATGGAAATCAATATCAAGTTAACTGACAGGACACTGTCAACATGACTTACATGTTTACTTTCAACTCAAGATGGCAGGGTTGATTATTTATTCCATGGTAGACTTAGTTCCCCTAGTGTTTATGAACCCTCCAGTTTTTCCTTCTGGCAATCTATACTCTACAGTTAAGGTCTATTATGACTAGTGGTGAATAATCTTTTGGTGCACTAGGAAACATGTTAATTATAGCTGTTTCTTGATGAGTGCAGGGCTGATTTTCTCATATATTTCCTTTTGGAGAGTGGCAATGCATGCATTGTAATATCAAGGGTTATAAGGCACCACTATGCAACACAAAAAAGCCAAAAGATCCTGCCATTGGTTTTATATCTCCAAACTTCTCAGATATTTAGCTACAGAGACTGGTGACTCACTCTCTAATGCCCAGATGGAATCACTCATGTTTCCTTTAGTTTATAAGTGAAAATCCCATTGAACCTTTGAGTGAAGCTTCTTTCAAGAACCTTACCCTCAAGATTATTTTCCTGCAGTCGTTAGCATTGATGTAACAAATTAGCAGGCTTCATCCTTAGAACCAGACTGTCTAGCAAAAGACCAGTTTCTGTGGGTAGCTTTACTCCCTACACAGACCTCTAGTCTCAGTTGTATCTGTACTGGGGATGATTATGCCCAGCTAGGGCTTTACATTTCTGTTTAGTCATTGGTAAGGTGATAAGAGGTAATCAAGAAAAAAAATGGCAAGAAGCATGTTTTTCTTCCTCTAATTGGATCAGATGATATTTCAGCTTCCACTATGTTTAGGTGGATTGTAACAACAGTCAAGAGATCTCATCAATTCATTATATGAAGGACTTTTCATTAATGAAGATTAAAGCCCATTAGGTTAAAGTCATTGCTACCTGATGGGTCTATTTAACTCATCTAAATTGGAGGATGTGATGAAGGGCATGTGTTGGTGATCTTGAACTATCTTTTCTTTATATCTTTGTTCCATGGTGCACCAGAGTTAAGGTGTATTTTCTCCAGGGCTCACAGTTGTGGCACAAAAAGTGGACAAAGCAGACACCATCTTACAGTAGTGGACACTACCATAATAGTGAATATTTCCTTTCTTGTCCTTCACCAATTCCGCCTCCCACTGAATTGATAAATTTAGTATTACTGCTATCAAAATGCACTTTTTGGGTGGGGATAAAACTAATTTGAACTTTGTAATACTTGCCAGTTGTTTGCTAGATCCCTACACCACATAAATGTCATACTAGTAGCCTGCATCCTTGAAAAAGATGATGACTGTGCAATGGAAAATAGCACAAGGTTGACTTTCAGAAATATTTTGGAAGCCACCCTTGGAAGACTGAATTTAGGTGAAATCCCATAAATAATTTGTATCTCTTGAAAACAAAGTAAAAATTTAAAAGAAACTTGCAGTATTTTGAATTAAATCACAAATAGTTCAAAAAGTTCTATCACAAGTAAAAAGTATAGAGTATTCTGAATGAATTTCAGTGGTGTTCTGAATGAATTCCAATCTTGAATGTGCTGATATATCAATAGCCTGGAATAATGTTGATGTGCTACCACTCTTGATGTATCAAAATTTTATAATCCAAAATGTTACTAAAAGAATTCACAATGGTTCCCAAATAGTGCTAAAGTCAAAAGGCACTTTGTAATTCCAGCGAATAATTTAAATAAATAAATCCTCTCAAATTAAACTGAAACACAATAAAAGACTGATTCCAATAAAGATGTTACGATAGGAATAAGTAACTCTAATAAAAACAGCCATAATATAAAAACCTAAGATAACCAGGATGAGGGTCAAAAGTTCATTTCTAGAACACTTCTTTTGTCAACAGGATCATGTCTTTCACTTCAACTTTAATAAGCCACCTGGCTAATATTGAATATATTGTTTATAGAAAGACATTAGTCAGGTAGGCCCAAACTCCTATACTTACTTATGGACAAAGGTCAATCACAAAATCAGATTAATATATATATATATATATATATATATATATATATATATATATATATATATATATATATATATATATATATAACACTGTCTTTGACCTTAAATTTATGTTTTCTTTTAAAGCAATAAAGATTTAAAATATTTTCTTTGTTCTATTCAGATGGTATCCCTAAGAGTGAAAGTACTGCCATGTTAGAAGAGGAATTGATGCAGGAGATAAGGGGACAGGCAAAGTCTCAAATTTCCAGCCCCAGGGCTGTCCCTCAGGAACACAAGAAACAACCACAGTTTTCAGGTATTGTTATTAATGTCAAATTTTATGTATCTTTGATAGGACTTTACTTACTCAAACCCATCATACAGTATCTGATCCCTTGGTAAAATGTCCATATAGATTCTTGTATGCTTATCTTCCATGGTGGATTTATCACTTGCACTTTTTGGATTTGGTACAAGTGTTATGATTGGTTGATTGATTGATTGATTACATTGGAATGTTTTTAGTTTTTTCATGCTGTGACTTCTCATAAATTTAAATAAATGACACATATTTTCCATTTACATATTCAGATTTTAACTTTAGTGACTCAGATTTAATAAACTTTAAATTAGAACTGATACCCAGTACTTTTCTTGTAACATCTTTTTACTTGATGAATTGAGGAAATTTGTTGGCATGTATAATTCGACCCATGTTCAAGATTCCAGATTACCTTATCAAGTTTAGAATGACCTACTGTTATACATACCAATTTCTCTGTTTAGAACAATGATATGTTAATCAAACTAAGATCTTTCAGGTTATGCTGATGAGTGAATGCAGATATGGATCAAGCAGTAACTTGTCCAATGAAATTAAACCTCATTTTTATCAGATAAAGTTTTAAAACCTTACCATGGGATTGGGCCCTGTCATTTATAATGCCTGACAATTTGCTACATGAGATTCAGATCAAAGTTAAATCTGATAGAATATGTGTGGGGTGAATTGTTACATCTGATTATTCTCCTGCATTAATTCACTGCTGCATTCCTGACTTATCTACTGCATTACATGAATGGTCCCTTGTGATTTTATCTTACATAGAACTATACTATGTATGAGAGATAGTGAGGCGTGCTCCTATTTGAATTCATTCTTAGAGTAACATTTGCTTCTGAAGAAAATGTCTTGACAAAAAATGTTTATTTTGATGAGAAATTGAGTTGGAGTTGGAGTATGATTCTGATGTCAAAGTTTATGTCACTTGCACACTCTTCACATTTGTCTGACAGTATTGGAAATCAGACACTCACTTCTTTGCTTAGGCTTAACAACCCATCTTTTAATCTAAGCTGCAGACTTTATGAGTGTAACCTTTGTCTTTTTGATCGACCTTCATTCTTTTGATTTATATTTTGTTCTTGATAGATCATTATTCTCTTGGTTTATATTCTATCCTTGATTGACTTTCATTCTCTTGATTTATATTCTGTCCTTGATAGACATTTATTCTCTGGATATATTCTCTCCTTGATTGACCTTCATTCTCTTGATTTATACTTTCCTTGATAGACCTTTATTCCCTTGATTTATACTCTATCCTTGATCGACCTTCATTCTCTTGATTTATATT
Organism: Unio delphinus; assembly: GCA_029339505.1. NCBI lineage: Eukaryota > Metazoa > Mollusca > Bivalvia > Unionida > Unionidae > Unio > Unio delphinus. Next base: position 5,311,930 of record JAQISU010000174.1, read on the forward strand.
TTGTTCTTGATAGATCATTATTCTCTTGGTTTATATTCTATCCTTGATTGACTTTCATTCTCTTGATTTATATTCTGTCCTTGATAGACATTTATTCTCTGGATATATTCTCTCCTTGATTGACCTTCATTCTCTTGATTTATACTTTCCTTGATAGACCTTTATTCCCTTGATTTATACTCTATCCTTGATCGACCTTCATTCTCTTGATTTATATTTTGTTCTTGATAGATCATTATTCTCTTGGTTTATATTCTATCCTTGATTGACTTTCATTCTCTTGATTTATATTCTGTCCTTGATAGACATTTATTCTCTGGATATATTCTCTCCTTGATTGACCTTCATTCTCTTGATTTATACTTTCCTTGATAGACCTTTATTCTCTTGATTTATACTCTATCCTTGATCGACCTTCATTCTCTTGATTTATATTTTGTTCTTGATAGATCATTATTCTCTTGGTTTATATTCTATCCTTGATTGACTTTCATTCTCTTGATTTATATTCTGTCCTTGATAGACATTTATTCTCTGGATATATTCTCTCCTTGATTGACCTTCATTCTCTTGATTTATACTTTCCTTGATAGACCTTTATTCTCTTGATTTATACTCTGTCCTTGATTGACCTTCATTCTCTTGATTTATAATCTGTCCTTGATAGACCTTTATTCTCTTGATTTATACTCTGTCTTTGATAGACCTTCATTCTTTTGATTTATGTTCTGTCCTTGATAGACCTTCATTCTTTTGATTTGTACTTTTTTCATATTTGCTTGACAAGTCCAGAGTCTGATTTTTGACCGACAATAAAATATATAAATGAGACATTGGGAGTTTTTAAAATGAAAATTGTATTTAGGCTTCAAAAAACACTTAAACTGAAAATTCATACATGAAATTAAAGGCATTGACTTTATAATATTTAGATTAACACTTCAACGGTTTCATATTGTTGTCTGGTTCCATTATGAGAGTAAACCATTTATTTCCATGGGTAAAGAGTGATCTCCATATGAACAGCTGAGTCATCTTCTAACAGGCTAAGGAAAAAAAATGCAGTATTAAATGAAAATTGTATGTATCACTGTTAATTTGAACTATTGCAGATGAAAAATAGGAGTTGTTTGGTTATAATAGCAAACCCATCCACCTGGACAACTTACATGGTTGTTCTAGTCAGTGGTCCATAGCAGTATAATCTATAGGCATGTAACGTGACCATTACAGTGGGTTGTGTATGTGAGTGATCTGGAACTGCTGTTCGCATTTCTAACTTTAAAAAAATAAAAAGGAATAAAGATGGGTGGGCAGCAGCTCCTGCCATTTTGGCAGTTCAGCTTGTTTCAACTTGTGCATTTTATGGTTGATTGAGCAGGTTTTGGTTTTGCAATATTTTCCATAAATAGGTGAGTAAATTAATTGATTTATTTATTAAGGAGAGAAACTTTTTTTTAAAGACCTGCATTGTTTAATGCTTAATTGTGTATGCCAGATGACTGAGCAAACATTTGTTGGTTATTGTTTGCAGTGTTTCAGAGTATGCATTAAAGACAAACACACAGAAAATTGAATTGTTTATTGTTAATGGCTCAGCACAGTTATTGCCTTGTCAAGGTGCTAATGTCTTTTCAAAAATAAGCAAGAAGATTTGTGTCTTCTTTAAGAATGCCTGACATTTTGCCATAATATATAATCAATGTTTATTTTGGCACTTAAGCTTTGCGCTTCTTCAAGAAATATTTAAAATTATTGCAACATTTGGGGATTGTTACTGCAATCCTATTATATCCAAATTCATGCTAACACAAAATGTGCTATAGTGGGCTTTCACTATATGTACATGAATGTATATTGGCTGCTAATTGGGAACATGCTAACTGTTTATTGTTACAATTATGACTTTAATAAGAAATGACTGTCATCCATGAAGTAAAAGTCACTTGTCAGAGCATTGATTAAATTTAGTTCGTTGAGAAGACATTTATTGTACATGAGCAATCTCATTGCTTTTGGAAGGTACTGTTTTGCTTTGGTCTGGCAGAGACAAATACTATATTTGAATTGGTAGCAAATTGTATTGAAAAATAATGATTTTAAGGCAGTAGACATTTTTGAAATAGCCAGTCTGACTTTCTCTATTCTTCTTTAAATAAGCATCAGACAACTTAGATGAAGTCGTCAAAGGTAAGACATTCCCCAATTTTATAATGTTCCTAATTTTTATAACTGCTTATTCCTACTCTGTTCTCTTGTTTGTGATCTATAAATAGCATGCAGGGTATTATCAATATATGGCTTGTTCACAGTTATTTTCTGGCATAGAAAACAAATCGGCTTTTACAGTGTAGTGGTGAGGAAAATATGTTGATTTAGAAAATGTGTGTTGCCCCTAAGACATGACTAGAATTTAAAAGATCCGATAACCAGGCTTTGAATTCACCAACAAACACTTGATTCTGGACTTTAGCATAAAGGGAAAATCTGGACTAACGTGTAATTCACTTGATTGAATTCATTTTATTTATTTTATACAATTTGCACAATCATGGGCCATGATTTAAGGAGAAATAAGTCATTTAATTGTCTCACTTTGTCCCAGACAGTAAGGTTTTCTCTTTTAGGGTACTGTGTGCAACTGTGATATATATTGTAATTGGCACTTCCAATTATTGCAATGTTAGTGATGTCATTTGAATTAGACTCTGATGTGTATGAGACTTTATATTAGCTGCATTTCAGTTCCAGATTATCAGATCCTCTTTCATATATAACAAACAATCAAAAAGGATGTTTACATATAAGTTGAACATGTTGGGTTTCTATTGTTCTATCTCTAATAGACGATATAGTGTGATTCTTAGTTATAATTGAACTGCCAGGTTATATCAGACCTCGGATCCCTCTATAGAACTTTTGAAGGATATAGTGTGATTCTTAGTTATAATTAAACTTCAATGTTACATCATCAGACATCGGATCCCTCTATAGACATGTTATGAGCAACTTTCCCTCTAAGCGAGTGGTAGATTACGGAGACAAGCAAAATTTAATGTTGGATTGAGCAAAATTTGCCAATTCAGCTGCGTGGGGATGCCTGAGCAGCTGCATGAGCGCATGCAGCTTAGAGGGAATGTTGGTTATGACAGTGTGGTGCAATTCTTAGTTATAATTAAACTGCAATGTTACATCATATCTAGATCCCTCTATAGACATGTTTTAAGGATATAGTGTGATTCTTAGTTATAATTAAACTGCAATGTTACATCATATCTAGATCCCTCTATAGACATGTTTTAAGGATATGGTGTGATTCTTAGTTATAATTAAACTGCAATGTTACATCATATCTAGATCCCTCTATAGACATGTTTTAAGGATATGGTGTGATTCTTAGTTATAATTAAACTGCAATGTTACATCATATCTAGATCCCTCTATAGACATGTTTTAAGGATATGGTGTGATTCTTAGTTATAATTAAACTGCAATGTTACATCATATCTAGATCCCTCTATAGACATGTTTTAAGGATATAGTGTGATTCTTAGTTATAATTAAACTGCAATGTTACATCATATCTAGATCCCTCTATAGACATGTTTTAAGGATATAGTGTGATTCTTAGTTATAATTAAACTGCTAGGTTACATCAGACCTCGGATCCCTCTATAGACATGTTTTAAGGATATAGTGTGATTCTTAGTTATAACTAAACTGCAATGTTACATCATATCTAGATCCCTCTATAGACATGTTTTAAGGATATAGTGTGATTCTTAGTTATAATTAAACTGCTAGGTTACATCAGACTTCGGATCCCTCTATAGACATGTTATAAGGATATAGTGTGATTCTTAGTTATAATTAAACTGCTAGGTTACATCAGACCTCGGATCCCTCTATAGACATGTTATAAGGTATACCGGTAGTGTGATTCTTTCATAATGAATATATCAGGTTACATTATACATCAGATGCCTCAACAGCTATGTTGAAGGTACCTTATGATTCTAGGTCATAATTTTGACAGTCCACATTTAAGCAATTTTTGATTTGTTGTTTTTTGTGTGGTTTTTTTTTTTTATTTTATTGTTATAGCTTTTTTTAAAAAGCCACTTTATATAATAAATAAATAAATGAATGATAAAGATAAATAGACTGAAATGTTGTTTTTAGAAAGGGATTTACACAGATATCTAGACTGAAATAGTTTCTTGTACGTTTTTAATGTATTAATAAACTTATCAATTTCTCTTTTTCTTTGGAAACAAATGTATTTTTCTGTCCCAGTTATATGTAAACTATCCATGAAGGCGAAATGATTTATAACTAAAATAAAGAATCCCTTTTTTTAAATAATTGTTTTAATTAGCATCCATCTTAATAAAAATTAATATGCACAGTTTTAGTTTATTTAAAATATACAATGAAGCAATCTGAGAAATGTAGACTCAAATGAAAACATGCACATCCCACCTATTATCTGAAGTCAGATGGGTACTGGTAGGGCATCATCATGGGAAGAAGTTATTATAGCTCATCTCAAAATAATCTGAAAAAAACTTCTGGACATTGTCCAGTGATAATTAAATTTTAGCCCATATCTTAATTTTCTGATTCCCAGTAGTGAAATCAGAAAAAATTGTTCAATAGAAAATTGGTCCAATAAATATAATGGTAACTACCTGTTCTACTCGCTTGCAAGTGAAGTCCAACTCCAAACTGCACTGACCCAGATCTGCCGTTGCATAATTCACTGGCAGATCTGGACCTGTGTAGAATAAATAGATAAAACAACATAGACCCTGATCTGCAGGCTCATTATGCTATGGCAGATCCCGATCTTTGCTGTTTTGCAGTTTGTTTCAACTTTTGAGTACATATGCTAATTTTGAAGGTCAGATTTTCCCTTTATGTCCACCAATGGATTGGATGAAACTGAAGCCTGACGAAACAGATGTTACAAGCCTAAATAGGGGCCAGAGAATCTGAGTTGTTTTGATAATTGGGTAGAATGGAGTCTGTAGAATATCATGTCTAGTAGTGAGTTGTTTTGATAATTGGGTAGAATGGAGTCTGTAGAATATCATGTCTAGTAGTGAGTTGTTTTGATAATTGGGTAGAATGGAGTCTGTAGAATATCATGTCTAGTAGTGAGTTGTTTTGATAATTGGGTAGAATGGAGTCTGTAGAATATGATGTCTAGTAGTGAGTTGTTTTGATAATTGGGTAGAATGGAGTCTGTAGAATTTCATGTCTAGTAGTGAGTTTGTTTGTTTGTTTGATTAGGATTTTTAACGTAGCTTTAACAATTTTTCAGTCATATTGCTACGATGTCTGCAGTGAGGCAGTTTATAGTGATGTCTACCACTGGGGCATCATGCCGCAGACATGTAGCATGATGTCCCACCCAGTCACATTATCCTGACACCAGGCCGACCAGTCCTAACACTAACCTCTTAATGCTGAACGTCAAGCGAGGCAGCTGTTAGTACCATTTTTGTAAGTCTTTGGTATGACTCGGCCGGGGATCGAACCCACGACCTCCTAGTAGTGAGTTGTTTTGATAATTGGGTAGAATGGAGTCTGTAGAATATGATGTCTAGTAGTGAGTTGTTTTGATAATTGGGTAGAATGGAGTCTGTAGAATATGATGTCTAGTAGTGAGTTGTTTTGATAATTGGGTAGAATGGAGTCTGTAGAATATGATGTCTAGTAGTGAGTTGTTTTGATAATTGGGTAGAATGGAGTCTGTAGAATATCATGTCTAGTAGTGAGTTGTTTTGATAATTGGGTAGAATGGAGTCTGTAGAATATGATGTCTAGTAGTGAGTTGTTTTGATAATTGGGTAGAATGGAGTCTGTAGAATATCATGTCTAGTAGTGAGTTGTTTTGATAATTGGGTAGAATGGAGTCTGTAGAATATGATGTCTAGTAGTGAGTTGTTTTGATAATTGGGTAGAATGGAGTCTGTAGAATATCATGTCTAGTAGTTCACATTATAGCCAGACAATACTATACATATCACATGAGTCAGTACCCACTGCGGACTTCATGTGCCATCACATAATGTACCAGCATATCTGGGTCTGTTCAGTGTGACATGACTAATAACAACACAGGCTCTGATCTGATGGTTCATTATGCAATGGCACATCAAGGTCTTTGTTGTTTACAAATGGATTTACAAGCAAGTATATAAGGTAAGTAACATACTGCTAAATACTATAGACATTTTTGATGTATGGTGTTTTTCTATTAGGCTTATTTTACAGCTTTATGCATGCTGATATTGTTACTACTGCATTGCTTAATTATTGTATTTATTTTCAATTTATGTTTTGTATATTAACTAAACAGTTTGTTGCATGCGAACATTTTCCATCATACCCAACTTTCTTTTTACTTCCCTGTTTTTACTTGATGAAAACTTGCTTTGCTTGTGTTTGGAATAATTCTTTGTTTTAAACCTCAATGAGCATATCGATGCCATCCTAGTTTCACTAATTTTTTTTTGTGTTGGTGTTAATTACATGTTTTTTTTAACAAATAAAGACATTTTTCTTGTTAATAAAATTCATAGTAATGCCTCTGGTTCAAAAGGCTGACACTTTTTCATACAGAGATAATGAGTTATTTGGTCTGTACAATTTTGCTTTGTATGAAACAAAACAAATCTGGAAATTTGTATTACAGGGAAACACTGAACTCATTGAAGTAAAAAAATGCTCCAACTAATACTGTGTTTATTCAATAATAGGCCAGTAATACGTCCATGCTTGATGATAAACGATGGCATCTGTCATTTTGTGCAGACTTTTGGCAAATATTTTACAAAGATGTCATTGTTTATAATAAGCCACCCCCATTTTTACAAAGTTATTAGGCTTGCTCATTGTATCATAACATAGAAGAAATGCTATATTTAATATTGACAAACTTGGACTGATTTAAAATGATAGAAATATTGCCTGGGTAGTTTATTTGTACTTATTTTGTTCTTTTTAATTTGTGATAAATGTGTTACAAAGTTTTGGATTACTGCTCCTGTAATAAATATGTCAGAGGGGACACATTGGAACAATACAAATCATTGCAGATAGTTAGACATTTATTTATTTTGTTGTCCTGCAGAATTATTACCATGATTTGATATAAAAGATTGTTACACAAAAAGTAACATATTCCATTCTTTATATTCAAACTTTGACAAATTATATATTCTTTGGAATTTAATCAGAATAGAGATTTAGTAAATATTATTGGGCCATATATCAATTCATGGTAAAGTTGAAGCTTTTGCCTACACTCCACTAAGCCAAAATATACTTTAAAAATTGTTTAATAGTGCCAATAGTTTGCTCATTGTTATTGCATAAATTTTACTTTCATTGTGTCAGTAAACCTAATCCTTTTAATGTCAATATATTCTCCAACAGAATGGTGAATTGTCAGTATGACACAGTCCACTCATGCATCTTGCATATCCATTCACAGAAAAGATCTCTTTTTAAAAGACACCATGTTATTGGATGGTTTATATTTATAATGTTGCTAGTGCTTCACCTCATTTTCTTTCAATGGATAATGTCTTAGTGTTACATGTATCCTCTCTATTAACTATTTATATGCTGGAAAACCCCTGATTCCTTTCAAAGTTTGCTTCTCTTAGGGACTTTTAGGTTACCGTGCTGTATTTCCCCCTTAGGGTTTAGGGTACACATATTTATTTTGAGTTACACTGGTTATGGAAAAGTCTTTCATGCTAAATAATTAAGACAGCAGAGGCAATTCATTAATATACAGGAATTATGAATTCCTTGTTTTTAATCGTCTAACCAAATCCAGTGTTTTTTCACCTTTTTACATTGAAAATTATTATCATTACTTGCATCACATTGTTATTGTAGTGTGTGTTTGCAATTTAGTTACTCCTCAATAAATATTGAACAATGGAATATCTTAATTTAATATAAGAATAGACAGGTAATTTCTCATTGTTTACCATGTGCACAGTTGATTTCATGTGTGACATACAAAATATATTGTTGCTATTGATTGTTTTCGTTCAAGAAATTTGTATTTCAGACAGAAATGTTGGGACAGTCTTTGGTGAAGTGTAGTGAAATTATTCTGCCTCCGAAGACTTCAAGAAAGTAGCATCTTGGGAATCCCATACAACTGTTTCCTTTTACCTCCTCTCATTACCACAACAATGTATAGTTATATTTTCTCTGGGACCCTTGCCTTTAGCACAACTGGTGCCCAGAGGGACAACATCTTTCTTTGGTTATTGATCTCTCTCTCATGGTGTGAATATTCCATTGTTTATGTTTTTTGATCAGTTTAACTAACTAGTCAACCCACCTAATTCAAAACCCTGGCCAAGTCATACCAAAGATTAATAAAAATTGTATTAACTACCATCTGCCTTGCTAGGCACTCAGCATTAAGCGGCTAGCATTAGAACCGGTCAGCCTGGTGTCAGGATAATGTGACTGGGTGGGACTTGATGCTATATGTCCGTGGCATGTTGCCCCAGTGCTTGACATCACTATAAACTGTCACAATGCAGAAATTGTTGCGATATGACTAAAAAATTGTTAAAGTTTTGTTAAATATCCAAATCACACCCACACCCTTACAAGCCACGAACACCCAAATTAGCCATGAACACCCAAATTACCCATGAAAGTTCTGAAATCAGTATTGAACCTAATTAACATTCAATATTTGTTAGCATCATCATTTGAGGAATTATTTTAATGCACAACTTCCATGTATCCTGTTTTAAAGAAAGCTGTTGACTAGATCTTGACCAACAATTGACTTTAAGTTGGAGAAATATTTAAGAAAAGGATTATATTATACTCTACAAATTTTGGTGAACTTTTAAATCCAAAATGATGTATAAAACATTTTTGTTATAAAAGAAGAATTAGTATTTTGATTTATTTCATGTTACCCTAAAGAACCTCAGAAGGTCATGCGCTACAGATGTAAACACCTCTCACTCGATAACTTGAAAATGACCTTTATCCTACCATGTTAATTGGGAATTGTATTATGGGTAGAAAAATGTCACAGTCCAAAAATACTATAAATTAGTTTATTTTCATAGGTATTGTTACTTATGTTTTATTTGAATTTTTTTTTTCCAAAGAGACATAAATTAGTACAATGGGTAATGGACACCATCATTGCCATAGAAATATAATTGATTGTTGCATATTTAGTTCATAGAAATTTGTATTGCATGACAAGTAGTAAAGACAATGTAATAAATTAAGGAATCTTCCATGATTAGAGTGGATATACCAGTAATTTTGGATGATCAGGGTTTGGATAATTGAGGTGGTTCTATGAGTATATGGTTAACATGATGTCATTTCCTTTCAGCTGGAGATTGGAGCATCCATGTCAGCAGTGAAGAGACACTTGATGATGCTGATGTGGCTCTTGTTGCCTATGGTAACAAGGGGAACTCTGGGCGAATAATCCTGGGAGCTCCACCAGGAAAAAAGATCTTCCAAGGTGGCAATGAAGATGAATTTAGGGTAAGTGATACACATCTTAAAGTGCAGGAATAGTTAGAAAATATACTTTTGCAGTGACTGTCAGTACTGTATCCTCATTTCATCTCACAACTTCATTTTGCAAAATGTTTGATCAAACTTCATTAACTTTATGAAATTTTAACAATGAAAATCATCTTAATTTTTGTATTTTGTTGATGTGTATTTTCTTTTGAAGTCGTTACAGATCACAATATATGAGTGGTAGATATGAGTAATTTAATGCAGATTGTTTGGTTTATTTGTATTATATAAACATATGGAACTTTTAATATTTGATGAAAATGATCTGTACAGTGATGTTTATTTGTAAAGCATATATGTATGTAACTTTTCAATTTCATTGAAAATATTGTAGGACATGAACAGATTTGATAATATATGCCAATTTGAACTACTTGTAAAGTCAGAATTTGAAGTTGCTAAAATGAAATTAAAAGTGAAATTTCTCCAAGAACTGTGTGACTACTATATAAAACATTACACGGTTTTGTAAAACTGTACTACGTCCATGACGCCATAACCCTCAAATTTTAAAGCTCAGTGTCTTACTCACTTTCCAGGATATAAAAGCTTCTTAAAAATAAAATGGTGTAAATTGCATAGAATTATGACATGTGTTCCATATTTTTTATGCAGGCCAATTTACTGAAGGTTGGAAAATTATTTAAGATCCGACTAGAGCTTGTTGTAAATGGTGTGAATAAGAACCCCAAATGGAAAGTTAAAGAGGTCACATTGCAAGACCTGAACACAAAGGAAGTTCTAAAGTTCAACTTTGGTCGCTGGCTGTCACGAAACCATGAAGACCTAGAGATTATGAGGGAACTACCTGTCAACAGACCAGGAGAGGAACATTTGCGAGGTATAACCAAAAAATTGGATATTTACAGTAAGTGGTCAGATAAATTTCAGCACCTTTGACCAGGCCAAGATAGGTAAGACAGTTGATGTCCAATCAAATCTGTTAAGTTATTATTCAGCGCTTTAATACAATTTTCCAAATCAAATCCTAAGTCACAAGTGGTTTAATACATTTTTCCAAATCAAATCCTAAGTCAAAAGTGTCCAGAACCAATTATACAAAATGCACATTAATCCTCAGGTAAAAATCTGGGTCTCAGGAAAATCAGCTTTCCACAAAAGTCAACCTCTACCCCAATTTACCATTTTCTTTTTTATTGACAGCTGAAATGGTAAATGTCTTTCAAACTCTTTTGTTTTAGGTAATATAGTTTATCATATATATTTGCTTATAAATTGAGTCTAAATGCAAACTGCACAGACCCAAATCTGCCATTGCACAATGTGCAGGCATATCTGGGTCTGAACAGTTTGTTAGGAGTAACATGTAGAACAGACAACATAGACCCTGATCTACAGACACATTATGTTACAGCTGATTAGCATCTTTGTTCTTTGCAGTTTGACTTGACTTATAAGTGAGTATATTTAGTAATATTAAGATGGTTTTAGTTGAAATCAGGAGTGGCATTGAATTTATTATATTTTTCAAATTGGTCAAACGTTTCCCTCCTATTTTCATGGTCCACAAAATGGCTATCACCTGATTTCATCTTTCTTCGAGTTTGCAATGGAAATTGTATGATCAATACTAGTTAACCTTAGAAAATCTTTTGACCTTGTTGATCAGGATATTCTTATCAATAAATTTATATTATCGTCAATTCAATGATTGAATGATTTACATCATATCTTACAACTAGAGAACAGAGTGCCAAAATAAATGACAGTTATTCTAAAGAAGAACCAATTATATGTGGAGTACCACAGGGATCAATCCCTGCACAACTTCTATTTTAGTTTTCATGAATGACCTGCTTCTGAAAATTGCCAAATTTATTTCATCTACAGAACTTTATGCAGAGATGACACAGCTCTGTCAGATTTCTAAAAGTTAAAATTAGACCTTAAGGTGTTTCTTCATTTAGCTTTTATCACATTAGATTCCTGGTGTAAGGAGAATGGCATGAAAATAAACAGAGATAATACTAAAGTATTAATGATTAATAAACAAAAAATAGAGTAAAATAGAAAGTAACAAATTGAATATTAAGTTGAATGAAATTTGTCTTCTATTGATTACCCATGACAGAATAAATAGGATGATGGGTGACAAGAATTTGCAATGAAATGATTACATTATTTAAGCAAAATAATTGCATATCTGTCAGCTAAACAGCAGTTAGTATATTCCAAAAGCTATATACAACCATACTCAAACCACTCTATTGTTATTTGTAGGCACATTACTGTTATGTCAGTAATATTAGCATATTATTCCATTTGACAAAAATGATCTTTGCATACTCATCCTAGATAATGGTGAAAACATCCCAAATGCAATGAATGATATTAAATATTAAAAAAAGTAAACAAATATTTTTGAGAAAAACTAACGCAGTGTTTAAAATTATATGGCATCATTATATATATCTTAAGGAATTGTTTCATTCTTGAAAACATTGTAACACTTCCAATTTAAGATCTGTTGCATTTAACCATATTTTCATTCAAAACCAAATAAAAAACTCATTTTGTTAAGAAATATTTTCAACATTTGTGACCACAGAAATTTGGGAAAGTACAAATATAAATGCATTTAATTATAATCTAAGTTAATGGATGAAAATCGGAACCTTTTTAAATTGACATAAATTGTACTGCAAAGGTTGATGAATTACAAAAATGAAAGTTGCAAAGATTTACTGGTCAAAATTTAACCCATGTTTTTCTCAGGTGTTATGTTCATGATTAAAATGTTACATAACAGCTTGACATATATGTATTTCAGTGTTGAAGTATATTGTGTCAGTGTACACTGGCAAGGAAAGTGGGGCGGAGACTGATGCATCTGTCTATATCACACTGTATGGTGAGAGAGGTGACAGTGGCAAACGGCAGCTTATTAAGTCCAACAATGCCAGGAAGTTCAGAACTGGGCAGGTCTGTTCATATTTTTCTTTGTTTTTATGTTGTACCCATGTAATACTTGCATTAGTCAGAAATAATATTTTCTTGTGAATTTTAATTGACATCATGTTGTAGTTTTAGTAAATAAATTACATTTTTGTTGGTACTTGAGTTCAGGTACATGACTGACAGAAAATGCATTGATCATAAAGACTTTATGTTGGTATTAAAATTCATGGTTATTGGAAACAACAAATTCATGATAATTGGTACTTCATGACAATTGGTTCTCTGTCATAATTAGTACTCCATGATAATTGATACTCCATTATCATACCTTATGATAATTGATAGTTCATGACAACTGGTGTACCATGATAATTTGTACTTCATGATATTTAATACTCCATGATAATTAGTGTTCCATAATAATTAGTACTTCATGATATTTGATACTCCATGATAATCAGTGCACCATAATAAATAATTCTTCATTATATTTCATACACCATGACAAAAATACTGAATTGACAGTATAACATCTAGGTTCCAAAT